>PISW01003036.1:0-226531 GCA_004023785.1 Mungos mungo | reverse complement strand
CCGCCAGCACAGAATGACCGCCCGGCACAGGGATGACCGCCAGCACAGAATGACCTCCCAGCACGGAATGACCGCCCGGCACAGGGATGACCGCCAGCACAGAATGACCGCCCGGCGCAGGGATGACCGCCCAGTGCAGGGATGACCGCCGGCCCAGAATGACCTCCTGGCACAGAATAACCACCCGGTCCAGGGATGACTGCTCAGTGCAGGCATGACCTGTGTCCTCTTCAGGCCTGTTCTGAGTGGTTGGACCATCACCTGCTTTGACCACCTGGGTGGTGCCGTGGCCCTGGATGCCCTGGGACCCCCATGCCTTTTATGTGACACCGACTGGGCCTGTTCTGTGCCTGAGAGAGTCTGGATGTGCGTGGGGACAGAGCTCAGGCCCCCTGAGCAGCTCAGGCCAGACCTGCGGGCCCCACAGCTGGGTGTGTGCAGACAGGTGTGGGGCGTCCGGCTGCCTCCCTGTCCCTGCTGTGACTTCTCGGAGGGTCCCCTTTCAAGGGAGAAAGCCTAATATAAAGGTTCAAAAGCGTGTGCTGTGTGCACGTCTAGTAAAACCAGGAGAGTCACCAGCCGTTTGACTGTGCTGGACGTGAGTGGCCGCATTTGCGCTCCACCCCCCACCCCCATTGCCCTTCCTCCCACATCTTTTCCTGGTACATCTGTCAAGCTGACCCGATCTCCTGTTTAGGAGACAAAGAGGAATGCGGGAAATCTCTTGTGAGAGGTGGCCTGCCATCCCCTGGCCCTTAGCTGTGGGCCAGATGGGGACAGTATGACAGCCCCCGAATTCACAGCCATGTGGCGGCCGCAGACCTGGCTGGGACTGCTCACCGTCCACACTGATGTCTGTCTTCGGCGGAGCTGGCACCCGTGTCCCTGCTCGTGGCTGGCCCTTCGGGCCTCGTGGGAAGAAGCCCTGGGAGCCGCCTCCCCTCCCCAGGCAGCCTCCTGCCGCACAACTGTTGTAACGGAAAACTGTCCACGCAGACACACCCCAGTGCCTCGTCCCCTACGTGTGTGTTGAGGACCCTGCGGCGAGGTTTTCCCCCAGTGCCCAGGCCCAGGACGACAGCCACCAGCAGGTGATGCCCGCCCTGAGCACTCTGCTGGGAGGGCCAGCACGCAGCAAACGGTCACCAAACACAGCAGGCACGTCGCTGTGCTCTCTGGGCCTCCCCCTGCTCTGGCCCCGCCTCCAGTTCCTAGAATGCCCCAACCATCCAGAAAGGGTGTCCATCAGCCACAAGGACAAGCAGGCGTGCCCCTGACATCCCAGACCCGTGGGCGCTGCACCTGCATGCCCCCGTCGGTGACCGCCCGTCAGAGACACCCCTGTGACAACAGGCTCAGAGTCGGGAGACGGGGAGGGTGGTGCCGCCGTGAGCAGTGTCAGACCACCCGCGCGTGATGCCCTCGTGTGCCCCGTGGCGTCGGCCGCCGCGTGGACCCAGGAGAACAGTGTCTCACAGCTGCCTCTGCCCTCCCCCGTCCCCTGTCGTGCCCAGCACACAGCGTCCACCTGCCCTCACTTCTTTTCCAGAGAAAACTTTCAGGATGAGGCCATGTGACTTGCTGTCATCGCTCAGCAGTCAGGAGAGCTCACGGATTTTACCGGGGGTCTGAGAGGCGCTCGGTAGTGTCGGAACAGAAGAGAAAGCCGTAGTAAAGGGGACCCCCATTTGTTTGAGGAGGAATCACCCCAAGATGCCAGCTGACAGCTAGCCGTCAGGACAGTCCACGGGTTTCAGGGGCCCACGCCCCCATCACCTGTCCTGAGCGGCACCAGGCAGCCACCTCCTGGGGCCGTGAGCCTGTCCAGATGGACAGCAGATGGGGACCCCGCTCCTGGCACCCAAGTTCCCATAAAAGCAACGGCTGCGGCCCCGGGCCAGGCAGGGCGGGCGTGCTCCCCACAGACGTGGGGCCGCAGCGCCCTAGGTATTGACCTCACCTGCCAAGAGCTTATTGCTGACAAACATTTGCGCCTAAAGGACAGAAGCCTGGGGTCCAGCCACCAACTTACAGGGAACACACGGGCAGACGGACCTGGAGTGTCTGCAGGTGCAGAGAGAGCAGATTCAGAGAGATTCTGGGTGCCGCTCATAACGTCCGGGACGGCGAGGGACATCCCCACCAGAAAACTCTCCCACACACATCCTCACACACCCATGTGTGTGTGCACACTCACATGCACACACACGGATACACCCATGTTCCTTCACATGCTGACGCACATGCATGTTCGCAGTCTCTCACGTGTCCCCACATGCACACACATGTGCACACACATGCACACACGGATCCCATGTTTATTTACACACTGACACACATGCAGGCTCGCGCACTCTCCCACACGTCCTCGCACATACACACACGTGTGCATGCACACGCACGCACACACCCCTTTGCTAACCCCCAGACCCAGCGCGTCTCCCTGTGGGGGATGGGAACCACGGGGGCAGCGCCCCAATGCCCCTCCGGTCCTGCCCCTGCAGGGCAGCCAGGCCACAGGTCCTAAAGGAAAGTTTGAGAACAGGAAATGACGGTCCATCCGGTGAACTCGCTGGCTGCCCTTTTTGGCCGCCCCTAATCCCACTTGCGAGCTCCAGATGTGCCTCCTGGGATTTGTCTCTCTGAGCTCAGGGGTTCCTCTGGGACCTGCCCTTCCACAGGTCAGACTCATGGGCTCTGGCCCCAAACACCAGAGGAGAAGCAGAGTGAAGACCCACCAGGGCCTGGAGTTTGGGAAGGAGCATGGTCGCAGTCGTGCTGTGGATGGCGACGTGGGCAGCGGGCTCGAAGGTGGGCACAGGGAAGTAGGGGACCCGCAGAGCTGCGCAAACACGGCCCTGCTGGTCTTGCCCCAGAGTCTCTGTGAAGAAGAAAGGGGAGGGAAAATTGTACCTAAGAACACCCACAAAAGCAGGGATTTCCACTCTGTACCACTGTGATAAAAACATGTCTTGAACCAAGAACCAAGTATTTAGTAGAATTCTCTAGTGAAGGTGCCGGTGCTCGGAGACTTCTTTTTCCGGAGACTTTCAACTATGAAGTCAATGTATTTAATCATTCTAGGACTGTTCACATTATTCACCCTGGCTGAGTTTGAGCAGAGTTAGGTTCTCAAAGGAGCTGCATTTCTTCTAAATATCCACATTTATGACCACAGAGTTATTTGCAGTGTTTCCTTATTTCCCTTGTAATCCTTTCCATGGCTGCGGGGTGTCTGGAGGGACAGGGTCGCCTCAGCCCCGGTGCTGGCAATCCCTCCTGCTACAGGCTTGTCGACTTCACTGATTTTCTTCTTTGAAGAACCGACTTGTAGTTTTAGTCATTTTCTCCGTTGTTTGCCTAGTTTCTATCTCACTGATTTCTGCTCTGAACTTGATGATTTCCTTTCTTCTGCTTCCTTTCTGTTTGTTTTTCTTTTCTTTTTCAATTTCTGGAGGTCCATCTTTAGATTTATGACAGAGGACTTGTCTTTTCTAACACAAGCATTCAGTGCTATGAATTTTCCTCTCCATACTGCCTTAGCCATAGCTCATATTTTTTAATACACTGTGTTTTCATTTTCATTCATCATTTAGTTCTACATTTTTTTTTCATTTCCTGTGATACTTGCACTTTAATCCACAGACTTCTCAGAAGCATGCAGCTTACCCTCCATGTATTTAGGAATTTTTCTTTTGTATCTGTGTTATTGATTTCAAGCCTGATTCCATTATGCTCACATAATATTCTCCGTATAGGGACACCTGGGTGGCTCAGTCAGCTGAGCATCTGACTTCAGCTCAGGTCATGATCTCAGCATTTGTGGGTTCGAGCTCAGAGCTCTGCACTGACAATGAGAAGCTTGCTTAGGAGGCTCTCTCTCCCCCGTCTCTCTCTGCCCCTCCTTCTCTCTCTCTCTCTCTTTCCCTTTCCCTCTCTCCCCAAAAATAATTAAACTAACTTCTTTTAAAAAAGAAAAAGAATAATATTCTCTGTATGACCTCAACTCTCTTATATTCTTTGATAATTGTTTTTGGCCCAGGATGTGGTCTGTCTTCATGAATGTTCACAGGTACTTGAAAAAAGAAGGGTCCCGGGGCTCTGGGGAGGTGTTACACGTGTCCCAAGCAGATGCCCACAGTAGACTGTACTGTTCTAGCTGTATCCGGGATGTGTTTCTCTCCAGGTGATGAGAGGCGGGTGCTGAGGCTCCCAACCATGCTGCGGACTCATCTCTTCCTCCTTTAGCTCTACTAGTCGGTGCTTCGTGTACTTTGAGGCCTTGTTTTGTGTGTGCAAGTGTGCTCCCGTCTGGAGCTGCGATGTCTTCCTGGGTGGGTCAATCTTTTTATCTTTATGTGTGTCCTTCTCTGCCTTTAGGGATTTTCTTTGGTCTGCAGGCTCCATTATTAGCCTCTCGTGCCTTTTGTTCATTGGTAGTTTCATGGGATATCTTTTCTCATCCTTTTATTTTCAACCTACCTCTGCTTTTGAACTTAGGGAGAGTGAGCTTCCCATAAGCAGCACACAGTTGGGACATTTTTAAATTCACTGCCGATCTTGCTTTTTAGTGATAGTTGCCCTGAGCAGCGAGGTCTGCGGCAGCTCGTGCAGTGGAATGTTGGATGTCCCCCCAGTGAGGCTACCGTGGTCTTCAGGAAATGCCAAGGCCACCTCGAGCTGATTTATAATCCAGCTCAGAAATGCAACCTAACACTCTCCATCTGCTCTGCATTTGGAGCTGCGAGCTTGAAATGTCAGGGTAACGACTTCCTTGCCCAGCTCCCAGGCCCGCCCCCCCCCCCCCCCCCCCCCCCCCCCCCCCCCCCCCCCCCCCCCCCCCCCCCCCCCCCCCCCCCCCCCCCCCCCCCCGGCGTGAGCATCTCTCTCCAGGGACTTTCCCTAACGCCGCCAGAGGAGAATCACCTTTTCCTCTTTATTTTCCCAGGGACCGGAGCCTGGGATGTATCAGCTCGGATTGCGGCTGAAATCTGGATCTCATTGTACATAATCAGGCTCTGAGCTGTTTCACTCTTGAGTGCTGGCTCACACCGCAGATCAGCCCAGCGCACTGTGAGGGGCTTCTGGGGACCGAGAGTGTACCACACGACCTGTGAAGGCTCTCCCGCCCAGATCACACCTAGACCACGTCCCTCCTCTCAGTGGTCTTACTGTATTCATTTATGCCACTTGTTTCGGTGTTCAGACGTCCAGAGTCACCCACTGCGGGTCCTCCAGCTTCTTAGCGCCCTGCTGGCGTTCAGCTGGTGGAGGGATGAGATGGACAAGCTGTTGGCAAGGCCTCTGTGCCCCGTGCAGTCCAGACAAATAAACACCAGGGTTATTTAACAGCCGTGGCGGGCACCACAGTGGTGGGCGGAACGGGGTGGGGTTTGGCACTACTCACCCGCATCGCCCCAGTGCCCCTGTGACAGGTGGGGTCACACGCGGGGTCGAGCACACCACTGGTGTGCTCTATTTTCTGCAGGACTCGCTGAAAAGTGGCCAGCATCAGTGTCCTCCTGATCCTATCAGGCCCTCTCTGGGCATCTTGTCCCCCCGCCTGGGCTCCCGGTGCTGCACATCCCTGCCTGCACGTCCCGCTGTGGTCTAACGTGGAGGTGCGATGTGGGGAGGCCGGGTATGGGGTGGTCATGGCCCCGGGAAGCGTCCTCCTGCTGCCACCAGAGCCCTGCCTCAGTGCCCCTCCTCCGGTTCCCAAAGGAGGACTCACCCCCTGAAGGGCAGAAATACGAACATAAAACAGCTACAGTCATGAGATCAGCACATCCCCTGGCGTGGCCGAGGAGAAAACAGAATGCCCCCCCTACAGGGAAGGGCCCAGAGAGCCTGACAGGACAACAGGACAGAAGTCCTTGCTCTCACCACTTTCTGTCAAGACGAAGCCCAAACGCTGAATGCACACCCAGACATGTCCTCAGAACAGGGGCAGAAAATCAGTCCTACTTTGATGGTGAAAGAAAAAATTAAACTTAAGTTAAATCTCCTTACCAAGAATGCAGTAGAAAATTGCTGCCTTATAACCTTAAGCCACGTGCTGGGAAAAGATTCGTACTGACAAAGTTCAATACATTTAACTACTGCTCACTCATTCATCCATTCTATGTGTTTCCTAAAGCAGATTTTTACTCTCTGGGGACAAGGCCCAGTGCCCCAGCGGCAGCCACACTGCCGCCCTCAACCATCGTGGCCCCGCCCCACACGCCGAGGGGGTCCTGGGCCCGGTGCTCGCTGGAGAAGCGCTGAGCACGGGGAGCCCTCACTCTGCCGCTGACCAGTGTGTGGCAGGTGGCCGTCCTGCTCCCGCGTTTCCCGCCCCTGAAGATGGACCCACCCACCAAACCGAGGCCCCAGGTAAGACCCCTGCCCTTGAGGAGACACGGACATGAGACTCTGTGTATGCGTTTTGAATCAAAGCCTTTCTGCCAGGACCTTCCCTGTCAAAACCTACCTAAAAGAAACGTAATTTCACCCATGTATTCATAATGAAATGACAGATTATAACAATTCTTTAGTCTTCTATCCCAGTCTTTCAACAAACAGTGTGGAGCGATTGGACATGCATAAGGCTCGAGATAAACCTCACACCTTGTACAGAACTCACTAAACATGGGTAATAGCTTTAAATGTGAAACATCAAGCTGTAAAATTTCTAGGAGAAAATCTTCCAGGCCAAAGGTGGTGGATGGACATGGCATCAAAACACAGAACAAGACCAGCCTGGCTACACCTCAGCCACACTGAAGGCATGGTCGCAGAACACCGAGGTGCAGAGGACGAAAGGACAAACCACGGACAGGGATGGACGACGGGGCTCACACATAGAACATGTCCACAGCTCTGAAACTCAAGAATAAATACAGAACCAACCCAATGGGAAAATGGGCAAAAGACATGAACAGGCATTTCACCGAGGAGGTCACAGACAGCCAAGAGGCACGTGAGTTTATATATGTAAGATATTGAACATTTATTACATTAGATATCAGATTATATTATCTACATCAAATATTACAACAGCTAAAATAGTTACAATGCCAAGTGCCAGTGAGTTTGGGAGAAACTAGGTCTCACATCCATCGCTCATGTGAGTGTAAAGTGGTACAGTCACTCTGGAAATTTGTCTGGCAGTTTTCTAAAAACATAAACATATACTTACAATACACCCTGGCAATCCCACTCCTGGGCATTGATGTCAGGGAAATAAAAGACTACACAGGCTTCTGGGTGTGGAAGTCTAGGGCAATGCTCTCCTGCACCTCCTGCTAAAACAACCCTGGTATTTCTTTAGGGGAGAACTGAGCATCCTGGTTCCCAGGCCCCTCACCAGGGCAAGGGCTGGGTGGGCGGGGCTGGCTTCAGAGCCTTCCATGCAGACCCCGGACTGGGAGGGGCAGTAGGGGTGCAGCTGAGAGCAGGAGTGAGCGGTCGGGAAGGGCCTAGATGCCGCCTCTTTCAAGGGGCCAGCTAAGTCATCCAGTCTCACTTTCTGCATAAGTGAAAGTGGCGTTGGAATTGGCATGGAAGGCTTCTCCAGCCCAGGAGGTCCCCAGGCTTCTGAACGCCTAGCTTCACAGCCTGTGGGAGGTGGTGCCCGTGCTCGGGCTCCAGGCTGCAGGAGGTCCCCTGGCCCTGACTCTGTCCCTCCAGGCTGGCAGACGTGCGGAGTTCCCTGGACTGGAGGACGGCAGGTTGGCCTTTTACATTCAGGGTACAGAACACGCTCTCAGGCTACTGGTGTCCCAGGAAGGGACACAGAGAGCAGGCGTCGGTGCTCCACTCCCCGCGTATCTGTGCTGTTACATCTGACACCAAGTCACACACAGGAGACTGGAACTGAGGACAGTCCTCACTGGCTGGTGTCCACTCTGCGTGGCGCTTGCCCTGGGATGCCCTGCGTGTTCAGCTGTAACCCTCCAGACCACTCTGGTAGGGGAGCATCGCCCCAAGCATGTGACTGACGGCAACAGGCAGCCTCTGGTCCTCAGCCGGCCTCTTGCCTCTACCCGGTCCGGCCTGAAGGTGACATGCTTCGGGACAACACTCAGATCAGACCTGCAGAGCTCGGGCCCCGCCCGGTGGTCATACTCTCCCGTGTGGACCCACAGCGCCCAGCGGCGTGGCTGTCACAGACCCAGCGCACATCCCACCGCTAGTGCTGCCTGTGGTGGCCTCTGTGCACACGCTTCGGTTCCACCCACATAGAGCTTGTTCCCAGGAGCTCCCAAGACCCCTCCTCACACCCGGTTTTCAGCCCCTTGGTGGGAACTTTCCAGTAGGTCTTGCAGAGAAGCCCTGGCCTGTAATTATGGAAACCGAGAGTACAAATGTTTCCATTCACACCGGTCCTGGAAAGCCACCTACTCTTCCAGACAGAGGGAGCTGGTGGGGCCTGGGGGGTGGGCTGCAGGCTGTCCTGGGGTCTCCCCACGCGGCCCCCAGCCTGCTCGCAGTCGAGTCTGCTAGTAGATCCCCAGCCCCCGGGGTCACGGAGCCTCCCCGCCTGGTTTCTGAGTTCACTGAAATCCGCACCCCGCTCATCTGCCCCACGCATCAAAGGGTTTGGGACGGTCCAGCGCTGCCTCCAAGCCTCCAGTTCACCAAGTGTTTACTGAAGGGGGAGGGGATCAGGAAACAGCTGTGTGACAGGCCTGGGGCTGGGTCCCCTGAGGGTCACACTTGGCCATCTGCATCTCCTCTTAAGGCTAATCTCCCCGGTTCTCAGAGAGCAGCCCATTAACTCAGACAGCTGGGAAAATGATGGAAACCATCTTTTTTTTTTTTTTTTAACATTCTTATTATGCAGTGTTTATGTTTCAGGATCCGGAGGGCCTTTCGAACGTCGACCTTTTACCAGCCATCCAAGCCCAGACGTATGGGTGCTGGGAACTGGAGGGGCCTCACCCCTACTCACAGGCCCCAGGCGAGTCCACAGAGAGCCCACTTCCACCAGGCTGGCCGGGATTGACAGAGGAGAGCCGGCCCGTAGCTCGGGGGCCATGACCGCCGCAGGACTCGTCTGCTTTCCTTGCCGTGCGGTCCCCCTGCAGAGTCCCAAGAGCTGGGGTGTGGGCCCAGCCCCGCAAGGCAGGTGGGATGGGGGCTCCAGTCCCAAGATGAGGCGCCCCGAGCCCTGTCCCTCACCTGGGAAGCCTGCGCCCCCGCCCCCTGGCGTCACCATGCGGCAGAAATCACTCGGCCAGGGATCAACCCCTTCTCCCCTGGCCCAGCGGCTCTGCATGAATTCCCAGATACGCTGAGGCTTCTCTTTAGAAAAATAAATGCAGAACAGGATGCTCCCTGGGGTCATGGGGACTCTGAGTACGAAGAACGATAAACTCTTAAGGACAGTCAAGCACAGTCCACGTCACGGAAGGTCCGGCCCACAGTTCTTAGAGGCCCCCACCCGTGGAGGTCTGGTTCACGTGGAGTGACCATGCCACATGAGAGCAGCGACGTGCACTTCCGAGTGCAGGGCTCTGAAGGGGGATGACGATCCCGGGGTCCAGGAGTGATGCGGGCAGCGTGGCCTCGCACCGTGGCACCCTCCCTGGTCGCCCTGCTCTCCCAGAGGCTCTGCTCTTGAAGGACAGGGCGAAGGTGCGTGGGCACGGCTGGCCTTGCGGTGGTGAGGCCCTTGGTGGCACACGCACGGCCCGGGTCACACAGGCCTCCGGAGGGGCCGACAGTGGAAACACCTGAAGATGGTTCTCAGGATGGAAGGGCCTCCTGCTCAAGGGTAAGGAAATGAGAGCAAAACACACTTCAAGAGTCTGTGGCCGGTTGGGACAGCATGGAAGAGGAGAAAGAGAATTTTATGACTAGAAAGGAGCATCTGAATGATCGTCGCCGTGAAGACGGAAACTCGAGCAGGGGTCCCCGGCACGGGCGTGTCAGGCGCAGGGAGAGAGGAGCCTCGGGCACTGTCATTCCACGTGGGCTTCCTGCTGCAGCGAGGATCCCAGATCAGCGGGGGCACACGGGGTGTCTCCAGTGCGACCAGGTGGCATCTCCAGGGCGGCCCCTCCCAGGCCACCCCCAGGGCTCCAGCCCCGGGGGAGGTCGAGGCCGAGGAGCAGGGAGCCAGCATCTCAGGGGCCAGGGTTTCAGATGGGGAGGGCGGAGGGGGTCCTGGAGACAGGTGGTGGGGACGTCTGCATGACGGTGCGGACAAGCGCAGGCCACAGGGCGCACTTACAAGCGGTTGAGATGGGCGCTCAAGAAGGGAGCACGCCCTCCGGTGCGGGTGGAGGACTCCTGTCTCCTGAATTCTCCGTCGCAGGATTCCATCCCAGGCTGGACTCTCGTGGTGCAGACCCTGCTGGAAGCTGACGCCATTGCCACGGACCAGCTTCCACACTGCGGGTGTTGGTGAGAGGCCGGATCCGAGGTGGGAGGGAGCTCGGGGTTCGTGGCGGGTCCTCCCTGCGGCACGCGCCTGGCCACAGTCACCCCGCACTGGTTCTGGGGGAGTCGGCAGAAGCTAAGGTCACCGCGGACGTCAGTGGATTCGAGAGAGATGTGTAGCGGCCAACATGACCTCACCCTCCGTTCCTCCTCACACGTCAGGCACCTGAGGTTTTGCAGAGGGAAACAGGCACGGAGTCCTGGGAGAGTAGAACCTTGGGGTGTGTCTGATGCACTGGGATGCAGACGGTCAACATTTTCTGCCACTTTCCCATCCGTGGTTGTCTCTGCTCAACAAACCACCTCAGAGATTGGGGACCTGAAACAGGGTGGGTTTCTGTTCACTCACAAATCCCAATACGGGCTCGCCACAAGCCGGGTTCGCAGCTGACGGTTCAGAAGTCACGCTCTGTCGGTCGGAAGGAAGACATGACGGCCACCCACATTTACAGGGACTCCGCCTTTCGCCGGGAAGAATACAGAGGATTTGCGAGCATATTTCAACATCACCATAAGCCCCAGTCAAACATTGTTAATTAATAATGACTGAGCTGAGACACTGCTTCAGAATCCTTCCTAACACAGTGTTTTGGTTGGCAGCTGGCGCTAGCCCTGAACTTGAGAGCCGTCGGCATGCCTGCTCTACGCCAGTGGCTCCAGACGGGAGCTGGGCTGCACATGTCCACAGTAAGACCAGGAAAACGTGGGCAGTGTATTCGTGTTTCATAATCACAGTTACCGGTTTAAAGACTGTGCATCATTCTGGGATTAAGTACATCCAAATTTTGGGACGCGGACCTGTCCTTTCTCTCAGGAAAGGAGGATGCTAGTCAACGGTAGTTTTGCTGTCTGACTCCCCTTTCTAAACACTGCTGATCCACGGGAACTCCGCTCACCTGTAGCCATTTCACAGGACGGGGAAGTCAGGGCATGTGCGGCACACAAACTATGGGCACCAATTACAGCTCAGTCGAACCTGAAGGAACAACACTGTACGTCCATGAGATCCCAAAGTCATGATGCCCTGGCCGGGAGGTTAAAACACAGCTGCCAGGGACCTATCTGCAGGACCCCTGGGACAAACACAGCCTCCCAGAGGTCACCCTTCACGATCGGGGGCAGGGAGCCTCCTTGTGTCCCTGCCGCAGCCCAATTCAAGCCCAGTTTGCTTCTCCGTCTCCTCCCGCCTCCCCTGGGCGGCCCTGCTGTCCGCGTGCGGGAGGGCCTGCTGGGTGAGGTGTCCGTGCCTTTGATGGGGTCAGGTCTGTCCAAACGCCCAGGTCTGAGCACCCCTCTCTGAACCCCGGTGGGCGTGTCCACTGGACCAGGGGGGAGAAAGAGGCCCAGCAAACTCACGAGGCGCCCTAAGAGTCGCTGTTTGAGGATACTACATGTGGAAGGCTTGTTAAAATGATCCCTTAAGTGAAAACCAACTGCAGAGCTGATGGTCGGGGTCAGGCAGGAAAGAGCGCTGGCTGGGACTCAGCACCCTCTGTCCATCGTCTGTCGGAGACAGAACTGGTCGTTTCATCACAGAGCAGGCGCAGGTGTCCGTGTTCATGAAGGAAATACTGAGGCCTCTTTGAAGGCAAATCCTTGGGCAATTTAGAAATGCTGGCCAGTGGAGACGACCTGGGGTCCCAGAGACAGGAGCCGAGGCAGGAGGGGAGGGACCTGAGAGCGCCGAGGACCCCTTGGGTTAGAAGCGGGAGGCTCGCTGGGGGAGACGGGCCGGAGGGGCTCTGGGCACCCGCGCCTCCCCGAGCAGGCCCGCCTGCCTCGCTGGATGCCCCGTCTCGTGGCTGGAGAAGCAGCGATCCCCGTGGTTTCAGGGGAACCGGGGCCCCACACGGGTCACGCCCACACAGCAGGCCCCTGCCCCGAGTGGGGCCCTGGCGGATGCTTGATGACCTGCCGCCTCTGTGTGTCCCCATCCCACCGTGAAGGGACAGCAAACGCCCTTCCAGCTCTTAGACTTGGGAAGCGCCTGGTTCCCGGCCTCTGAGAGGCCAGGGCGGAGCTGCAGAATCAGCCCGTCTGGGGCAGAATGGGTGCTGGGCAGGGGGAGGCTCGGGCCGCTCCCTAGCGATCCTGCTGACCTCGGGCCGTCAGCTCCCTCCAATTAACTAAGGGCTGGGTGTCAGGGTGCCTTCTGGCTCCGAGTCTCAAGGACGCTCACTTTCCCCTCACTGTGCGGTGTCACCCCACCCGGCGCGGGTGGCATGATGGCTCTGTCCGTGAAGAGCTTCGCACGGGTCTTCTCATCATGATGCTTGCGTGGAAACCACTTCTGATTGAGCTTAAAAAAGGCAGTCGGGGGCACAGCCTGTCCCAGCCCCGCCTTCAGGGTGTGTGACCTGAGCGCGCCCACCTTCCCTTTCTCCGAGCAATCCCTGTGGGGACTGCTGGCCACACGGCCCGTTGGACACAGTGGCCTCCTTCCTGTTCCCATGCAGAGGGTTGAGGGGGGAGTCTGGTGTGTTTATTTTAAGAGCTGCCTCCAGAAGGCAGAGGATCTCCCTTCCCTCTCACAAAACGCACGTCCCGGAGAAGGACAAGCACGTCGGTGGATGCCCTCTGGCTGTGTAATTGCTACTCTGCGCACAAAGAAATGAGTGGCCACAGCTAACAGGTAGCCCGCTGGGAAGAGCCAGGAAGCCCCGTCCCGCTGGAGAAATTGCCCAGTAGCACAAACGGGAGGGGTTTCTTCCCTTTCTTGAAGATCCAGGCCAAACCACGGACAGTGGAAACAAGGCCAGGGAGCCACCAGCCATCATCTGAGAGGGCTGAGCCCGGCGGAAATGCGGCCGCTGCCCAGACCCAGACCGCGGGGCCAGGACCCCGGGCATTCCTGGAGGGGAGGGGGCTCTGCCTCCCCCTGGGGCAGGGAGCAGGGAGAGATGTCCTCCTCTGGCTTGTCTGGGCCGGGCTCGTAAAACAGGAGACCCGGGAGCAAACAGTGCCCCGCCACAGGCCAGGGCCGCTCATGGCACAAAGAGCTGTGGTCCGCAGGCCGGGCGGCATCAGAACAAGGGACTTCTGTCTGACGGTGATGTGCAGGAACACTGTTTTCCTCCTTCCTTCACTTTACTCTTACAGGATTCGATCCTTAAGTTCGGTTGCTTGAGGGAACTGATTCTAGGAACACTTTACTGGTTTTGCCCAGAGAAGGGGGAGCCCTGTTTTGGAGGCGTCAAACCAGCAGGACTCAACCTCACAGAAACCAAATGGCCAGAGTCAGGCCAGGGTGTGCAGCCTGGGCTCTGCGGCCGTGTCGTTGGACATCTCCGTGCTCATGGAAGCCTTCGGTAGCCTCCCAATTACAAGGCATCTCCCACTCTATGGTCTCAGCATACTCGGTAATTCTCCTTCTGAGTATTTATCACTCTGGCTAATGAATAACTGTGCAATTACTTAATTTTAGTCTCTCATGATGGAACATGGCACAAGGGTCAGCTCTGTACCTGACTTGTTTGCTGCTGGATTCCCTGTGCCTGGATAGCACTTGGCACACACAGAGTTCATACATAAGTAGATGGAATGGGGATGAATGGATGGGTGAGTGGGTGGGTGGATGGACGGTAGATGGATGGATGGATTGACAAGTGGGTGAATAGGTGGGTGGGTGGCTGGGGGGATGGATGGATGGGTAGGTGGATGGATCGATGGATGGATAGATTGAATGGTGGGTGGGTGGGTGAATGAGTGGGTGGATGGATGGATGAATGAGTGGGTGGATGGATGGATGGGTGGGGGGGTAGATAGGTGGGTGGGTGGATGGATGGATGGATGGATCGATTGATTGATAGATGGGTAGGTGGATGTATGGATGGTAGACCGACGGATGGATGGATGGATGGGTGGGTGGGTGGGTAGATGAGTGGGTGGATGGATGGGTGGGTGGATGGATGGATGGATGGATCGATTGATAGATGGGTAGGTGGATGTATGGATGGTAGACCGACAGATGGATGGATGAATGAGTGGGTGGATGGAAGGATGGGTGGGTGGATGGGTGGGTGGGTGGGTAGATGAGTGGGTGGATGGATGGGTGGGTGGGTAGATGAATGGATGTGTGGGTGGGTGGGTAGATGGATGTATGGATAGGTGGGTGGATGGATGGGTGGGTGGGTAAATGGATAGATGGATGGATGGATGGATGGATGGATGGATGGATGAGTAGGTGGATGAATGGATGTGTGGATGGATGGATGGATGGATGGGTGGGTGGGTGGGTAGGTGGATAAATGAGTGGATGAGCGGGTGGATGGGTAGAGTCCACAGTCTCGTGAAGTATTTTATTCTTCTCTAACCAGCGGAACTCCACCAGATGTTTGTGACCAGAAGCTTCTATTTAAAGACTGAACTTCCAGGTGTGCTCCACAGTGAGGGCAGCTGGAACGGACGGGTCCACCAGTGTGGCATCCCTGCCCTGGCTGCACTGACGGGAGCAGAGAGCTCTGTTCCCTGGGACAGCTCTGCCTGGGCTGCGAGGCAGCCCCTGCACCCATCTGCAGAGCTCGACGGAGCACAGCCTGGGCCGTGTCAGGACGGCCTCCTCCCCCTATAAACCACGCATGTATTTATGTAACATTCCGGGCCTGATGGAGACCAGATGTGCCCGAATGATGGTTCGGGCTGCCCGGGATTGCTGGAATGCCAAACAAGACAGCTTTATGGCTGCTCATGTTCAGCAATCTCTCTGGAAGTCTTAGGTTTGAGGCCTGATACACAACCATGAACTTCCTTCTTCTATGAAGTAGGACCATCTGGCATCCTCTATTTGATCTGCTCTGCTTACGAGAAAAGCACAACCACGTACAGTCGCTGTGGTCACTCAGCCCAGTGCAGTGTGAGGGATATGGGGGGAGACAAGTGGCCCAGGGACGCAGCGGGTGGCACCCTGGGACCCAGTCCTCCGATGACAGTTCTAAGAGTTCCTGTGCACTCAGCAGCTGCTCTGCTCTCAGCGCCCTGCCACATGCTGAGTGGAAGGTGCCAGGTGCTTCCTCACTCAGATGGGCCACTGGACACAGGGTGTGACTTTCCAACAGCAGAGCAGTTGGCATGGAGCAGGTGTGAGTCTAGACACCCTGAGTCTAAAACTTCACCTTTCCATTACTAGGAAGTTCGCCGTGCTGTCCTCCAAAAGACCGTGGTCAGGGACACTGAGGGGGGTGCACCGGCGTCCTCCGTCTGGGGACGTGTGACACCCAGCCTCTGACCCCACTCATCTGCCAAAGGCCCACGGGGCTGTGGGCAATCCCACATGCGGCGTTTCCTCCTGAGTCCTGAGATGCTCCCCAGCTCAGAAACAGCGGGACCCCCGTGTGACATTCTCTGCAAGGTAGCACGCCAGCCACACCCGCGGGGGACAAGGCACAGCCACGGAATCTGCCGTCACTCGCCCAGCGCCTGGGGTCTGTGACCTTAAATACCAGCTGTGACATGCGGGACGTGTGCCTCGACCTCCCTCCTAAGACGCATGTTAATTTGGAAAACGAGTAAGAGACAGACCTCCTTGCCTTCCTGTGGTACCTCTGAAAAACAAAACATTTCACGGAGGGGATGGGACTCCTTTGGACACACGTAACCCTGCAGCTTTGCCCAGACCAGCAAAGCCCTAATTGATGGGCGAGGAGCACCCGGCTCACCACTGCGCCCGGCTTGTGGAGGTCCACGTGTCCACTCACCCGGTCCAGACGCAAGCAAAACAAGGCCACTGTGCCCAGATGGGATTTATGTAAAATGTCTGACTGCGATGAAGAGTCTATTTTCCCTGCTTTCTTTCAGTGATATTGTGTAAGAGTTAAATTGAATTAAACGTTAAGTCCAAACTCTATCGGACAGAATTTAAGTAATGCCTTCCCCCCTTTTAACTCCCATCTGGTGAACTTTTTGTTTAAACTTAGCGTTACTCTGATTGTAAAAATCAGCCATGTTTATTAAGCAAGATGTGGAGAATAGAGAAAATACCAAATAAAAAATTTAGAATCAGGGTTGAGCGTCTGATTTCAGCTCAGGTCACGATCTCACGGTTTGTGAGTTTGAGCCCCGTGGCGGGCTCTGTGCTGACAGCTCCGAGCCTGAAGCCCACTTTGAATTCTGGTCTCCCTCTCTGTCTGCCCCTCCCCTGCTCGTGCTCTGTCTCTCTCTCTCTCTAAGTCTCTCAAAAATAAATAAATGTTTAAAAAATTTAAGAAGAAAAGAATAAAAATCACTCGTTACAACCCCATCCTGTCATTTTCTTTCTACGAGAAATGCTGACGGTCTGAAGGAGGGCTCAGAAGCGCCGTGAGCCCACAGCCTGCGTCCTCGGCAGCAGCCGAGAGGTTGGCTCTGAAAATGGTTTCCTGGCACTAAAACTGCTGCTCCTCATGAAAGAGGAATAATGGACAGTTTCATGTGAATTTGATACCTTACCAAGATTGCTGCCCTCACCCACCACACCTCAGAAAACGACGGGTTTCAAATAGCAGAACCTGGTTTTGTGTTTTTTTTGGTTTTTTTCTTTTGTTTTTCTTGTTTTTTTACAAAATGTCTATTTATTTATTTATTTATTTATTTATTTATTTATTTATACTAGAAGCCTTCTAGAACTGATCCACGAATTCAGCAAAGTCGCAGGGTACAAAATCAGTGTACAGAAATCGGTTGCATTCTTATACACTAAAAATGAAGCAACAGAAAGAGAAATCAAGAAACTGATCCAATTCACAATTGCACAAAAAAAACAAAAAATACCTAGGAATAAACCTAACCAAAGATCTAAAAGACCTGTATGATGAAAACTATAGAAAGGTTATGAAAGAAATTGAAGAAGACACAAATAAATGGAAAAACATTCTGTGCTCATGGATCGGAAGAATAAACATTGTTAAAATGTCTTTATTACCCAAAGCAATCTACACATTCAATGCAATCCCCATCAAAGTTGCACCAGCATTCTTCTTAAAGCTAGAACTATCTTAAAATTTGTATGGAACCACAGTAAACCCGAATAGCCAAAGTAACATTGAAGAAGAAAACCAAAACAGGAGGCATCACAATCCCAGACTTTAGCCTCTAATACAAAGCTGTCATCATCAAGACAGAATGGTATTGGCACAAAAACAGACACATGGACCAATGGAATAGAATAGAGAGCCCAGAACTGGACCCACAGGTGTATGGACAATTAATCTTTGACAAAGCAGGGAAGAGTATCCAACAGAAAAAAGACAGTCTCTTTAGCAGGAGGTGCTGGGAGAGCTGGACAGCAACATGTAGAAGAATGAAATTAGACCACTTTCCTACACCATTCACAAAAATAAACTCAAAATGGATAAGGGACCTGAATGTGAGACGGGAAACCATCAAAACCCTAGAGGAGAAAGCAGGAAGCAGCCTCCTCGACCTCAATCACAGCAATTTCCTCCTCGACACATCCCCAAAGGCAAGGGAATCAGGAACAAAAATGAACTATTGGGACCTCATCAAGATAAAAAGCTTCTGCAAGGCAAAGGAAACAATCAAGAAAACTAATAGGCAACCGACAGAATGGGAAAAGATAGTGGCAAATGGCATATCAGATAAAGGGCTAGTATCCAAAATCTACAAGCAACTCACCAAACTCCACACCCGAAAAATGAATAATCCAGTGAAGAAATGGGTAGAAGACCTGAACAGACACTTCTCCCAAGAGGACATCCAGATGGCCTACAGGCACATGAAACGATGCTCAGTGTCACTCATCATCAGGGAAACACAAATCAAAACCACACTGAGACACCGCCTCACGCCGGTCAGAGTGGCTAAAATGAACAAATCAAGCAGAACCTGTTTTAGCAGGAGTTTCACTTAGCCCCACTCCTGGCGGGAGAGCTGGCCCTGCCTCCTTACCCGCTAGAGGAGACGTCAAGCCCCAGGGCAGCGGGACCTGTGTCACCTGAGGTCACCTGACAGGGAAGCCACTGGGTTTCTGCCCAGCCCTCGGGCAGGAGCACCACGGCCGAACACGTCTTCCTGCAGCCAGAGCTGGCCGGGGCGCCGAGGGTCCACATGAGAGGGACAGCGGACTCGTGACCAGCCAGGACACGGGCTCCCGCGGCCACACAGCAGATTCAGTACCTGCTCCTGACCCCACAGGAATCAGGAGCCATCGAAGAGGAATAGGCAGCCCATGGTCCCAGAGGGAACGGCACCCCTCACCCCAGCTGCCCACTCTGTCCCCACGCCAGCCTCCGTGTCCACACCACGCGCTCCCTCTCTCCATGTTTACTGGCTTCTGTCACCACAGGGAGATGGATGGAAGGGCAGGGACTTGGGTCTGTTCCACAGGCACCTTTGCTGTCAGACTGCTGCCTGGCAAAATGGGTGCCAGATAAATATTTGCGGAAGTGAAACATGAGTAAATGAAACACATCATTCTTCTGGAAAGAAAAACGAAAGGCAACAGAGGCTCGAGGGAAGAAGTAAGAGACGGTCATGGTCCAGAGAGCAGTCCTGGAGCAAAACTGGAGAATGCTTTTGAGATTTGAGCATGATGTAAAACACAATGTCAAGGCTACACTTTTTTTTAAAGTTTATTTATTTTGAGAGAGAGAGAGAATGAGAGAGAGAGGGAAAGAGAGAGGGAGGAAGAGAAAGAGAGATGCAGAGAGAGAGGGAAAGAGAGGAAGGGGCAGAGAGGGAGAGAGGCAAAGAGAGAGAAGAGAAAGAGAATCCCGAGCAGGTTCCACAGTCAGCACAGAGCCTGATGCAGGGCTTGAACTCATGAACCGTGAGATGGTGACCTGAGCTGAAACCAAGAGCTAGGCACTCAACGGACTGGGTCACCCGGCACCCCATGGCTGCACTTTTATTTCAACATTTAGTGTCATTCTATGGCCAGAACATAGAAATTTGAGCAAAACATAACATAAATGTTAGCAGCGTGGATGAGCTAAGGGTACAGTGCGAGCAGCCATGCCGACAGAGGGCGGCGGGAGCAGACGGGGTTCACACCCTCACGCCGTATCTCGTGTGAGGCGGTGCTAAGACACCTGGGAAAGGCACTCGGATGGGGACGAGGAACAGAGTTTATGTGGGTCACTTAGAGCAGTCAATAAAATATGGCATAAGTATCATATTGTGGTTGGGAGGAGGGGTAGGGGGAGGAGGAGCCGGGGAGGCAGGCGGTGGGGGCTGCGGGGTTCATGCTGCACAGTCAGAAGTGACGTCTGAAGCAGAACATCACGTGTGAGCGGGTCATTCACAGCGTGGGAGACACATGGAGAAGGGAGGGACAGTCCTGAGGGAGGAGGGCGCTGCTGGACAGGAGCTTTTCAGGATTACGGGGTCTAAGCCTCGTTTAAACACTGAGCAGGACTATTTGAACCACTAGTAAAGATCCTTCCCCGGGAAATCACCACAAGGAAACTCTGAACCTGCCTTTCAAAAGAGAGCTCTGGCCACACGATCCCTCAGCTCAGAAGTCAGGGTCTGGAAGCATCTCCCCCGTTACCTGAAGGAATGGAAGTGCCATTAGATCTGCCCAGAGCACGGTCGCTGGCCACATCCCCCAAGATGGCAGGCTGCACGGATCTGCATTTCCTACCGTTACAAAGACAGAGTCTAACACAGAACCTGAGTAGCCAAGCTCGCAAGAATAAACAGAAATAGTCTCAGAAACCAGGAGGCAGTTTGGGGCAGAACCGGCCAAGCCGCGGGGCCGTGGTTGACACTCACACGGGCCGGGGGCAGGGACGGGGACAGAGGCGCCCGGACCAGGCTAGGGCCCACGGATGCTCATCATGCTTTCTCACCCCACAAACCCCACCACTGGGCCAGGGAAGCAAGGCGAAAGCTCGCCGTGTCTAAGGCCGGGATGGGCAGAAGTATTAAGTGGCAGATTGAAACCCAAAATCTGTGCCGTGCACAACCTCACGTGAGCCGCACAATACAGGCACTGTAAGCTGAGAGAGCCATATGCAAAAGCCATGGTGGCCTGGCGGGAACAGGCACCAAGCCTCCTGGGGGACACCGGCCTAAGGCCAGGCCCACACCACTCTCAGCAGAGACAAGAGCACTCCCTCCCCAAGAAGCACTCACCATTAAAAACAACAACAAAACAAAACAAAACGTTGCAAACAGAGCCCGTTATCAGTAATGACTAACATTGACTGAACTCTTGCCGTGTTCCAACGCTTCACTCATCTTCTCAGGCGTCAGGACAACCTTGGGAGTTTGTATCAGCTAGATTTGCTGCATAAGAAACTACCCCTAAACTGAAGCCTAAAACGACAAACATTGTTTCTAACAATTCTGAGGGCCAGCTGGGCAGTTCTGCCAGTCAGGGCAAATTTGGCGCCCCCGCCCCGACATCTCCGTACCCGTCAGAGGTCAGACGGCAGCCTGGCTGGGGCCGGATGAGGTTGGGGGGCCCCACCCACGGGTCTGGTGGTAGCTCATTGTCAGCTAGGGTGATTCAAGCTCAGAGGGTGCCTGGCTATCTTCTGCCTGCTCTGTGATTCTCTGCTCACCCTCTCCGCCTCCATCACACCTGGAAGGCTGGTCAGCCGCAGCTCCCTGTCCCGGCTGTGCCCGGGAAGCCCCAGCAGGGATCAGCGGGAAGAACGAGAGTGAGGTCAGAGAGCGCATGCCCACGGATTCCGCCCTGAGGCCGCCTGGGACAGACTCCAGGTGCTTTCTGCACCCAACTCCGTCCTTCTGGGACCAGCAACCTCTCTGCCCCCACACGCCTCCAGCCCAAGGTGGCGTCTCCCTGCTGCTCATCACGGGTCCCTCGCTGCCTGATGGCCTGTGCCACCCGCATCTTCCTGGAAGCACGCCCTCCACGGGGCACCCACTAGCGCAGCCTAACTGGACGTGCCATGCATTTCGTGCTAGACCCTCACTGGTGCAGGAGGCGTTTGCTATCCGGGCTCTGGGGGAGTCCAGCCCTCAGGCCCCTTCTTGCCCCTGGGGCTGCTATCCGAGCAGGGCTCTTAGTCCCCTTGGTCTACCCCACAGACGAACAGAGCATCACAGAGCACCTTTGGGGCCACCTCTGGGTCAGCCGCTCGGGACACATTCTGTGGGGCCCCTGCTGGACGTGCCCTCATTGGTCACTCCCAGGTCAACTCGCTAAGCCCTCCCTGGCATCACCCAAAGTCCCCGAATCCCTCTCTCCAACAACTTGCCTCTCTTGCCCTCCAGGTGGAGTCACAGCGCCCCTCCCTGGGCCTTCCTGCACCCCTGCAGCCCCTCCCAGGTGCAGCTGGCCAGGCACGTGCTGGGCTTCCCCGTCCTTACACTCCTGTCCCCGGGGCTGGCTTCACGGCCTCCTGACTCAGCCAATGGGGCGGCCACTACCCAGCATCTCCTCTTAAATGCCCACAGACACCCCTACCATCACATGTTCCGAGTGAGCTCATCCACCACGACCCACGGTCCGCGCACACGCTGCCCTGTCCCGCCTCCTGATCTCAGTGACAGCCCCACGGGGTGCCAACTCTCCCCCTGATGGGGTCCAGTTCCAAAACAGACCCCAGACACACCGCTCGTCCTCTTCCACTGTCCTGGGCGGATGGCCCCACAGCCTCCCCACCCCGCGTCCTCTGGCCCAGGCTCAACGGAAGACAGAGCCCCGTCCTCCACAGTGTCACCCCCGCTTCCGGTCCTGCACGGGGATCCGGGTCATTAGACCCAGCCCAGCCCACATGGGCTGCACACACAAGCTCTCCAGGTCCCCGGCGCCCCCCTCCTGGGTGTCCACTCTCCCCAGCCCTGCGCACATCTGCGTCCAGTCCCCTCCCTCTGGAACGGCGTTCCCAATGACCCGTGCATTGACATGTCCTTCACGCTGCTCACGGCCTCGCTCAGGGGTCAAGGCTTTGGAAGTCCTCTGTGACCCTCACATAGACAGGCCTTCCACCGCCAGGCTCCCTCCAGCCCAGCGCCAAACTCACACCCCAGCCTGGAACACGGCAGCCACAGCCCATGTCAGCACCTCGGCCCGGCCCGGGCGGCTCCCGCGGGAGTTCACGTCTCCCAGCCCTGGAGGCTGGTGGTCCGAGAACCAGGCAGGGACAGGGCTGCTTTCTCCAAGGATGCGCTCCCTGGTGTGCAGACGTCAGCCCCTCCCCCTGCGTCCTCATTTACCCTGTGTGTGTGTGTGTGTGTCCTCACCCCCTCTTCCTATGAGGACCCCAGTCGGACTGAATTAGGGCCTCATGTATGTCCTCATGTTACTTTAATCCCCTCTGGAAAGGCCCCGCTCCAAGCTCGGCCTCATTCTGAGGTCCTGGCCATTAGGGTCTTAGTGCTCTGGGGGGCACAGGACAGCCCACAGCACCCAGCCTATGGCCAGAGCGCCCGTGCAGGCTGCCATCGTTCCCTTGCGTGGCACGGAGGACTCCCAGGTGGAGGCGGGCACCCAGACATCCCGTACACATGGCTGAGCTCCCACAAGACTTGGGAAGAGGGTTACCATAGTGGAAACCGGTCACAGACGCTCCATCCCACTGGGCCGCGCTCACACTGCCCCTCGGGCCGAGGCATCTGTGTCCCAGTGAGCATCTGGGACCCAGGCAGGCGGGAGGGTGATTGGGAACATGGGGACATGCTTAATTTAATGTCTGGAGGTATGTTTGGTGGGGTTAATTGCCTCCATCTACGGCTAACTTACTGCTGACCATTGCAGGCCCGGAAAGACCTCCTGAGGGGCGTCCAGGGGGCTCAGTCAGTTAAGCATCCGACTTCGGCTCAGGTCATGATCTCACAGTTCGTGGGTTCAAGCCCCACATCGGGCTCTGTGCTGACAGCTCAGAGCCTTGAGCCTGCTTCAGACTCTGTGTCTCCCTCTCTCTCTGCCCCTCCCCTGCTCACGCTCTGTCTCTCTCAAATATAAAATTTAAAAACAGAAAGAAAGAAAGAAAGAAAGGAAGGAAGAAAGAAAGAAAAGAAAAGAAAGAAAAGAAAGAAAGAAATGGCCTCCTGGAATGTCCCCCTGCCCTCGGTCCGGCCAACCCGTGGTGTCCGACAGGGAGGCGGGATCACTTCCTGCAGCTCCGGCCACTGGTAGAGGCGGGGACGCACGCCTGAAGGGCTCACAGGCTCCCAGTCCTTAGGCTCCTAAACTGTTAGCCGTTCCTACTGACACTGGCGCAAGCGAGAAGTGTTCTCATGCCAGAGCAATGCTGAAAATGCAGTTCCTTTCACTATAAATGTAGCATATGCCTCCCCCCATGTTGATGAGAATCATGTGCAGCCCAGTGTATCAGAACTTATTACCAGGAGAGAAAGCACAGCGCTGCTGCGAACAGCCAGGCCGCCTCCGCGTGAGCCCACGTTTCATCCCCTGCAACACCCAACCCCGACGTCAGAGATTCTAGAGAATCCAGCCTTGGACAGTGCTTGTCACAGAGGAAACACGCAGATGCCACCAAGGCAGTGACGGGCCTCGAGTATTTCACAAGTGTGGGTCCATAAACACATGCTGTTATTACGGTATTGTGATACACACGGTATTTGTCAACTTCTGGAAACGCATAACTTGTGACTAATTTTCCAAGTACATGTCCTAGTAAGCGTGCTTATAGCTCTGGGTCCTGGGTCTGTGCTGACCCCCGCCTCCCGTTCCCACGGCCGGCCCCTCCTCTCAGCCCACACGGGAGGCGGTTCACAGCGGTGACACCCCCGTGCAGGCGGCCGGGCTCAGTCAGTTAATTTCAGCTCAGGTCATGATCTGGGAGTTCGTGGGATCAAGTCCCAGGCCCTGCTCTGTGCTGACAGTGCAGAACCTGCTTGGGATTCTCTTTCCCTCCCTCCCTCCCTCCCTCTTTCTCTGTCTTTCAAAATACATAAACTTAAAAAAAAAAAAAAACTCATCCTTTTAAATCTGTGTTCAGGAAGCCAGACTATTAAATGGCAAATGGATCCCCTGGTCTCAGCTGGTTCATACTGGTTAGAGAGGAACAGAGTTTCATTTTCTCCATTTGCTGCTCTGGATGGCAAGAGGGGTAGTTAGCAGAAATCGATCACAGTTAATAAGGCACGCATCAAGACATCAGGTTTGGTCCGGGGGTGGGGTTGGTGGGACCTTACAGAGGCGTGTCCGGGCGCCGAGGGCCCCGGGCAGAGAATGCCGGGAAGTTCCCAGTGCTCCCTGTCGGCAGGACGCATGTGATTCGGGAAGTATGGGGCCCACGCGGGGTTGCTATCAGAGACCTAGATCTTTCAGAGGCATTCTTGTGTACGACACATGCGGGCTAACATGCAAATCTTTCCATTCCGCACCAGAGTCATTGTAGCCAGAACTGGTTTGGAAAAGGGGCTGGGAAGGCATCGGGGCCTTTGGATGGTGGGAATCCCCAGTTAGCGACGTGCATGTCGGTGTCTCTGAGCCCCTGCCCAGGAGCAATGCTCTGCCCCCGCCCAGCACAGCTGCCCTGGCCGCCAGCTCCTGCCTTGTTTCTGAGCTCAGCCCGAATCTGCCCGGCTCAGTGTCATTTCTTTGGCTGGAAATCACCTGCCTTGATCTCCAAAAGAGAGCCACATTTGCTAAGAGATGAATAAAGAAGAAACAGGCAAGAAAGAGTTAAGTTCGCCCTGTGGGTTCCCAGTGGTAGGGATTTCCGACACACGCGCGTCATCAACAACTTCTCTTGTTGTTTATAGTTTTCTAGAAGAAGAAAGATCCAGTTTGAAAACTTTCTGGAAAAATCCTCCTACACCAGAATTGTGTGTTCCAAAGGAACTTAAAAAAAATATTTTTAATGCCCTTGTTTCAAAATGATTACTTAGGGAACAAAGTAAAATGAACAACAGCAGAAAAATCTCTTCATAGTATCAAATTCATTAAATCCCAATTCATGTTAAAATAGTGCAAAATGTTACTGTTGTTTCTGTCCTTTCTTTTAAAATGTTATGTATGAGACTTTTAAATATGGAGAAGAAACGGAGTGTTGATGAGGGATGCGGGGGAGGGGAAATGGGTGAGGGGCATGGAGGAGGGCACTTGTTGGGATGAGCGCTGGGTGTTGTATGTAAGCGATGAATCCCGGGAATCTACCCCCAAAGCCAAGAGCACACTGTATACACTGTATGTGAGACAACTTGACAATAAATTATATTACAAAAGTGTTTTTAATGTTATGTATGGTCTAAGTAGTCAGCGAGAGCTACGTGCAGGATTCAGACCGCCCCCGGAGCCCCGTGCCGGGGGCCGTGGGAGGCAGGCGGCAAATGTGGTTCCAGCTGTCCCCTGCCAGGTCACGTCTACATGCACGGGCTGCCACGGTGCCTTAGGGGTATGGGTCGGCTCTGAGCCAGCCTCCTGTGCCCAGCCTGTGAACTGGGAAGGACCCACGTGCAGGCCGTGTGGGGGCTGAAGAAGTTAATCCCCGCAATCTGAGCAGTGCCTGACCCACAGTCGTGAGCGCTGGCCGCTCTGAGTGTCTTTGCTCACTTCAGCCCCATAACAGCCAGCTGTAAGGCACCCAGGGGGCAGCTCCTGGAGGGGACACCACTCGGGCAGTAGTTTGAACATTCTGCTTCATACTTTTTTGGGTAAGTTTGTTACTTTATGAAGATGTCATCGGGATGTCTGGGTGGCTCGGCTGGTTGAGCTTCTGACTTCAGTTCCGACTTCCTGGGAGGGCAGTGAGGAAGCACCGAAGGAGTGTCCACAGCACACACTGTGCGCCAGGGATGCGGCGGCAGCCCCCACAACAGCCCCAGTGGGCCACGCACCCCGGCGTTAAGGCCACGGGACCCTTCGTCCTCAGTGTGCACTGGGCTTAGTGGCCTGCTTCCACTGGACACAATATGGCAAAAGGGATGGAATCTGGCTTCCCAGGTTAGATTACTGCGGCCTCCGCTGGGCGGCCTCTCGCAGCCCCCCTGTGCTCACTGAGGGACCAGCTGCCCCGCAGACACGGATGGAGGAAGGGGAGTGAGCGCTTTCCCAGATGAGCCTTCAGACGATGTAGCTCCCGCCAATGCCTACGGCAGCTTGTCAGACACCCCGCGAAGCGTGGTCCCACTCACCGAGCCACAGGAATGGTGAGTTAATAAAGGTGCGTTATTTTCAACTGCTAAGTTCTGGGCTCATTTATTACGCAGGAATAGACAGCTGGTATGGATAACTATTCTGGTTAGTACAGGGAGCGCGTCGGGGAAAGACTGGGTGGAGGAAAACCAACAAAATGGCGGCCACTGTAACGGAGCAAGGGAAGAAGCGTCAGTGAGGACCCCAGAACGTCAGTGATGGAGGCGAGAGGTGGGCAGAGGACACCGAGGTTGGGGAACACCACAAAGGCGAACACAGCAGATGTGTGTGGTGGGCCTCAAAGCTTGACTCCAAGCTCTTAAGTGGTCAACGAAGAAGAAAATACCATTGGTTACAGAGTTCATGAAGTTTGTAATATAGAAACAATGTTCCAATTCCTTATTCTAACATTAGAGAGAAATTTTTTTCCTAATTCAAGAGAAGGTACTGTTTCACGTGGAAAGCATGTCCTCAAGTGCAGTCGGCTCTGCCTCCCGTGGCCACCGCTGGCGTGAATCCCACGTAAAACCCAGTGCAGGCTCCCTAGTCCCTGCTAGTGTGGTACCATCAGGGCACGGGGCTGACTGATGTGAGCACAGGTTGTCAGGAGGCACAAGCACAGTAGGAGAGCTGGGCCACGTGACACTTCTCCACTTCGCTTCGGTCAAATGTCCAGCAGCACGAAGTTCAAGGTCATGCTCTCTAGTAGCAGCTGGAGGGAACCACTTGTCTGTGAAGATTTAACTGGAACCGCAGGCAAAGAGAATGGTCACTAACTGTCACACTGGAGGGGAGCCATGTTCAAAGGGAAAGAACATTCTAGAAAGAGTGAACAAGTCATTTTGGACCCACCTTAGCTCCCAATGTTCTATAACATAGAGATGAGCTTAAGGTTGACCTGGAATCTTCGAAGCAAGGGTAACAAAAGCCAAGAAGGCAGCTGCCGCTGTCAGACGCCCACATCTGTGCCAGCAGGGCCAGGGCCTGTCCCCGGACCTGCTGAAACAGGCCGCACAGGGCCTGAACAGAAAGGCTTCAGCAGAGTGCTATTTCCACTATCACTGTGGATTCCAGAACGAGATGGACGAGAGGGGAGGAAAGGAGGCTAACATTTGCTGGGGAGGAAGCAGTGCCAGGCGGTGATCTGACATCCACGCCTCGCTCTGACCGCCTGCTGTGGCGGCCGCGTCCTGCTGATGCCTCACTGGGAACGGGGAGGAGCACGGGGTCTGGAGATGTGGGTGCTGGGGCATGACCACGATCCCAGAGAGCAGGGGGCCTCTGCAACGAGCTGGGACAGGGCCCCCTGCACAGCTTCACCCCTCCCCCAGGGACAGGGGCCCCCCACACAGCTTCACCCCTCCCCCAGGGACAGGGGCCCCCCCACACAGCTTCACCCCTCCCCCAGGGACAGGGCCACCCCTTGCACAACTTCATCCCTCCCCCAGGGACGGGGGCCCCCTTCACAGCTTCACCCCTCCCCCAGGGACGGGGCCCCCCCCGCACAGCTTCACCCCTCCCCTAGGGACGGGGGTCCCCAGCACAGCTTCGCCCCTCCCCCAGGGACAGGGCCCCCCCTGCTCAGCTTCACCCTCCCCCCAGAACCGTCTGGACATAGGAAGGTTGAGGACTCAGCAGAAGCAGGGGGCTGCACTGGCAAAGGAGCCAGAGCTTGAGAGACCAGTGTTCTGATGAACAGAAAATGCAGAGACATGAGCCTGACCTTCTGAGCCAAGTTCTCCCTTGGGACATTTACAGATGTTAAACACTTGTTGGTGAGGTGAACTGAACTGCGTTCCCTCAAAGGTCATACGCTAAAGCCCTGCTCCCCAGCGTGACGGCCTTTGGGGTGGGGCTGGGGGGACTTTGGTAAGTAGTGGGGTTTAGATGAGCTCAGGACAGTGGGGCCCTCGTGAGGAGTTAGCGTCCTTTAAGAAGAGACACCAGAGACCTTGGCTCTCTCTCCTGCATGTGAGGACACAGAGGGGAGAGGGCTGTCTGCAAACCAGGAGGAGGGTCGTCACCAGAACCCGACCGTGTCCGTACCCTGCTCCCGAATGTCCAGTCTCCCAAACTGAAGAAAATATCCGTTGTCTAAGCCGCCCAGCCCGTGGTGTTTTGTTATGGCCACTGAGCAGACCAGGACAGTCGGCAAACCAAGTGGGATTTTGGTAAACTCGCACGCAGAGGGATCAGAAGTCTGTATCTGCCTCTGAGCAGGGTCCTCGCAAACTCCCTAGGTCTTGTTTGGACCTGAGACACTGCACTACGCCAGGACTCCACGGGATCTCAAATCGGCTTAATCTTCACCTAAATGGACATGACCTTCCCCCTCTATCAGCGTGCCAGAAAGGAGCTACAGTGAATCCTCCCCAGAGGGGAGTGTTACCATCTGGAGGTCCACGAGCAGTAGAAATACAGCTTGAGATGCATAAATAATTTTAAGTTTCCTGGAAGCCATAGATAAAAAGCAAAAGAAACTTGGAGCTAATGTTAATAATGTACTTTTTTTTAGCCAACATCTTCAAAATATCATCATTTTAAGATATCATCAATCTAAATATTATTGAGCTATTTAACATTTTTTTTTGCACCAAATCTTTGAAATCCAGTATTTTACACAAAACTAACCACACTTCAAGGGCTCAGTAGGCACCTAGTGACTAGGTTATTGGACAGTGTAGACAGGGCTTCTACAGTCTACAGTTTCTTTTTTTTTTTAATTTTTTAAATGTTTTTATTTATTTTTGAGAGACAGAGACAGCGTGAGCAGGGGAGGGTCAGAGAGAGAAGGAATCACAGGATCTGAAGACAGGCTCGAGGCTCTGAGCTAGCGGTCGGCGCAGAGCCTGACATGAGGCTCAAACCCACAAACTGTGAGATCATGACCTGAGCCAAAGTCGGACGCCTAACCGACTGAGCCACCCAGGCAGCCCCAGTCTACAGTTTCTTATACACAATGTCTAGCATGCAATCAAAAATTGCCAGATATACCAAAGGATAAGCCAAGAGAAAACATACAGACATAACAGATCCAGACATGAGAGCAATCAGATACAGGTTTCAAAATAACTGTGATTCATATGCTCAAGAAATCAAACAACAAAACGGGGATTTAGCAAATAACTCAAATTGGTAAGAAATCAAATGAAAAACTGAAGAACTCAATGACCAAAACTGGGAGCTCAACAGATCGATTTACCACTAGGTTGGTTACAGTTCTAGAAAAGATCAGGAAGGTCTTGAAAGAGAGGTTGATAGAAATATCCTGAATGAAATACACAGAATTTAAAGAGCATGAAGGACAAAAAAGAAAACCATTAAAGAAACAAGAGCAAGGCTGGAATGGTCTAACATCACATCACTGAAGGGTTAGTGAGGAGGAAGAGATTATGAGGAAAGCAGGATTCGAAGGGGATTTTTCAAAACTCACAAAACCCACAGACATGAGAGGTTCAGTGAACCCCAAAAAGGTTACATACAAAGAAAACCCTACCTAGGGAACACCAAGGTCATGCAGAAAACCAACGATGAAGAGAAAGATCTTTAGAGCAGCCAAAAGAAAAAAAAAGGAATGACACATTCCCTTCAAATGGGCAGCAGCGAGACACACAGCCGACTTCTCAGCTGAAACGGTGAAGACGGAAGGCAGTGGGCGGCTCTTCGTGGTGCCGGCAGGACCAGCAGGCAGGGGAGAGGGGGCCGAGGCCACTCACTCCACTTCTACAAACGAAAAATGAACTCCTGTCCCTTGATCACCCAGTCAGCTTTGTCGAGTTTTACTATTTTATTTTCACCTCTTTGGCTCTTTACTGCTGATTAATCTTTTACTTTCCTTACACAACCATAACAGCATTATATGAATCCTAATTCCAGGGAAGTAAGTTAATCTACGACTGATGGGATTATGAATCTCCTCTTTGAAAACTATATTTCACTAGTGGGACTTTCCTAGGATCAAAGGCTTACAAACCAATGAGGTCATTGCCAAGTCTCGCCATGCATGCTAGTGACTAAGCAGAGTGGTATCTAGTTTCTAAACACTGAAGTATCTCACCGACATGCTAGTGAGGTCCTTGAGAGCCCCGGGCTTTTCAGGAAGGCTGAGTAGGAGCTCAGACTCCACCTCCTACTCACGGTGGGGTCTCAGACAACCAACGGAGTGTCTCCAAGCCCTGTGTCACACACGACATAAATATCCATATCCTAGGAGTTTGTGAGAGACACAAGATTATCCATGTAGCAGTCTTACCACAGTGGACATTTCGATTTCTTCTGATGCATGGAATCCACGTTTCCAATAACTTGGCAATACTAACAAAAAATGCAAGTTCTTTGGGCAAGTGAGAACCCTCCCTAGTCACTGATGGGACAGCACCAGGGACATGGCGAGCCTGCCCTCCACAGGGAGCAGGATCTGTGTGTCCCCCACAAATTGTTTCTAAAAGGAGGAAAGCAGCCACTCTGTAAAACATCCTCACCCTCTGTGGGGCACTGGGCTGACACCAGTGACATCCAGAAGTGTGCAGCCATTTTGTGGAGACTCCGTGCATGTCCCTCGGGGGCCTGCCTGCTCCTGGCCCCTGGCCAACAACATGACAGTGAGCGGCTTTAGCTTCTGGGTTTGGGTTTCTGATCACTGGAGTCTTCCTTCCACCTCTTGCTTCTGTCCACGAAGCTCCGTTTCTCATGCTCAGCCAAGCGCAGTGGTAAGAGCTGAGAGGTGACGGCCAAGGACGATGAATTCTTAGGCAATCCCTTCGACAATCATGGTTGACCCTTGAACCTAATGGTGTGGCCTGCCTGGATCCATTTATACACAGGCTATTTTTTTAATGCTTACTTACTCTTGAAAGAGAGAGAGACAGAACATGAGCAGGAATAGGGTAGAGAGAGAGAGGAAGACAAAATCCGAAGCAGCTCGAGGCTCTGAGCTGTCAGCACAGAGCCCAACGCAGGGCTTGAACCCACGAACGGTGAGATCATGACCTACGCTGAAGCCAGACTCTTAACCGACTGAGCCACCAGGGGCCCCTACACAGATTATTTGCACTTAATATAGGACAGTACAGTAAATGTATTTTCTCTCCCCTATGATTTTCTTTCTTTAATGGTTATTTGCGAGCGTAAGCCCCATATAGAAAACCACACACGCACAGATGTGGACATGCATCACAGGTCTGGGCACATAGCACGAACAAAATGAAAGCTCCTGAGAAAATCGATGGGCAGGAAAACTGGAGGAGGGGCCCCGCCCCATGCCACCCCTTCAGAGCTCAGCCTCCACCACAAAGGCTCATCTTCTGTTTTAAGGATTATGGCTGGGCACTCGATTTTATTTGGGGGTGGGGGTGGGGAAAAGGGTCTGCTGCTAAAAAAAAAATGCAAAAAAAACCAAAGTTTTAAGGTGGCAATCTCATCTTTTGTAAATATTCAGCAGAACAGGAACCCGGAGCCTCGGGATCCCTCTTTGTCCACAGCTGACGTGGGGTGCGCTGTTGGGACAAGGCAGAGACGCCGAGCTGAGCCCAGAGTCCCGCGTGGGCAGGAAACCCCAACACGGAAGCAGAGCGTGATGCAGAGACAGGTGTGGGGCGCCTCCAGTCAAGAGCCCAGCGCCCCGTTTCTGCAGGTTAAAGGTGCTCGTCTGGTGTCCCTCCATGCCCCCGGGACGCCCCAGGGACGTGCCCCTCAAGTGCAACCGCATTCACTTGGCTGTCCTGTTTTCGTCCTGTTCTTTCCCAGAGCCTTTCCTCTCCTTTTCAGTGCAGTCTTTGTGATGGATTTGTAAAGCATCCTTTCTCTTACTTTGTTTTTCAGAAATATTTCTGCGATTGCTCTGGAGGCCACCAGATGCTACGTATTTGTACTGCTCAGTCTGTATTCCGCTGCCCTCCCGAAGCACAAAGCAAATCCATCACTGGATTCCTTCCTGTCGTGTTTTTTTTTTTTTTTGAAAGACCACAGTTTCCAAACACTGGAAGAGGCCCCACGGGGATAATATAAACGATATAAGGAGTGAGATGTGGTCTCTGACCTTGAATAAGTTGAGAGAGGGATTAATACCTTACACAGTCAGGACTCAGCTCAGCATTTAAACCATCCCTTGAGTTCCCAAAGCCCCTGAGTAACATCTATGGAAACAGAACTATCCAGAACCCCAGTTTATTAGAAAAAGTTTTCACCTCTTCTCCAACAGCTCTGAACTGTGCGCGAGACGCTGCAGCCCGTCCAAGACCAGCAAACACCCCTGAAGTCCGTCCCAGAGAAGCCAGCGCGCCAGCCCGCGTTCCCAGAGGTGCCACGTCGCACGAAGGGACAGAGGAAGAGGAGACGGAGCAGACGGAGCGTGGGACCGACGCCCGCCCTTCCCCACACACCAGACTCCGTCACGACAGTGCGGATTCCCTCCGAAGAAGCAAGCAACAGCTTTCCCACGAAACCTGGAACCCCTCGGGGCCTGGCTCTCAGGCCAGTGACACTTGGTTTTACGTTGGCACCGAGGCTGGGACAGACGTGTCAGGTGCTGGGCGGAAGCTCCCGGGCTCGCGGGCAACACACGGGCGGGTGCGGGGCACAGACCTCCCCAACCTCGGGCCAGGAGGCTCCCTCGGCACCGGCAAGGCGGACCCAGGCCGCGGGGACGGGGTCCTGCTGAAACCCTGACAAACGAGGCAACTGCCACACACCCTTCGCGCCAAAGTGGCGGGGGTTTTGCCTATTTTGCCAGAGTAGGTGTTGCTGTTTCAAACCCACGCGTTCAAACACGGACGTTCTCTAGCGCAAACGTAGTGAGAGCGCATCACGAAGTGACGTTTGTGCGTCGTGTCTGTCACGACCCCAGCTCCACCGTCCGCACCCACAGAAGGAGACGCTGTGTGTCCTGAGGGCCGTCTCTGGCAAGACTCCATTTACATTCGTCAACTGAGTGACTTATTGGTCCCACTTGCCCGGCATGCAGGGTCCTACTGAGCACCTGTCAGGTGCTGGGGACGCAGACACGAGTAAGACACAGTCCCTGACCTTGGGGCACCCTCAGACCAGGAGGGCCTTCAAAAAAAGAAAAGGATTCGGGGTGCCTGGGTGGCTCAGTCGGTTGAGTGTCCGACTTCGGCTCAGGTCATGATCTCACGGTTTGTGGGTTTGAGCCCCGCGTCGGGCTCTGTGCTGACAGCTCAGAGCCTGGAGCTGCTTCAGATTCTGTGTCTCCCTTTCTCTCTGCCCCTCCCCTGCTTGTGTTGTCTCTCTTCTCTCTCTCTCTCTCAAAAATAAATGTCGAAAAAATTCTAAAAACAGGATTAGCAAAGATTCTCTCATTTCTATCATAAAATTGTGATCATGGGACTACAAAGTCAAAAAGTAGGATAAAACTGGGTATTTATCCAAAGCAATTGAAACTGGGAGTTTGGAGAGATCTCTGCATGGCCACATTCTCCACAGCGTCACCCACTGCAGGCCAGACTCTGGAAAATGTCAACATCCGTCGTGGAGGAAGGGACAAAGGAAATGGGCTGTGTGCACCCTGGGATGTGGTGCCTCCTCAGGGGAGGGAAGCAGACAGCAGCCACATGGATGGAGCCTGAGGACATTGTGCTGAGTGAAATAAGTCAGTGCCCAAGTTCAAATCCCCTCCGCTTGTACAAGGGACCTAGAATAGTCAAATCCATAACCCAGAGAGCAGCACAGCAGCAGCCAGGAACGGGCGTGGGGGGTGCCAGGGGGCAGAGGGTGCCAGGGGTGCTGTTCCGGGGCAATGGAGGCTCAGCCACGCAGAAAGACCAGGCTCCAGAGACCTGCTGACTGTCCACTCCACAACGGATGAGAGGGTGGATCCATATTACGTGTCTCACCATGAAGGAAGGAGGTGCAGGGCCAGGTCGGAGACCACCTTGCAAGGCTGGCAGCCAATGAGTCCCAGCTGGAGCCCTGGGAGGAGGACAGTGCTGGCGCACCTGACACGGGGGGTGGGGGCTGGGCTCCAGCTCACGTGACACGGGAGCCCAAGATTCTCTGTTGTCCCTCAGAGTCTCCTCTGTAGGACAGGAAATCCATAGGACATATCTTAGAAAGTGTCCACATGAGGAACGCTGGGGTGGCTCAGTTGGTTAAGCGTCCGACTCTTGATTTCGGCTCAGGTCATGATCACAGGGTCATGGGATCGAGTGCTGTTTCAGGCTCTGTTCTGACAGCTCAGAACCTGCTTGGGATCCTCCCTCTCCCTCTCCCTGCCTGTCCCCTGCTTGTGCTCTCTCTCTCTCTCTGTCTCAAAATAAATCAACATAAAAAAATAAACAGTGAATTCGGTCCCCAGAATGAGAAGCTCAACACCTCACCGCATCCTAGTGAGGATTCCGGGAACAGGGTGTAGTGATCATGCACAGAAACCTCTAACCGACTCTGATTTGGAACGTCTCCCTCTGTTCCGTGTCCCCAACCCCACAAACTCACCCCGATCCAGCTTGCCCAGGCTCCTGTTTCTTCCCCTCAAACCCTGACTCACAACGCCTCAGCTTTTGTTTGGGGGTGCATTTTTTATTTTGCTTTGCATTATTTGGGATTTTTTAATTTTCCTGTTCACACACTTCCTGGATTCCATTTGAAACAATACATATAACAGTCAGGCCACAAGTCTGACCCAAGAGTCTTCCCTTTCTTGCTCTTCCTCTCCCCCACCCAGCTCACGTCCGGCACTGATGATAACAGACGCCCCAGACCCCCATCAACAAATGACTTTTCTCCAAGTCGCAGAAGTAAACCCTTGACTCTCATCTTACCCACATCGCTCAGACCTAAATCTAATCCAATCCAAACATCCATGTTCACCTAACCTCACAAAGAAACTACTGAAAATGAAAACCTCCACTCTCCTCATGAGCCATTCTCAGCAATCGATAGATCCGTGAGAGAAAAGTCAGCTTCATGGTCTCTACCTCTTCAACGGTCACTCACACTGGGGTGACCCGAGGTGGGGAAGGACGGAGGGCGAAGCCCAAGACACACGGGAACTTTTAGGCTGCAGCAGTGGGCAGGTGTTAGGAAGAGGAAGGGATGGAAAAGAATGAATTCCCAAAGTGCACAGGTGCATGTGTGCGTGCGCTCGCTCGCTCTCGCTCTCTCTCTCTCTCTCTCTCTCTCACACACACACACACACACACACACCCCTTTCCTCTTTCATGTGCACCGACTCTGTGCTATGTCCATGGCAACTAGATAACTCATATGGATGACTTTTTTAAAGTTGATGTATATATTTTTGAGAGAAACAGACACAGTGTGAGTAGGGGAGGGGCAGGGAATAAGGGAGAGAGAGGGTCCCAAGTAGGCTCTGAGCTGTCAGCACAGCACTGGCTAAGCCACGCAGGCGCCCTGTATAAACTCTTTTAGAAGCGTGTTATAAACTGTGCGGACCTTGAACACACCAGCTCCACATCCCAGCGCCTACAGTAGAGGCAGGAGGACCCTAAATGAATTATGGGGAAACCCTGACGCATGTTCGGAACATACAGAAGTGGGGTTCACTGACCCATGCCGTGCTCTGCGAGGCCGGCTCCATACAGAAGTGGGGTTCACTGACCCATGCCGTGACAGAAATAGAGAACTAATAGAGAACGGTTCCATTTATGTGAACCTTCCCCAGAATGGCTCTGGTTTATGCGGATACGTGTGCGAGGGTGTGGGAGGCGTGTGGAGGCAAGCCCACGGGGCAGGCGGCCGCCACCGGCACGGAGGTGCCCTGAGCCGGGGAAGTTCTGGGTTGTCTGCACCTTGTTTCAAGAGCCTGATAACGTATCACATGTGGAATTAAAATAAAATGCTGTATGTTGTAAAATGTTCATGTGAACGAAACATGATCAAGTAGGGTGATTGGTAGTTAGTGATAACTATGGAAGTATCTAGTGCATGGAGAGTGCTTATAATGTGGCATGAAAAAGAAATCAAAATTAAAGATAAACCCTGATAGGTAAGAGAGAACCTAAGTTTCCCTGAGGTTGGAAACTGAAAGGAAATATTTTGAGGTCATGGCTGACCCTTAAATCTATTTCCTAAACTTTTTAAAAACATTTATTTATTTATTTATTTATTTATTTTGAGAAAGAGAAAACATGAGCAGAGGTGGGGCAGAAGGGGAGTGGGAGAGAGAGAGGCAGAGAGAGAATTCCAAGCAGGCTCTGTACTGTCAGCAGAGCCCAATGTTGGGCTCGAACTCACAAACCTCGAGATCATGACCTGAGCCAAAGTCGGATGCTTAACTGACTGAGCCACCCAGGTGCCCCCTATTTCTTAAGACTTTAGGTAAGTGTTTTCCCTCTTCCCACACCTTGTTTCTTCTTGGAGGGGGACAAAAGTGTACTGGGTGATGATGGGGATTGTGACGGTGGTGAGTGGGAATGATGGTAGTGATGGTGATTGTCATGGTGACGGTGATGATGATGTTGATGGTGATTGTGATGAGGATAGTGATTGTGATGGTGGTGGTGATGACAGTGATGATGGTGACAGTGGTGGTGGTGCTGGTGATAATGATGATGGTGATGATGGTGGTGATTTTGAGTTCATATCCTGACCATAGGCTTGCAACTAGCTATTTTTAAGAAGGGAAGGATTTTCTAAATTAACTGAACATATCAAGATAAACTAGATGGAATACAAAATTCTATGTACTGGGGCAAAATTTATGAAATCTGGATAGTGAGTACATGGGTGTCCATTGGAGTACAGTCTGCTTGAAATATTCCATAATTTAAAAGATGGGTCCCATAAAAATTAGTTCTGACTTATTCAAGATGCAGAAATGCTGGTATGGAGCCAGGTAAACTGGAGGCAGGTCTGATGGATAGCTCACTCACTGGCTGTAAAGTAACTTTGACCCTGAACTTTACAATTCCCAGTGCTCAGATCACAGTTTGCATGGACGGCAAGCGCAGGGAGCTGAACGTGCGGGGTTGAGCACAAGTGCTGGGGCAGGATGCTCCTTCCCCAGGAGAGGGGAGTCACAGGCGCTTCGCTGGGTCCCAGGACCACCTCCTGAGGCCAGAGCTCCGTGAGGAGACAGCTGTGTGCAGTGTGGGCACAGCTGGCGTCTACAAAACCCGGGAGTTGCCTTTGTGGCGATCCGGAAACCTCCCCTCCAGGGATCCGCATGCTCACCTCTTGCTGGTTTGTGTGCAGTTAAAGAGGACATCCAGGGGCGCCTGGGTGGCTTAGTCAGTTAGGTTTATGGCTCTTGGTTTTGGTTCAGGTCATGCTCTGGTGGTTTGTGGGTTCAAGCCCAGGGTTGGGCTCTGTGCTGACAGTGCAGAGCCTGCTTAGGATTCTGTCTCCCCTCCCCTGCTTGTGCATCCTCCCTCTCTCGAAAATAAATTAATTAGGGGCAACTGGTGGCTCAGTCAGTTCAGTGTGTGACCTCGGCTCAGGTCATGAGCTTACTGTTTGTGAGTTCAAGCCCCACGTCGGACTCTGTGCTGACAGCTCAGAGCCTGGAGCCTGCTTCGGATTCTGTGTCTCCCTCTCTCTGCCCGCCCCCCCCCGCCCCCACTCATGCTCTGTCTCTCTCTCTCTCTCTCTTAAAAACAAATATTTAAAATGTTTCTTAAAAAATAATTTAAAAATTAAGTTTATTAAAAAAAGTGTATTGATGCCTCTCTCCCCACATACTTGCAAATCCCTGACTATAATCAAATTTTTAAAAATTTCCCACTCCAATAAGCAAATAACAGATATATTGTGGCTCTCGTTTGCATTTTAATATTAGAAACAAGGTTCAGTATCTTTTCTTGTTTGTCATTTACAGGGTGTTTTTTTTTTGTAAATATTTTTATCCTTTGTCTATTTTTTGAATAAATTGTTTTACCTTTTATTATTGATTTTTAGGAGCACTTTTTTCCTACCATCTTTCATCTGTCAAATATGTTGCAAATCCTTTCTACTCGGTTACTTGTCTTGTGATTTTATTCACGATCTGTTTCCTGACACACGAGACCTGAGCTTCGAGAGTGTTTCCCACGATGATCCCGCGTCAGCCCGGCTCCAAAACCCCAGTGTCTTCACACATGCACCGCGCATGCGCACGCGCACGGTTTTATTTGTTATGCACAAGTTTCCGGTCCAGCCATCCTTCCTGGCAGCTCTCCACCAGCTCTCCATCGGAGGCCCCGTTAGTGTGACCTTCACTCCCCCCACCGCAGGGAACGGCAGACGGAAAGTGGCCCCAGTGCCCTGAGACCAGCGAAGGACAGAGGAGCACACGTCATTGTCCCCCCCCTCCCCCCCGCAGGGCTCCTGTGCCCTGTCCCTGCGGGGGAAGGTCGGGGTCCTGGGCGCCCAAGGGAACCAAGACACAACTTGGTGCACACACGGGTCTCTGCTACAGCTCTGGCTCTGTGTCCGGCTTCGGAAACCCTCCCCCATCCTCACAGGGCTGAACTGTTTCACATTTCTGGGCAGTGTCCCCCTCTTAAATCCATCTGGAGCTTACTTTTGATAATACATGAAACGTCGCAATGGATAACCTTTGTCTCAAAACCTCTGACTGAATGTCCTCTTCCTACTATTTTGATACATCGTCCCTGGTTTTATTGAGATACAGTTAACACATAACATTGTATTCATTTACAGTGTTCTACAACATGACTCCATATTCATGTATATTGCGAAATGGTCACCAAAATAATTCCAGGTAACATATGTTGTTACAAAAAATTTTGAGATCTATTCTCTTAGCAACGTGCAAATACAGAAGAGATGCCGTCAGCTGCCGTCACTTTGCCGCACCTTACAGCCCAGGACCTACTCGCACTGTGGCTGGAAGTGGCCCCGATATGTCCCTTGGCCAAACTGCCGCTTCAAACCTGAATCATTCTGCTTATGGACCCTCTTCTGCTTCCCTTATGCGTCTATCATCCCCGAATCCACACTGGGAATTTAATCGTAATTTAACACCAGGAATTTAATTGTTTCAGTTACTCTAGGTTTGCAGTTTGTTTTCATCCAGCCAACCCTCTCTTTACCTTTTTGCTCAGGATTTTCTTGGGTATTGATACCCATTTTCTTCCCCACACCAGCATCAGCACGTTAAATTCTCCAGGACAAGGGCATGTGATAATTTCCTGACATTGGACTTTTCAGACTTTCTTCTGCCGTGAACTTCTGTGCAGTGGACCCTTGTGCACATTCACGTTTGCTTCCCCACGGCACCTCTGGAAGCAAAACTGCTGGGTTGGAAAATACTCAGCATGCTCAAGGGTGTTGGTCCGTGCCACCAACCTGCCTTCCTAAGTGACTGTGCGCGAGGTACCCCACCGGCACCCCGGCAGCGGGGCTCTCCCCCACTTGTGGCCATCAGCCCCGACTAATCCAATCTTTACAACCATTTAATCAGATGAACACTTTCTTTTACTGTGACTTCATCTGAACTCAAGCAAGGTTAGATTCACATCACCGGCCGTGCTCACGTCTGCATGAACTGGTACTTTTGTCTCTACCGCAGGCGATCATTAAGTATAAGGAACGTGCTGTAAGGACAGCACCGTGTGGCTCTGCGGCTCATCGCCACAAGCAGCAGCTTTGCCCCACGGCTCCACGCGGATCCCACAGTGGCACGGATCTGTGCCACTGATGTGGGGATTTCTGAACATTCCCAACCTCCAGGAACACCCTCCTCTGAATACGTCAATTGGGGCAAGTTTGCTAACTGAAGCATTGGGGTCACCCGGATGTGTTCACACAGGGCGAGCTCTCGGGTGCCTCCCCCAGGTGGGGTCCCCTCATCAGTGGGTGCGAACCGTCCCCACCGCCGTGCAGCACGCACTGACAGGGGAGCGGTGACCAGACTCCGGCCTGCCCTGCCCCGCGCATGTCTGGGCCTAGCATCTGCCCCTGACCGGTCCCCACCACAGCCAGAAGCTGCCGGTGTGGCCATGTGGCTACGCCCCACACACAGGGACGGGGGGCTCAACAAGTGCCAGAAGGTTGTTTTGCTTCTGGGCTTGAACCTCTGGCATGAGGCCCCTTAAACATGAGGTGCTCGGTGTTTAGGGGCCTCCGTGACAGTGGACGGGCTTGGGGACTCTTCATACAAAGCGCCACAGTGTGAGCGGGGGTCAGCGCCACCACAGGAAGCCACTCACACAGCACCCGTCCTCGGGGAGGGGGGCACCCGCCGTCTTTGCCCATTTGAGTCACCGGGTGGGCAGGACAGGGCCACAGAGGCCCGATACCCACATGTGATTTCTCACCCGGAAAGCTCTCCGGGCCGGCTGCTGGCCCGCTTGGGAAGGTCCTTTGTGCATTCACTGTGAACATTCTGAAAAGGCCTCTTGTCGAATTCTTCTGCTATTTTGCAATGTCAACAGACATGATGCTCTGAAGTGGCAAATGAGGCCCGGCTGTGACAAAGCCCCTTTATCCCCCAGAGGCCCTGTGAGTCAGACGCACTTGGGGAGGTGAAAGGTCCCAGAGCATCGGGCCGCCCTGCCCGGAGCCCGGCAGGAGGGAAGCCAGGAGCCAGACTATTCCCGGGCTTCCACGAATGGACTGGGCATCCCGTGGGGAGGGGGTGTCCGCGGGGCTGGGGGGCATCACAGCACGGAGTTGGTCTTGCTCTGCTAGAAAGCACTTAACAAAACCAGGGAGGACAGGACTCTGCACTGGCATCGCTGTGAGGCTCCAGGCCGAACAAAGAAAGACACAGGACGTCCAGTTCGATCTGAACTTCAACTAGACAAGGATGTCCCACGTGCCCTCTCCTGTGCTAACAACTCACAGTGTCAAGAACGCCTGTGACGTGCCGTCAGCAGGGCTGGCCAGGGCAGACGCTTGATGACCGCCATGTCGGTGATCACAGACGAATCCCGCTGACCAGCAGCGGCGCGCACCCTGCGCGTCTGGGGTCACCCAAACCAGAGGGCCCGGATCTCTGGTTTCGCACCGCCTGCACCGAGGTAAACAGTTAGTTTCCTTGTGCTCCTGGGTCGTCCCTGCCCTGCTCCCACGTGTGGTCATAAAATGAAGAGCTCACCAGGTCTCCAGGCCATGTTTATGAGCGTGACGAGAGTCCTGGTGGAGACCTGCAGGGGAGAGCGTGACAAGGGCCCGGTGGGGGCCGTCTGTCCATTTAAGACAGAGCTCGAAGGTGCAGAGCGGATGATACATCTCTGTTGTCTGGGACAAGAGTCACACATGCACAGCACCTTCTCCCTGCTACCGGCCGCCAAGAGGAGCCACTCCGTGTGTTCAAACACCTGCCAGAGGCCGTGGGAACTCCCAAGACCAGCAGTCAACAGGAACCCTCTTCCAAAGCCACAGCGAAGGGGTCAGAGGCTGGCTTGTCACGCTGGGTCCTGCCAGCCACGTCTCAGGCCTCCGACCAGCTCATGAACAGGCCCCACCGTGGTTGAACCCACCACCTCTGCAGGTGTGGATAGAAACGGCTAGTCTAAGAAGACACCCCAAAATGCCTCCCGCAGTCCAATGAGTCAATCGCAGAAATACAAAATAAAGAGGGAGAAATTGCAGCTCCACTTGAAAAACTGGCTTGAGGGGGTTCCATCGACAGTAAGCCCAGAGGAGCTGTGAGTAAGATGCGGCCGCTGAGGCCAAGTGTGCGGGCACGTCTGGGGTCCGGTGCCAAACACCAAGCCCGTCAGGAACTCAGGGCAGGCGCTTGGCACTCCCAGTGTGTTCTGATGGCGGCCACGGTGCCGCCGCGGGTCTGGCCATGGGAGTAGGCACCCCTCTCTGCCTGGTGAAGTCAGAGCTCTGGCAGCCCACCTCTGTTCTAGGGCCCGCTGCCCCCAGAGGCAGAGACGAACCAGCCAAGGCAAGGAGGCCACCAGGGTCCCAGCACTGGGCCGGAGAGGAGGCCTCTGGGAAGAGACTGGAGAGGAGACTGCTGGGGGGCGGATTAATAACTGTGGGCGCATACGCTGTCTACCTACGCCATCCGGGGTGGTGGGCCAGCGCCAGACGGCCTTGGCAATAGGAAGAGAGACTGTCTTCAGCTAGGAGTGTTAAAAAAATAGTCTGAATATCCGCTAGATGGGACCCGGAATTGGTAATGTTTTCCGAGCCTCCAACTCAGAGAGCCTGAGATTCTGTGATTTCCTTCCCATCTACTCTCCACATATTTAAAAAAAAAAAAAAAATACCAATGTTCCCAACCCCTCCCTTCTCTAAAGAAACTCAAACCCCATTTAGCAGCCCAATCACGCATTTCACATTCTGTCCTGCACACGGGGTCACTTTCAACGTGTCCAGGTGCCGGGGTTGGGCACAGAAAATGCACAATGGGGACCCCATCCTGCTCTAAGGGGCTGGGTCCCCAGCCGCTTCCCACCCTCCCTGCCAGTGGCCTTGCAGTCAGCGCTCCTCACTGGTCCTCTGTCTTTATTGTCCAATGAACTAGTTCACATTCAAATATGAATCTGGTGTCCGGCAATAATCAAATGGGAAAATGACTGTCATATGAAGCTTCCTGCTTTATTACAACACCCATTAGTGTGTCCACTGAATAAAAGGATTTCTGGGCCTTTGGAATCAAAACTTTGCTTGATGATTTGCTGCAAATGCAGTGCTTTTGGACCCACTAAGAGCACATTCCTGGTCAGACAGGGACGGCACACTGGGGTTGCTGGTGCCCCAGACCCCCTGAGCATAGAGGGTGGGCCTACCTTCCACACACCCCCTCGGGGTCAGACCCCTCTGCATGGGAAGGAGATTTAGGAACCGGCCACCACCGTAACACCCAGGGGTCCCCCCCGCAGCCCATCCCTTTGTCCAGTCATCCTCCTGTGGCTCACCCACCACACTGTCACTGCATAGGAAGGAAAACACCCATACCAAACAGCAACTGCAGCCCACATGGCTCTCACTTGTGCAACCAAAAGGCATGCTTGCTCCCCAAGGAAAACCCCCAAAATTTCCTGTGAAAGAGAAGAGATCACAGCCAACATCACAGAAATACAAACAATTATAATATTATGAAAAATTATATGCAGACAAATTGGGCAATCTGGAAGAAATGGACAAATTCCTAGAAACTTACCAACTACCAAAACTGAAACAGGAAGAAATAAAAAATTTGAACAGACTCATAATCAGCAAAGAAACTGAATCTGTAATCAAAAATCTCCCAACAAACAAGAGTCTTTGGCCAGATGGCTTTGCAGGGGAATTCTACCAGACATTCAGACCAGAGTTACTACCTGTCCTTCTCAAACTATTCCAAAAAGTAGGAATGGAAGGAAAGCTTCCAAACTCATCCTACAAGGCCAGCATTCCCTTGATTCTAAAACCAGACAAAGACCTCACTAAAAAGAGTTATAGGCCAATATTCCTGATAAACAGGGATGCAAAACTCCTCAATAAAATACTAGCAAATCGAATTCAACAGTACATGAAAAGAATTATTCACCACAATCAAGTGGGATTCATTCCTGGACTGTAGGTCTGGTTCACTATCCGCAGAGCAACCAACATGATACGCCGCCACCGTAATACAAGAGTGGACGAGAACCGTATGATCCTGCCCATAGATGAAGGAAAAGCATCTGACAAAATATAGCACCCATTCTTGATAAAAAAAACTTCAACAGAGTAGGAATAGATAGAACATACCTCAACATCATAAAGGCCATATACAAAAGACCCACAACTAGTATAATCCTCAATAGGGAAAAACTGAGAGCCTTTCCCCTATGGTCAGGAACAAGACAAGGATGTCCACTCTCAACATCACTATTTAACATAATACTGGAAGTCTTCACGTCAGCAATCAGACAACAAAAAGAAATTAAAGGCATCCAAATTGGCAAGGAAGAAGTCAAACTTTCAGTATTTGCAGATGACATGTTACTCTACATAGAAAACCCAAAAGACTCCACCATAAAACTGCTACAACTAATGCATGAATTCAGCAAAGTTGCAGGATATAAAATGAATGAGTAGAAATCTGTTGCATTTCTATATACCAATAATGAAGCAGCAGAAAAAAATAAATCAAGGAATCGATCCTGTTTGCAACTGCACCAAATACATTTAGATACTTAGGAATAAACCTAACCAAAGAAGTAAAAGATCTGTACTCCGAAAACTTATAGAACATTTATGAAAGATATTGAAGAAGACACAAAGAAATGGAAAAGCATTCCATGCTCATGGATTAGAAGAACAAACATTGTTAAAATGTTGATATCACCCAAAACATCTACACATGTAGTGCAATCCCTATCAAAACACCACCAACATTCTTCACAGAGCTAGAAGAAACAACCCTAAAATTTGAAAAGAACCACAAAAGACCCCAAATAGCTAAAGCAATCCTGAAAAAGAAAACCAAATCTGGAGGCATCACAATCTCAGACTTTAAGCTGTATTACACAGCTGTAAGCATCAAGACAGTATGGTTCTGCTACTAAAACAGACACATAGATCAATGAACCAGAATATAAAACCCAGAAATGAACCCACAACTATGTGGTCAATTCATCTTGGAAAGATTCCAATTCATATTGTAAAGAATATCCAATGGAATAAAGACAGACTCTTAAACAAATGGTGTTGGGAAAACTGAAGAGTAACGTGGAGAAGAATCAAACTAGACCACTCTCTTACGTCATACACTAAAGTAAATTCAAAATGAATGAAAGACCTAAATGTGAAACAGGGAACCATCAGAACTCTAGAGGAGAAAAATAGGCAGCATCCTCTTTGACCTTGGCCACAGCAACTTCTCACTAGACATGTCTCAGAGTCAGGAAAACAAAAGCAAACATGAACTACGGGGCCCTCATGAAGATAAAAAGCTTCTGCACAGTGAAGGAAACAATCAACAAAACCAAAAGGCAACCAATGGAATGGGAGAAGATATTTGCAAATGACATTGGATAAAGGATTAGTATCCAAATCTGTAAAGGATTTACCAATCTCAACACCCAAGAAAAAAATAATCCAGTGAAGAAATGGGCAGAAGACATGAATATACACTTAAAAACTTTTTTAATGTTTATTCATTTTTGAGAGAGAGAGGAAGGAATAGAGAGAGGGAGACACAGAATCCAAAGCAGGCTCCAGGCTCTGAGCTGTCAGCACAGAGCCTAATGTGGGGCTCAAACCCACAAACCATGAGATCATGACCGGAGCCAAGATTAAGAGTCAGATGCTTACCCAACTGAGCCACCCAGGTACCCAAAGAGGACATCCAGATGGTCAGCATACACATGAAAAGATGCTCAATGTCACTCAATATCAGGGAAATACAAATCAAAAGCACACTGAGATACCACCTCACACCCGTCAGAATGGCTAAAATTAACACAGAAAACAACAGGTGCTGGAGAGGATGTGGAGAAGAGAAACGCCCTTGCACTGTGGCGGTGCAGCCACTTGGGAGAACAGTATGGAGGTTCCTCAAAAAACTAAAAATAGAACAGCCCTACCATCCAGGAACTGCACCATTAGCTGGTTACCTAAGAGATACAAAAATACAGATTTGAAGGGGCACATGCTCCCCAGTGTGTACAGTGGCCTTATTAACAGTAGCCAAACTATGGAAAGAGCCCAAATTTCCATTGACTGATGAATGGATAAAGAAGATGTGGTGTACACACACACACACACATACACACACACACACACACACAAAATGGAATATTAATCATCAAAAACAATTAAATCTTGCTGTTTGCCATGATGTAGATGGAACTAGAATGTATTAGGCTAAGTGAAATAAGTCAGAGAAAGACAAATATTGTATGATTTCATCCATATGTGGAATTTAAGAAACAAAACAGAACATACGGGAAGGGTTGGGGGGAAGAGAAGAGAGGAAACCAAACCACAAGAGACTCTTAATGATAGAGAACAAACTGGTGAGCCTGGGTGGCTCAGTCAGGTAAGTGTCCAACTTCGGCTCAGGTCATGATCTCATGTTCTGTGGGTTTGAGCCCCTCGTCGGGCTCTGTGCTGACAGCTCAGAGCCTGGAGCCTGCTTCGGATTCTGTGTGTCCCTCTCTCTCTGCCCCTCCCCTGCTCGTGTTCTGTCCGTGTCTCTCTCTCTCTCTCTCTCTCTCAAAAGTAAATAAACACTAAAAATTTTAAAATAAATATACATCAATAAGATGCCCACTAATACCTGATACACTCTGTGCATCAGGAGCCTGAGCACGGCTCAGCTGAGTCCTGCCTGGGGTCCCACGCGACGGGATCAGGGTGCCTGCCAGGGCTGGTCTCCTGTGAGCCTCCCGCTTCTCTCCAGCTCCCGTGGCTGTGGTGACTCATGTCCTCACAGCTTACGGCTGCAATGGTTCCACTCTGCCCCCAGTGCCACGGGGCTGTCCCGGAGTCCCCATGGCGCTGCCTGAGATCCCCTCCAGACACTGCGCCTTGTGGATGTGCGGAGTCCCCAGCTCCGGTCTAGCCAGAGGACTTCCTGGGCCCTGGCCCCTCGGGGTCAGCTGGCGGCCCCGGGCGAACACACACGTGCGCCCAGACTGCCACCGTGTCGTAGAGGAGCCCAGACAACAGTGCACTTCCTTCTCTGTGGTGGGGAGGGAGGGCCGGCCGAGTGTCTTGCCCCTCAGGGAGGGGTGCTGGCATCACCGTCGGCGGCTTCACGCCCAAGCCCCGCGTCCCTGTTACATCAGAGCTCCGCAGAGAGACAGAGCCAAACCGTCTGTGTCTCCATCGTCTGGATGGTCCATGTGGATTTGGGGGGACTGGCTCACACAATTGTGGGCAGAGGGCTGGCCGCCAGATCAGAAATGCAGCTGAAAGCTGACATCGCAGGTTTGAGCCTGAAGGCCAGAGCGAAGGCAGGGTTTCTGCGGCGCTGTCTGCTCGCACAGCTCCTTCCGTAAAAAGAAACAACCCTGGGCGTTTTGCTCTGAGGGCCTTCAGCCGACGGCAGGAGCCCCACTCAGAGGGTAAGCTGCTTTAAGCAAAGCCGCGGATTGTAAGATGCCCTCATGGCAACATCTGGTGCCAGGTTGGCTGGCACGCTAAATGACCCGTCCCCCCGTCTTGCGGTGAGATGTCTCCTCCCCCTCAGGTGCCCTCAGCTCCTGACTACACCCCCCCCCAAGGTGTTCCCAAAGTGAAGCAGGCTCGTCTTGCAGTGCAGTCGATGTGGTGGGGACGTGTTCCAGTGTCTCCCTAGGGCAAAGCCACCACCCATCCCCAAACAGTGGCTGCAGACAATGCGACCACATGCCATCGCCGTGCTCAGGTCTGTGCTGGGCACGCTGAGCCCGACGCGGCCTCGCCGAGACCAGTCAGCGGCTCCAGCCTCAAGGCCACCGCCCTCACGTGTCTGGCTCCCGGCGTGGGAGGACTCAGACGCGGGGGCACCCAGCAGCTGGGCCCCGGCCATTTCCCTGTGTGGTCTTCTCCCCGCATGTCCCGGGAGCTGGCCTTCCCACACGACAGTGGGGGCTGCTCAAAGAGGAGAGGACGAACGTTCTTGCTGCACACACGGAAGCTAACGATGTGACGACGAGGTGCTAACCGACCCTGTGTGGTAATCATCTCCCAAGTCACACCTGTATCAGATCATCGCAGTGCACCCCTGAAACTTACTCAGCAGAACAGGTAAATTCCATCTCAATGAAGCAGAGGAAAAACAGAAATAAAAGACAGCTGGAGGCTCCCAGAGTGTCCCAGGAGGGACAAGCAGGGCCACGTGGCCTCTTCCTTCCGGGCGCCATGGAGGCCCACCCAGGTTCAGGAGGCCACATGGAATCTGAGGACATGTGTTCATGTCCGCAGAATGCTTCCTCCTCTGTGATCTGACTCCGAAATCCATCCCTGGGATCCGAGCGTAATTGTACATCTGTCTCAAGCAGGGCGATTCCCTTGGGCAAGGAAATTATAGTATCCTCGAAAAGAGGAACGGAGGCCACGCCAGCGGCTGGTTCCTCCTCCCCCACATCCCACCCCAGCGTCCCTCCGGTTCCCATACGACACTTCGCTGTCACTGTTCATTGTCATTGTAACTGGGGAAGCCACCGGTTTTAACTCTGCTTTTGATTTCAGTCACTGTCACCCTGTGGGAATGAGAGAGCAGAGAGTCTATTAACACATTTAGGAAGTCTCTGGACTGGGGGCACGCACCGGGATGTGAACTTCCTTTTTTCCCAGTGCCCCACGCAGTCACTGAGCCAGGGCCGGGGGCCCGGGACTGCAGATGTCCCGCGTTCTCTGTAACACAGCAGCCAGGCGGCCACCCAGGCTTGACTGCACTGAGCTCTCCAGTCCGAGCGGCCACAGGCACAGTGTGGGCTGTAGCTTCCTGCCCAGCCGCTGGGTTCTATTTCAGCTTTCCGTACTTGGATACAAAACCACCCTGATGCTTAGTGGCTTCAAACATCACTTGGTATTTCTCATGGTGGGTTGGCCTCTGCTGGCCGTGCTTGGGCCCCTCACGTGGCTAAATCTAGCGGGTGGGCGGACTAGCCCGGGAGATGCAGGGGCTGCTCGGCACCCTCCACATGGCCTCAGCCTCTGGTCTTCTGCGGCCCATCAGAGAGCTGTGACCCCCGCTCCACGTCCTAATGGTCCTCTGTGGCCACTGTCTCTCTCCTTTGTTGTACTTCTCACAGCTGCAGGTTAATGCCTGTCATGTGATTATGTCAAACATCTGTCTGTGTGATCGCACAATCCGTGAGAACAGGGTCCACGGTCGTCTCGGGCACAGCTGCATTCTCCGTGCTTCCCGTGAATTGGGGCCAAAACACACAGGCACAGAAGGAGGAAGTGAATGCACAGGGGACAGTGTGCTCCAATACCGGTTCACTTATTTAGTGGCCCTGGGCTTGTTGGGGCTCTATCTGTAAAACTGGGAAGAAATGTGGTAACTTTCTCGCTCGGTTACTGAGAAAAGGGAACCAGAAAACAGACGTGTGCTGAGCATGCGCCGTTCATGAGAAGCATGCGGACAGCCACTCGGCGTGGGGTTAATTACATGGAAGGTTTGCTTAATACTCGACCACTGGACGAGGTCACTTTGGCTCTCTGGGGTCTTCTGTGGCTCCATGCAAATGTGAGCATCATTCGTTCTAGTTTGTGGGAGAGGCTGTTGGTATTTTGATAGAGACTGCCTTGAATCTGTAGGCTGTTTGGGGTAGGATGGACATTTTTACAATATTTGTTCTTCTCACCCATGAGCATGGAATGTGTTCGATTTGTTGGTGTCATCTTCAATTTCTTTCATTGGTGTGTTATATTTTCAGAGTACAGGCCTCTCACCTGTTTGGTTAAGTTTATTCCACAGTATTTTATTCTTTTGGGTGCAATTGTAAATGGTGCTTTTTAGAATTTCTCTTTCTGTGACTTTGTTGTTAGTATGTAGAAATGCTACCAATTTCTGGTTATTAATTTCCTATCCTGACACTTTACTGAATCCCTTTATTGCTTCTAGTAGTTTTTTGGTGGAATCTTTGGGATTTTCTCTGTATAATATCATGCCACCTGCAAATAGTGACAGTTTAACTTCTTTATGAATATGGATGCCCCTTATTTCTTTTTCTTATCTCATTGCTGTGGCTAGACTTCACTTGTTACGCTGAGTAAAAGTGGTGAGAGCAGACATCCTTGTTTTGTTCCTGACCTTATATGAAGAACTCTGTTTTTCTTCCCTGAGTATAATGTTCGCTGTAGGTTTTTCATATAGCCTTTATTTGTTGAGGTATGTTCACTCTAGCCCTATTTTGTTGAGGGTTTTTATCATGAATGGATGTTGAGTTTTGTGAAGTGCTTTTTCTGCATGTATTAGATGTTCATAAGATTCCTGTCCTTTGTTTTGTTGACGTGATGTCTCATGCTGATTGATTTGTGAATGTTGAACCACGCTTGCAACTCGGGAATAAAAATCCCACCTGACTGTGGTGAATGATCTTCTTAATGTATGGTTGTATATGATTTGTTAGTATTTTGTTGGGAGTTTTTGCATCTATGTTCACAGATATTGGCTTATAGTTCTAAGGTTTCTTTGTGGTGTCTTTTTTTGGTTTTGTTATCAGGATAATTCTGGCCTCATAGAATAATTTGGAATCTTCCTTTCCTCATATGTTTTTTGGAATAGTTTGAGGAGAATAGTTATTTACTCTTCTGTAAACATTTGGTAATTTAACTGTAAGGCCATCTGGTCTTGCACTTTTGTTTGTTGGTAGTTTTTTAAATTATCAATTCAATTTCATTGCTTATAATTGGTCTGTTCAGATTTTCTATTTCTTCCCAATTAAGTTTTAGAAAATTGTGTGTCTATAGAAATTTATCTATTTTCTTCCAGGTTGTCCAGTTTGTTGGAATATAATTTTTCATAATATTCTCTTATAATTCTTTGTACTTCTATGATGTTGGTTGTTATTTCTCCTCTCTTGTTTCTGATTTTACATATTTGGGTCCTTTCTCTTTTCTTCTTGACAAGTCTGGCTAAGGGTTGTCTGTGTTATCTTCTCAAAGAACCAGCTCCTGGTTTCGTTGATTTTTCTCTATTGTTGTTTTAGTCTTTATGTCATTTATTTCTGCTCTGATCTTTATGATTTACTTTCTTCTACTCACCATGGGCTTTGTTTATTCTTTTTCTAGCTCTTTTAGCTGTAAAGTTAGGTTATTTATTTGAAATTTTTCTTGTTTCTTGAGGTAGGCCTATATTGCTTTAAACTTCCCTCTTAAGAATGAACACTTATTACATCTCAAAGATTTTGGACCATTGTGTTATCAGCTCTGATTGGTTCTTTTTAATATTTTCTATCTCTTTATTTGAAGATCTCCAACCTGGGGAGTATCTTTATGATCATTACTTTAAATTCCTTATCAGGCATAGTGCCCGTCCTGGTTTCATTTAGTTCTTTTTCTGGGTTTTTTTTTTCTTCTCTCTTTTGGAAGGTATTCCTCTGCCTCCCCATTTTCCTTGACTGTGCTCATTTCTATGGATAGAGCGACGTGGCTGCTTCTCCTGAGGCTGAAGGTGTCTCACGTGTGGCATCCCCGTGTGGACTGCGTGTGCTTGCCGACTCCGCTGGCTGGAGGTATGGCTGTACGTGCTTGCTACTCTTCAACCACAGCTTTTACAGAGAGAACAAATGGGGGGGAATAATAGGAAAGGAAAAATGAAAAGAAAAAATAATAAGAGAATCAAAATAAGAGGACAAAAAAGAAAAGTGGGGCGGGAACGAAGGGCCCGACCTTCTCCAGCCCCTGACCTACACAGCGTTCCCACAGCTGCTCTGTCACTTGACGAAGTTGAAGTGTTGTCTCTTTCATGCGCCAGCTGTTCTGTTAACCTTCAGCTTTCTTTCTGTGCCCACGAACAGAGGGACCTGTCCCCGGGCCCTCAGCTCTGTCCCCACCGCAACCGGCAGTGTTGGGGTGGGGGTTCCTTTGGCTACCATGTGTCCATCTCTGGCTGTTCTGTCTCTGGTTGTCTGCTGGCTGTTCGGGGGCCCTCGGTTCCTCTTCAGGAGGCCCTGTTCTATGAACAGATGTGAGTTAGGGGTGCTCCCCGAAGGAGGTGAGTTCAGAGTGTCCCTACATCACCATCCTAGACCAGAACTCTCCTCTGCGATGACTTTAGAAGACATCGTTGATCAGCCATAGACTGAGCATCCGGTGCCCAGGGTCACAGAGAAACGGCAGAGATGACAAGTGCCCACTGAGGGCTGAGCCTCGACCCGGGTCCTGACACAGTGTCCGGAAACCAGGCCTCCGAGGGCTGTGCCATCTCCAAGCGCACTGGTGGAAGGAAGCACAAACCGACACAGGGGCTCCACGATGACGAAACAGCTCCAGTCGTGAAGGGTCACATTGCTGATCCAGGAGCTGGTCTTGGAGGAACTCACTCTGTCTCTCACCAGGGCTGGGGAGCGGGGAGCAGGGAGCGGGGAGCGGGGAGCGGGGAGCAGGGAGCGGGCTTGGTGAGCTCGCTCATCTGAGCCGCAGGGCCCTGACCTCATGACAGTAGGGACGTGACAGTGGACAAACAAATGAAAAGGATAACTGGATGCAAACATCTGTACATCAAATCCTCATGTTGTGCAACTTAAAAGTACCTGGTGTTATATGTCATTTATATCTTAATAAAGCTGGGAAAAAGGTGTTGTTTTTTTTTTAATTAAAGGTAACTGGAGTCGGTGGCAAGATCTGTCTAGAAAACAAAGGCTGTGCCTTGGAGAAAGGGATGGGCAGGGACGGACAGGGACTCTGCCAGGGAAAGTCTCTGAGGGGCAGACACTCAGTGGGGCTGGCATTGCAGGCAGGAGCTGGACCATCGGGGGTCTGAGGCTCAGGGGAGACTGGCATCCACGTCTGAGGGACAAGAACCAGGCCCGTGGCCGAAGCACAGGAGAGAGAGGCAGGAGCCACCCTCGGGCGAGGGTGTGGGCAGTGGGCTCACTGTGAGCGTGGAGAGCCAAAAACGGGAGCTCACTGCCCCAACCGTGCAGACCCGTTCTGTCATCCTTTTAGTTTTATAACTCTATTTTTTACCGTGAACACATTTTCCTTCTGTAATTAAAAACTTAAATAAATAGAAGCTATAAAACTGCAATATCACAGCCCAAATTGCCCCTGAGGATTTCTTGGTCCTCAGGAAGCAGAGGCGGGTGGAGTCTGCACGGAAGCTGCCTGGTGCCCACAGAGAGAAGTGCTGTCACCAAGTGGCCAGAGGCCCAGGGGCCATAGCCTCGCTGCCTACAGGCCCCCTGCCCCCACCCCTGTCCCCAAGGCCTGTGCCCCCAGGCCCTGCGGGGGAGGCAGCCGTGGGAAAGGCCAGCAATGCTGGGCTCTGAAAGGGCTCCTGGGGTCGCTCCCTGCACTGCTGATGTCGTTTGCGTGGGCTTCCGCAACCTCTCCTTTGAGCTCCGAATATGTCAAAAGGGAAACATTCAGGCAAACGGTCCCTTACAGCCGTCACCAGGGAAACCCCAGTCCCCAGCACAGCAGGGGCGGTCGGGGGGCTGCCTGCACAGGAATGCTGCACGCCCACGGGTCCTGCAGATACAACCCTGCTCCACCGGCTCCGTCGTGCGATTTGGAAGGATTTGGGTGGCATTTGCCCCCTCCCCAAAGACTGCGCATCCTGGGGGACATGTGCCTTGGAACCACTCATTCAGGGTGTTTCAGGGTCTCTTAGAGCTCACTTTGACTTGTCCTCTCCGGGCCAGGTCCTTCCCCCAACAAAGACCCACGGAGCCCCCCCGCCCCGGGTTTATTCTGGCCGCTTTGTGGGGCCGGCGCCTCACTTCTGGCTGGAGACAGCTGGTGACGCCGGCTGCGGGGGACCGAGAGGGCCAGCAGCCAAGCTGCAGGGGAGGACTTGTGGGGTGAGGCCCCTGTGCCTGGCAGGTGGTCCCCAGGGGCCAGGGCCAATCCTCCCACTGGCCTTGGGGAGGACTGGTTCCAACACGCCTGCAGAGTGACTTGGAATAACTCACATTTCTGCACTGATTTCTTTGATAAAATCAGAAATCTTTTCCCACAGAACAAAAGGGTTAGCCACGACCTGTAATAAAATGTTATACTGTGAAATGTGCTACTTTAAAATGAAAATCACAACTTTCCCAGGAAACCGACTAAAATCACAAAGCACACTCTGTATTATCGGGTCGGGGGCCGTCCAAGGTCACAATCGCTCGGGCATAGCCCGCAGGAGCACGCAGGATATTCTCTATTTTGATGCGTTAAACTTTTAGCTACTCGTCTTGCAGGAGTTTATCTTGTGAATGGAATCTTTTCAATGTTTCCCAAGCATATTTTAAAGCTGTTGTTTGCCACTCTCTAATTTTTTTTCATGCTGGTGGTCTCTTTTTGTTTTATTATTAATTATTTTGATTTTTTTTCTAAGTGTAGGTATTTGTGCAGAATCAAGGGTTAAAATCTGAGTCAGAGGGGAGTTAAAGGGACTTTTGTTGTGTTTCACCTTTAGAATTCCTGGGGGGCCCGGGTGGCTTAGTCGGTTGAGCGTCGGACTTTGGCTCAGGTCATGATCTTGAGGTTTGTGGGTTTGAGCCGCACATTGGGCTCTGTCATAACAGTGTGGAGCCTGCTTGGGATTCTCTCTCTCAAAAATAAACATTTTAAAAGTTTTTTTTTAGAAAAGAAGAAGGAATTCCCTTAGCAACACCCTGGCCGACAGCAGCGCCCCCGCTGCACGTGGTCTAAAGTAGGCACGTGTTTGGGGCGGCTCGTTGGCTCCGCCTGGGAGGAAGGGCCACCCCCAAGGCCTCACGCTAAGCGGAGCAGGTGGCTGTGTCGGGGTCTCCCTCTGTGACAGGGCACCGGAGGGCTGCTCGCCACAGGACCACCACAGAGCCCCAAGCCCGCTCATCCGGTCAGCAGGCTGCGGGCATGAGACAGTGAGGACGCACCTCGGAATGAAGGTTCCCCCTTCTGTGCACACACCCTCAGCTGTGCTCTGACCTTGCCCATCCCCCCAGCCGCCCTCACCCCATCCAGCGTTCTGGGACCGGTTCCCTGTGGCCCCAGGGATGGTGGGAGGGGCAGAGCGCAGAGGCACCAGGCTCAGCCCACCAGGAAGGAAAAGGCTGGCGTCGGTGGACAGCCTGGAGGCCGCTCAAGATGCCATCCAGACACCCCAACACCCGCGGCCCTGGCTCTGCCAAGTTCCGGGAAGAAAGCAAGGCCGTCTTCTCACTAGGCTGTCTCGGCTGTGCCGGGAAGTGAGTACAGCACATGACTCAGACCAAGGCGGGGTTTGGAAACAGAAGTCCAGGCAGGCCTTTGGTCCTGTGGAGCCAGAACTTTCCCTGCCCGTGCAGGGCGTGGCTGCCTCCACCATCTCTGCCTCCTCCAGCGAGTGTGGTGAGGCCCCAGCGTCTGGCCGTTCCGGCCCTTCTCCGCTCCGTGATGTAGGAGCTCGCCCTGGGAGTGCAGCCGGCTTCCCCCTGTCACAGACAACTCTGGGCACTAATGACAGCCTTGCTCTCCAGAAACAGACCCTCGGCCAGTCTTGTGTTGGGTGCAGAGAACTGTCGTTACTGGGCCCACCCACCTGCCAAGGTCCAGAGGCTGGAGGCACGGGATGGAGAGGGTGTGTGTGCTTCGTGGGACCCCTCCCCTGCTGAGTGGGAGCCCCAGGGGGGATCCCAGGGTCTGTGTGCCACCAGCCCCCCAGGGTTCTCTGAGGTGTTGGGCTTGAGAAGTGTGCCCCCGTGGGATGTCTTCTAGCTGGTGGCCCACCCACCATGGACACGAGTGAATACAAGTCAAGTTAGAGCTGACAGCCTCATTGTTTCTGTCAGGTGATCCCCGAGGGTTCTGAGGACGCTCTCATACCAGGCATTCTGGAACGTTCTCTGCTCGCCAGGAGCACCAGCAACCTCGCCATCACCTGAGCCCTGCCAGGGTGTGCAAGCATTGATGCAGGCTCCAGGGATTTCCTTGCTGTCTGGTCTGTATGTTCCCTACACATTTATCACATGTTTTCACTTTCTGAAACTCTTTCAGGAAAGCTTGTTTCTAATTCCTTACATAGGCCAACAGAATAGCTGGCCAAATGTTGCTGAAAAAGATTCACCACGTGATCTTAAAAAAAAATCTTGTTTTTTTAAACCAAATTAAAAAAAAAAAAAGAACCAACCAAAAAGAGAATAAAATAACTTGCTTACTTTTGATTTTCTTTCTCGTGTGAACCAGTAAGAAGACGCTTCTACCTCTCAGAGTCTGCCTTCTCCCCATGGACGAGGCTAACCAGACACAGTCAGGGCTATGAGCCAGGCACAGGCGAAGGAATCAGGGCGGTGGGGAAAGATGGACGTGGCAGGTGCCGCACGATGAAGTTCAGGGCCTGAGCGCCCGTGGTCACTGACGTGGGCACATTCTGAGCTGGGTACTGACCAGGTAAAACCAACAAACCCATCCATTCGTTATGGGAAGCACGGCTTAGCCAAGAGCCACTGCCAGCCGAGTCTCAACCCCAAATCTGCGGGTCCCTACCGCCACATACCCCCTGGACACTTGGAACATGTGACTTTTCTTTTTGGTATACTGCCTTTTCACCTTAAAACATAATCAATACACGATAAGAAGTGTTATCTTAACATTGTAGTTTCGATCGAAGACACAACACATCCGACAGTTTCGTGTGCACCTGCTTTGGTTTCCAGTCAAAGAACGTCCCACGGAACAGGCTGGCCACTGCGCCGTGTTGGATGAACCAAAGGCTGTGCCTTATGTGTGAGCGCCAGGGAAGGGGGCTGAGAGACAAACCTCATGGTGGCCCCCCGTGTCGGGCGCTGTGCCTGCCCTCTAAGGGCTCTGGTGTACACCCTTTATTTTGCCTGTAGCTGTTTTTCTGTACAATAACCTGACAGTTTGAGTGAAAAATAACCATGAGACAAAGCCTTGGGAGATCACTGAAGAGTCTCCTGGACAAGGAGGAGCCAGCGCCCAGGCGCCTCTCCCCACCTTCACCACCCCACCCACATCGAATCCTTGCTTGGTCCTTCGCCCAGGACAATAAAACAGCATTAGGCTCTATTTTATGTACAGACTCCATTGATTTGCTTCAATTAATTATTTATTACTCAAACTTTTTTCCATTGTCTAATTGATATATTTTCCTATCTGAGAAATTTGTCTGATCACTTGGATTAGGAAGGAGCGTCTCATATGTTTACCACTAAAATTAACGGAAATATTTCTCCCTGAACAGCTTTCTCTCGGTGACTGCGTTTTCAGGAGGGACTCATGCGGCTGTGCAAGGGCTGGGTGTAACGCGGCATTCCCGTGCGCTTACTCCCCACGTGAGCTTTCGCCGGCACCCCTCCCTCTCGATGTGTTCCCGGGAGGACCCCGTTCTGCTGATCTGCGGATTCGGGGTAGCCAGTAATACACTTCCCGGGTGCCATGGCCGTTCCACGCAGGACCCCACTGACCTGATATTCCTCCCGCCAAGCCCATCTGGCTTTCACCAACGTGTGTGGCCCTCTGGGCAAGCCAGAGCTCCCTCTCCGGGATCTGCGAGGGGAATAAATCCCCAAAGACCCCAACTAAGGGGCTTAACCCCATTCGCACAACAATTGGTGTGCCTGTCTGCTCTGGAATTTTCTATGATTTTGCCTTTTTTTTTTTTAATTTATTTTTGAGAGACAGAGAGAGACACAGAGCATGAACAGGGGAGGGACAGAGAGAGAGGGAGACACAGAATCCAAAGCAGGCTCCAGGCTCTAAGCTAGCAGTCAGCAGAGAGCCCGACATGGGGCTCGAACTCACAAACTGTGAGATCATAACCTTAGCTGAAGTCCGATGCTCAACCAATGAGCCACCCAGGCGCCCCTGATTTTGCCTTTCTTGACCTAAAAACAGACTTTGTACAGCCAGAGGCCCAGCAAGGCAATAAAAGGCATCCACATGCCATTGTTATTATTTCAAACAGCCCAAAAGGAATCAGACCTTTACCATCAACAGTACATCTCTGTTTTGAAATCCTATCAGCCTTAAGTAGCAAACTAATATTGCCAAGGCCACTGCTCCAAGACCCAGAGTCTAGTCACAAAACCGGAGAACTCATTACCAGCTAACAAATCACATGATACACAATCACATAACAGAGAATAATCAAAAGGGCCCATCGCTGGCAGGCTGGGCAGGTGTCCGTGGGCAGCTCAGTGGAACCGGGGTCTTGGGCTCTGGGTCCCCTGCTTCACGGAGAAGGCAGGACGCTGGCTGAAGGAAATGCATCTGCAGGACAGTGTGTTGGCTTGGACAGTGTATCAGTCAGCGAGAGCTGTCATAACAAACACCACAGACGGGTGCCTGACAACAGAGACTGTTCCACCCCGGTCCTGGAGGCGGGAAGTCTGGGATGCAGGCACAGGCAGGACTGGTGTCCCCCGAGGCCTCCTTCCTGCCCTGTAGACACTGTCATCCCCCTGCGTCCCATGTGGCCGTCCCTCCCTGCGTGTCTGTGACCCTGTCTCTTTATAAAGACACCAGCCATGTGGGATCAGGGCCCACACACAAGCCTCATTTACTCTTAATCACCTCTGCGAAGACCTTAGCTGGGCACAGCCACTCTTATTTGTCCCGTCTTCCTGTGGATGGTGGGCAGGCCCCTTGCACCTGCTGGGATGGGGCAGCCCCAGGCCCCTGGCGCCCTGCGCACCCGAGGGGCCTCAGGCAACACTGGCCTTTGTCCTCAGGCAGCTTCCCAGGTCCCCAGACGCCTGTGGTGACGCCAGCTTTGCCTTTATCAGGACCCTCCTTTGATGCCTTCCTGCAGCGCTGCCGCTCATGCCCGTGTGTGAACAAGGGCCCGTAAATCAGCAGCCGAGCAAACACACAGCCCTCATTCTGCTGTCCCCCCTCCAGTGGCAGCTCGAAGAGAGGCCCCTATCGCCAGGCTCTGATGCACACAACGCCCAGAGCCAGTGAGGAACGCCCCAAAGTTCGCGGGCACAGCGGCCACCCACCACACAAGGCCCCTCATGACAGGCCACCAGCCCTCCCTCAGGGAGGCAGCCTTGGCAAGTGCGTGCTTCAGAAGCTGACCCCACCCCTTGCACCACAGCCAGCCCAGCCCCCGGCAATAAGGCTCTGGCCTCAGTTTCCCTGACTGTGAAGTGGAGAGCACTTCCTTCCTGCTTCCTGGCTGGTTTCTGGTAGAAAGGGGGTGGAACGAGCATCCAGCCTGCTCGCGGGGCCCCCCAGCCTGCTCTTGGAGCCCCCCACAGCCTGCTCTCGGGGCCCCCCAGCCTGCTCTCGGAGCCCCCAGGCCTGCTCTCGGGGCCCCCCAGCCTGCTCTCGGAGCCCCCAGGCCTGCCCTCCTTGCTCACGGCTCGCTGCCGTCCAGTCCCTGTGGCCACCAGGTGCGGCACCACGTGAGCCCGGCCCCTATGTTCTCACCTCTCCCACCAAGAGAAGGAAAGTCTGGACAGATGGAGAAAGCCTGCCTTTCCCTGGAAGCAATGCCCAGCTGTGCTGACAGAGACAGAAAGCCGTGGTGTTTGACCCTCGACGCCTGGGGCCTAAGGGCACACAGAGGACCTGGCCCACCAGACAAAGCCCTTGACAGCCACCCTGGGTGCCGACTCCTGTCTTTTTCTGCATCTTTTACAGCCACTCGCCCACTACAGGTGTGATTTCTTTTGCCTAATGAAAGGCTGCTTCTTTCCAAGGAAATCTTCCTCCCATATTCCATCACTCCGGCCAGTGCCCCGAAGCCCTGGGGTTACCCAGTAAGAGCGGAACAGTGGTAAACAGGCGGGCATGAGCCCAGGGTGTCTGCCAATGGTGTGCAGCCGAGTCCGTGCTGGTGGCGACGCAGGCGGGATGGGAGGGGACAAGCCCGTGCTGCCGGGCCCGGGGGAGCCGTGGCCAGCAGGCAGGCGCACTTTCCCCTGGAGCGGGTCCATAATGTAATGTCATGTCATAAAGTCTGGGATTTGCTCGAAAATACTACGGAAAGAAGAAAAGAGATGAACCACATGTGGCAGAACCTTGCTAATTTCTGAGTCTAGACTGTGAGACCCCCTTGGTTGGGCCCCCCGAAGCTGACTCCAGTACAAGGATCGGAGGGAACCCAGAGCAGGTGCAGCAGGCAGGAGTGAGGAGCCAAGTACAGGAGCAGGGTCCCTGGGCAGCGCCTGGGGCCATCGGAGAGATGGGCGGGCCACCCGAGGGCCCCGAGCTGGGGTCCTGGCTGCCAGCTCCGATTCAGGCCCCTCCCATCAGGCAGGGCCACCGGCATCTGCAGGAGGTGCACGGGTCTCTGCGGCCAAGGGGCTGGGCAGGCACGCTGGCCTCTCCACTGCAGCAGGAACTCCCTGCCCCTCATGTACCCTCTCTATTTGTGTATGTGACTGGATGACCCCAGACAGACAGACAGACAGACAGGCAGAGGGACCGGTGGGGTGAGAGCTGCAGGCATCCTCCACACCCCCAGACAGACAGACAGACAGGCAGAGGGACTGGTGGGGTGAGAGCTGCAGGCATCCTCCACACCCCCAGACAGACAGACAGACAGGCAGGCAGAGGGACCGGTGGGGTGAGAGCCGCAGGCATCCTCCACATTTTGGCAGGAAATTCTGCAGCAGAGGAGGCGGCAGAGTCCTGAACTCAAACCGCCTCACCGCCCGCCCACGTGTGTGGCTCACTTGGGTCGGCGCCTGCTCTCACACCCGCTGGGCCTTCCTTCCACGTCTGTCGCTGACGTTTAAACAGAAGCTAACACACATGAAGCCACCCACATCCCGGCAGCCGGAATGATAAGAAGCCACGACGGATCCCAATCCAGTAAAAGCGCAAGTGACAAACATCCTTGATGGAGGCTGCAGAATGGTGCGGGGACCCCGAGTGTGTAAAGGGTCGCCCTTGCCCATACGGGGTGATGCGCTAGCTGAGGACTCAGGAGTGCACGAGGGAAGCCCTACGGGGACAGCACAAGGACGCGGCACATCGGAACACGCGTCCCTGAGACGGCCTCTCCCGGCCCTCGTCCGCCTGGGGGAGCACAGGCCAGCTGCATGGGCCTCGCACGACAGCAGGGGACGCCCGGCCGGGCTCACGTCTGGCCCCCTCCTCCGGAGCGGGCTCCCCTGCGGTGACGGGTGCGGGACGCAGTCAGCCAATGAGGGAGACGCCGGCCTCGGTGGCTCCTCCTGTTCGTTTGTCTCATCCTGACCTGACTGGCCTTCCACCCAGGGGACGTGGGAGGAGGCCCGGCGGGGGTGGCGGAGCTCCAGGTCAGGGGCAGGGTCCCACTGATGTCCACCCCCCTCCCGTGCCACGCCCCCCTCCTCACCCACCACGGGTGTTTTGGGGTGCCCTGAGAAGCCAGCTGAGCGGATCTGGGAGACTTGGAGGATTCGCCGGGGATGCTCTGCAGAGTCTGCAGGCCTGCCTTACTGTCTCCCCAGCCCAGAACGGCCTTCCCTGCCTGTCGGTCAGTCGGCCAGTCCCTGTGATGGCTTGTTCTCAGTGAGGACCAGACTGGGGTGCCCGGACGTGTGGCCCAACAGGATTGCAGGTATGTCTGGGAGGTGCTTCTGCAGATCAGCGTTTGAATCTGTAGACTGAATAAGGCCGACTGTCCTCCCCAATATGGGTGGGCCTCAGCCAATCAGTTGAGGGTCTGAATGGAACACAAGGTGAAGGAGAATCTGCTCTCTGCCTTTGAGCTTGGACATGGCCATCCCCACCCGCCCCCCCCCCACCCTTTCTCACTGGGACTTGGAGGGGAGGCATGCCCCTCGCCCTCCTGGGTCTCCAGCTTGCTGACTGCAGGCCTTGGACTTCTCAGCCTCCATGGACATGGGGGCCAGTTCCTGATAACACTCTTGTAATCAGCCACCCCCGCGGGGCCAGAAGGCAGAGCATCAAACCAAAGAGGGTCACTCGCAAGCCTCACGGTGTCCCGGAATCCGCCCTGTTTTGTTTTGAGCTTGCGGGGACACGTCCTCCCTGCCTTCATTCCAGGTGCGCCCCCTCTGGAATGGGATGGCCATCCCCGGCCTGTCTCCTGCAACTTGTCTGGTGCCACTGGCCCACGACTGGGAGGGGACTTCGCTTAGGATGAGCCACACCTCCAGTGTGCCCCGTACCTGACGTACATGGGGCTTCAGAGTCAGAGCTGAGAGCTGGTGTTGGAATGAATTCAGACTCGGGGGGTGGGTGATATGAAATGAAGCTATCTTGCAGGCGAGGATTACAAAGATTTGGGGGACAGAACACTATAGAATGAATTGTGTCCTCTCGTATGTTGGAGCCCTCTCCCCCAGCGTGATGGTACTTGGAGGGAGGGATAGGGAGGTAAAGGGTTTAGATGAAGTCTTGGGGGGGGGGAGCATGATGGGATTAGTGCCTTTACAAGAAGAGACCAGGGGACTCTGTCCCTGTCGTGCAGGGACAGGCGGGAGGTGGCTGCCAGCAAGCTAGGAGCGGACTGGGGGACACTCGACCCGGGACCTCCAGCCTCCAGGACTGAGACACATAATCTCAGGCTGTTGAAACCACGCAGTCTGGGTGTGTGTTAGGACCATCTGAGTGGTCACTTACGCCCTCATGAAGTCCCTCGGTCCCTGCAGGGTCGCCAGTGCGAGAGCGGAAGGCCCCCAGCTGAGCCCCTGTCCCCACTCGGGCCACCGTGACAGCATCACGCCCCAGCTGACGTGTATCCCCCGCAGGTCCAGGCCGGAAGCTGAGACCAAGGTCCGGAGAGAACCCGCCTCCCCATTTGCGGAGGCCATCTTCCCGCTGGGTCCTCACACAATGGAAGGCTCCAGAGCCTCTGATGAGGACGCTAACCCCATTCGTGGGTCTGCACCCCCCAGACCTCCTCGCCTCCCAAGGCCTCACTCCTAACCCCATCACACTGGGGGCCAGACTTCAACCTGTGAATCTGAGGGGAACACAAGCCTGCAGTCCACTTCGCTCCCACGTGACCCTGCCCGCCACGTGGGCCCAACACCTGGGTGTCCCCAGTTCGCTTCTGGTTACGCTATTGCGACTCCTGGGGAGGGAGGCCGGTTCCCACTGAGTCTGTGCCTGCTGCCCCCGGGCAGACTGAGTCACTTGACAATTTCTGAGCATCAAATCATGTGTTGACTGGGGAAGGACTTGGATTTCGAATGGAGAATCTAGTAAGTCTCACCTGACAAAATCCATCTGAAACACATAAATCACTCCCCATTTGGTAACTTCTGTAAGAGCCCAGCTTTGTATACTATGCTTTGCTGGGAGCAGGGGCTTGGGTCCTCTGCAGGCAAAGGACCTAATGTTGTTAGCAAGTCCTTCTCCGTGCAAGCGTTCGCTCCGCCTGAAGCTCTGCTCTGGGGACTGTTGGCCTTCAAGCCTCGGTCTTCCTGAGTGACGGTCACACTTATCTAAGGTAAAGCCTTGGTTCAGTCACAGTTGTCAGTAATGGGAGAGTGACAGACATGTGAGAAGTTAGGCGTCAACATCTGAAGACCGCCGCCATTGTTCACCCCAACCCCAGGGAGTCCCTGCGCGAGAAGCTGGAATCTTAACCATCGGACTGGGGGAGGGTTTACAGTAAGTATGACAGGCAAAGGTTCAAATATTTTTCTTATATGAATATCACATATTAATTTATAAGAAAAAATATGTTGCCATAGTTGGACAAACATCCCTGCATAGTTAGTCCAGCCCAAACATCCCTCCATAGCCCACTGCTGATACACGGAATTGGAAGAAAGACCCAGAAATACCAGGACTAATGTCCTTCTGGTCCCTATCGTCCTCACTGCACCCATGATCCTCACTGGCCATGATCCCATTGATCCCACTGGCCCCATGAGTCTACTGCTGCCCTCCATGACCTCAGAGGCCCATGATCCCACTGGCCCCAGGGCCCTACCGGCCCCCTTACTCATCTTCCTCTCACCCAATGACAGACCTGGTCTCGTGCCCTTTCAGGATGCCACTTCTGCTGGGTACTGGGAATCTGTGTGAGTCTGTCTGCCTCCAGATTCCCCCCTGGAGTCAAGGATCCCACCCAGGCTTCATGAAGACGCTACTTAAAACACAATTCAGAATGCAACTGGACAAGCTCTCCAGGAGGCCCCAACCAAGCTGGGGTGGAGTCAGGGGTTTGTAACACATGATCAGGAGATGGTGTTACCATGAAAAAGGGCTCACCATCATTAGTCATCAGGGAAGTATCAACTAAAGCCAAAAAGGGCTACTGCTACACACTCCCAGAATGGCTAAACACGAGAGACTGAGCATATCAAATGTTGGTGAGGATACAGCACAGTCAGAACACCCCAGCACTGCTGGTGGAAGCATAAATCTACCCTAAGAAAGTTCTGGCAGCTTCACAGAACTCTCAACATAAACCTACCAGATGACATAGCATGTCTAATCCTAGATATTAACCCAAGAGATGAAAATCCTATACCCACAGAAAGACCCACCCAGGAACACTCACAGCAGACTGGTAATGGCTGAAGACAACCCAGCTGTCCGTCAACAGAGGGACACACGGTGACACCACAGTCACACAACAAAACACTCCTCAGCTGCAGCAGGGAACAGGCAATGGGTACGTTCAACAACATGGATGAATCTCAAAAATAATATGGTGCATGGGAGCCAGACCCAGAGGTGCACACATTTTATGATTCCATGTTCATTAATTTCTTGGACAAGGAAACCTAATATCTGGAGGGAAAAGCCCAGTGGTTGCTTCTCAGGGGACTCAAAGTGACTGGTAAGACACTTCGGGCTGAGGTCAATGTCCTGTCGACGCAGTTTGGGTCACACAATGAATGCACCTGTTAAAACTCACTGAGGGACACCTGGGAGGCTCAGTGGGTTAAACTGCTGACTTCGGCTCAGGTCATGATCTCAAGGTTTGTGAGTTTGAGCCCCATGTCAGGCTCTGTGCTGAAGCTCAGAGCTGGAGCCTGCTTCGGATTCTGTGTGTGTGTCTCTCTCTCTGCCCCTCTCCTGCTCACATTCTGTCTCTCTCTTTCAAAAAGAAACATTAAAAAAAAATTTAAGAACTCATTGAAAGGTACACTTAACATTTATGCATTTAACTCTATAAAATTTTCCTCAAAACAAAAGAGCTCCACACAAACATTTAATTCCAATTAATGATGTAAGCCTCAAGTACTGAGAAAGAGAGGAATTAATGTCAGCAAATTGCCTTGAAATGCATCAACATAAGGTCGATGGGTGAGCAGCGGACAACATGGGTGAATGTGTAACAGATGTAAGTGGAGTAAAACGTCAATGGTAGAATCCAGGTTGAAGAGGTGCTAACCACAGACTTTTCACACCTTCCGTAGTTTGAAAATTGTCATAATGACACGTTGGATAGGAGGGAGAAAAGTGAAAGATGCCTCCGGTTTATGGTTCCTTGCGGTCACTGACCCTTCCCTCTTCTGTGTCTGCCCGGGCGGCTCCAGGGAAACTAGCCGGTGGAGGTGGGGGGAGTGCTCTCCCGGTGGAGGTGGGGGAGGCAGGTGACAAGTGGCTGGGGGTGTGTCAGTGGGGACTCAGCCACAGAGCCACTAGGAGGTACACATTAAGAGGGTGGTCGCAAGGAATTGATGGACGTGAATCTTGCATCTGACCAGGCAAGTGTGAACTCTGTCGGACAGGCCGTGCGCAAGGGCAGAAAGTCACGTGCACAGGCTGAGGCTGCTGTCTGTTCACAGCAGAATCTCTTCTTCCTCAGGGAAGCCTCTGTTCTGCTCACAAGGCCCTACAACTGATTGGTTCAGGCCCACCCAGGTCATCCAGGCTAATCCTCCTTACTCACAGTCAGCTGATGAGGGGCTTTAATCAGGCCTGCTACACACCATCTCAGCAGCACCCGGAGGAGTGGCTGGCTGAGTAGCTGGGGGCTCTAGTTCAGCCAAGTTGATACTGAGACCTGAGCATCCGCAGGAAGCTGAGTCAGAGCGCTTGGTCTCTGTTCTCACCACGACCACAGAAGGTGACAGCCACACACTCAGACACACCAGCAGTCCCAGCCAGGCGTCCCTTCTGAACCGACTTTACGAATCCCAACTTCAACAGCCTTCTAAACCGCTTGTTAGTTGGTTTGTCTACCTGCTGGTTACACTGTTAACCAGTTAAAAATGAGTCTCAGAACACAGCGCCGGGGCGGGGGAAGGGGCTCAGGTCATGACCTCACAGCTTACGGGTTCGAGCCTCTCATCAGCTCTGTGCTGACGCCTCAGAGCCTGGAGCCTGCTCCGGATTCTGACTCCCTCTCTCCCTGCCCCTCCTCTGCTTGTGTTCTCTCTCTCTCTCTCAAAAATAAATAGACATAAAAAATAAGTTAAAGTGCACTGCACTTAACCCCCTACTTCTGCACAGGAACTTGGTTTCTTAGATGACCCAGGGTAGGCCCCAGGAGCCCGCAGCCTCCGTGGACACCGGCAGAGGAGAGGGGGCACGGGAGCAGCTGGGCGCATCCCGGGAGGGGGCTGTTCTAAAATGCAGGTGCGATTCGCTGAAAATCATAGGTTTCCCTTCCCATCGTGGGAGAAGACAAGAGCAAGTCCAGGGAAACGGGCTTCTGTGCCTTCCTTGTGCCTCAGACGGAAGCGATTAAAATGTGTAAGCCGGCTGCCCCTGAAGTGGATTCATGACGCCAGCCGAACAGCTAGTTACTGAGCACGTGGGAAAGCGTTCAAAACCATCATGATCGTAAAGTACAAATTAGTACAACCACACACCCTTCTGCCAACCGACGCAGAGAGTAAGGAGAGTGGCCAGATCCGGGGGGCTGCTGGGGGGCGGCCCACTGAGGGCAGAGGCCCAGCCCCTCGGACGGCTGTTGGTGGGTGAGGCAGCGTGGAGCCTGCTGTGGCCGCCATTACTGCCAGCAGCACAAAGCCGTCAGCACCCCGGCGACGCACCACGGGGACGGTCGGGAGCCGAGGGTCTGCATCTGCCGGATGGCGGTGGAAGGCACACACCGCGTCCGAGCGGCCATGCTTATGCTTCTATAATACGGACAAGAAATGAGGAGGCTGGCCAGCTCGTCACGGCCCATGGGATCCCTGAAACCAAACTTCAGCAGAGGCCCATGAATTCCAGATTGCTATTTAAATTAACTGGCAGGAAACCTTGAATGAGAATTTTGTCTCCATTTCAGCTAATAGGAACCAGATGCAAAGTTTCAATCAAACCCTCATTGTCTCGCGGTCTGGTACCCACTTATCCATGTGCTCACCACGCTAAAAATATTGTGTTCATTTGCATCTTTTGTTGATTAATACCTCGGATGCACAGTAACTGCCTAAGACACATTCTTTCTGTATAGTAAAAATGAACTTGTAGCCAGTAACGTGGGAATGCCAGAAATGTCTCATTTCTCCCCAAAGCAAATGAAATCTGAGTCGAAATCTCCATCCCACTCAGCTGGTAGAAAATTCAATCTGTCTTTGTGGGAACCTGTCCCCGGCTCTCCACGGGGCCACACGGCCGTCCTGAGGGCCTAACGCTGAAAAGAATATTCTGGAAAGTCTTCTGCTCTTCCGTCCACACAGCCCACAGGGGGAGGGGGAAAGCGGCCACCTCCCTGCAGGTCTGTGAGGATGGCTCCAGCCAGCAGCTTCGCACCCAGGCTCTCCGGTCCTGGGACACGTCTTACTGCAGGGCCACCGCCTCCTCCCTGGGGACGCTGGCAGTGTTCCAAACAGAGTGGTGTAACCCACACTGATGCACACACTACTCACACACACATCACACCAGGGAGGAGGAGGAGCTGTGAGAATGGACGTGAGGCAAGGCCTTCTGGGGGACAGAAGAGGAGAAATGTGAGCTCAAAGCCTTTTGGGCTTTTTACGCGTTGGTAGGTTGTCCAGCCAGACCAGCACCTTCCTCGCTGGCACTGCAGGCTCCTCACGCAGCGCAGGCTCCTCTGGTAAAAACACTAACACATCGAGCGATTCACACCACTGCATACTGACCTCGGAAACGTGAGTTCCCCCCTGTCGGTCCCAGATTCCCACGAACGGCGGCTGAACCGTAGGATTACGCAAGAATTATGTAAGAACACAGGCGCCCCGCCTGTCCCAGCGTGTGCTCAGGACCTGGAAAAAGACCCACTCGGTGTCCTGGCAAGTCCCCCACGGTCCCGGAGCCAGAGTCTCACCGAGAAAGGTCCCTGGGGCGGGCCTTGTCAGAAACTCCCCCAAGAGCTCACAGCAGTTCACAGAAGAAACTCGAAGGGACGGCGGAGACGAGGAAGGAGGACGGTGAGTCAGAGCCTTAGGGCCGCTATCCCCGGGCAGGCTGGCCAGAACGAAGCAGGCAGCAGTGCCCGGTGCGAACCAGGGCGAGAAGGGGCGTGAGGCGAAGCAAACCCTCACGGGACGGTCCTGCAGAAATCTGACTCCGGGAGTCCCCAGGTCGGAAGCAGCGGCCCGGAGGCTGTTCAGCACCTGCCACAGGGGCTGAGGCGTGGAGGCGACCCGGATGTCCACCCAGCGGGACCCAGCAAATCGTGCCTCAGCCCCTCACTGCAGAGTCACAAACCTCTACAAAGAACAACAGGAATAAACGGAAGGACCTGGGAGAACACCCGTGTCTGTTTTTTCTTTAAAAAAAAAAAGTGATGGGGCGCCTGGGTGGCTCAGTTTGTGAAGCATCCGAATTCGGTTCAGGTCATGATCTCATGGTTCATGAGTTCAAGTCCTGTGTCGGAATCCATGCTGACAGCTCAGAGCTTGGAGCCTGCTTCTGATTCTGTGTCTCCCCCTCTCTCTGCCCCTACCTGGTTTTACTCTGCCTCTCTGTCTCTGGGTCTCTCTCTCTCTCTCTCAAAAAAAAATATACATTAAAAAATTTAAAAAAAGAAAAGAAAAGCAGCATCATGATAGGATCCATCACGCACTGGTGTAAAAACGTGTGCGTTTACAAGTGAGGGGAACTCCGTTCGCGTCCCGCCCGGGACCTGGTCTCTCACGCTGGGCTTGTGAGACAACAGCCAGCTCCCAGCCACGCTGACCCCTCTCTCCACAGAGCAGACAGAAGTTGTCCGCATCTCGTGTCATAACTGGACCTCCAGGGACTGTTCTGGGTAAGAGGACACTTCTGCCGTGAAGCCCCCAAACGCCACCACGGCCTTGTCATGGGAAGCACCCACTCGTCTTTCTAGCGGGTGCTTCTCCCTGGAGAAACAACTCCGTAAATGATTAAAGCCGGCCCGGCTTCGCATGCTGGACAACACGGGGCTGCACAGAACACCGGTGCCAGAAACTAGAAGTCCCTGTGCTCCGAGAGTTAAAACAGGACGGGAAAGCGAGATGCCCGGGCAACGCAGCACAGCGGGACCGGCGGCCGGAAAGGGAGAGTCCCACGGGGGAGCGTGGCCAGACGCACGGAAACGCGGTGGAGCGAACAGACGGCTGAGCCTGCCCGCGCCCTGTTCAAATGGCCACAGATGCAGCTCGGTGCTAATTCCCTCCTTTGAAACCGCCCTTGGTGGCGAGGTGTTCAGGATCATGCCAGCCTGGGGACGTACTTTGCTAATTCAGATCCTCACTGAACGTTCCGACTTTTACCTCATTTCAAAGTTACTTTAGTTTTATTTAAAGTTGGACTCCAGATCTTCACCTGCATCCTGAAGTGTTTACGCTTAATGTCTCTGGTATTAACTCTCCAAAGCTGGGGGAGTTTAAAAAGCAGCTGATAATATGGTTTTACAAAACTTTAAGGAACGGCTGCTTCCTTCTGGCTCCCACTTTCGGGGAGGACAGACTAGCCTTTGAAGGACGGTCGGCTGCCCCCCTCCCCAGCAGGGCTGGCTCTGGGATCAGGTTACGGGGTAGGGGTGCTGGTTGTTGAGGGCTGGGGCAGGGGGGGACACGGGGGTCCTGCGCCCCTTTCTAGGGCCCTCTAGCGTCCCCCTGTATCAGGACAGGCCCCCATCTTGGGCTCTGCTCTTGGCAAAATGCTGCGGCCCAGCGGTAGCTGCCGCAGGGACCCACAACCCGGCGGCAGGAGCGGGGGCAAGGCTGGGGGAAGGCTGCCCCCTGGTGGTTGGTCCAGCTCGTTCCCTTCTTGGCACGCGGAACAAGGGGCCAGCATGCAATGTCTCTTCTTGCTTTTATCGTAACTACCAGTGTCCCTGTCGGAGGTAGGTGTCTCTGCCCTGATGCTCACACAGGTGTCCCGTGCACCTGGACACTTCCGGCTCGTAGTGGGTGCTCGGTGAGTGCTTGCTAGTTGAATGGCCCACGGGGACACAAGTGAACTATGGCTCGAGGATGGGCTGAGGCAGGGCCCCCAAGTCCGGGCATCGAGGTCCAGGGTGCCCTGTGCCCACATGCGGTACCAGGGTGCTCATTCTGCTGCCCTGTGCTCCCAGGAAGATGCCGGGTCGGTCCCCCCTGAGAAGGTCCAGTCTGCCAGGCGATCAGTGACCACGAACCCCATTCATCCGTGCAGACAAGACACATTTATTTCCCGGGCTGAGGCATCGCCCAGGGCGGCTCATTACACAGAGACGTGGACGAATAAGACACGAACTCCCAGGGGCTTCCCTTCTAGGCTTGCAGGGAACCCGTGCTGGATGCACACCATCGGAATCCCTAGAGAGCGGGCTAGACACTCAGGTCTTCACCTTGGTCCACACCAGTGGGTGTCTTGGCTACATTTTGGGCATAGCAGGACTCTGACCATTCAGGTAGCTGACCTTGCCCCAAATGCACCTCCCGCTGGCCTGGCCCCACGCAGGTAAAATTAGATCCTGGAAAGCAGAGTGCAGTCGAGCCTCGCCGCCCAGTTCTCACAACCTCCAGGCCCTCCTGCTGGCCTCCATCCCCGACAGAAGCGAGGGCCCAGAAGACTCCATTCCTGTCGCCCGGTCTGGGGACAGGCATGGTGCCGAGGTCGTGGGGAAGAAGGCGGGGAGGGAGAGGCGGACAGCCACCCAACGTGCGGTCCCACTGGGAATCCGCCAGAGCTGGGGAAGCGGAAGGAGCAGAGCTGGGGGTCCCTCCCGGGCTCTGCCGGAAGATTTCCACTGTGGATCCGACCAGCATCTTCCAAGAGTGAACGGGACATGCTATCTGCCCCACTCACACCGAGAGTCGTGGCGTACTCCCGGAACGTAACTTCTTTTTCATAAAGACGTATCTACATTCACAGTGTGCCTGTCCTGGTGCTTCGTAAACGGTCCCCATTCTGATGCTCAGCAAGACCCAAGAGATGAAAATCGTCAGGCTCCCCCACGCTGGCTGAACCCGAAACCCCGGGGGCCGGGCCCAGGGATGCTCGTCCGCTGATTCTGAGGCTCGCCGGACAGAGCCTTGGAGCGAGCTTTGTCATTCCTGTGTGTTTTAAGGGAATTCATGGGCAGAAGAGAGTGGCTGACGTCCTTGCCAGGAACAAGGTAACAAACAGCTTCTCCGTCTAGGACTCTGTGTGCGATGCCCCGCCCTCTAGGGAGAAACCATATTTAGGAACACGTTCACCCTGTGAAAATAACACTCCCTTTACAGAGGTCTGCGTGAACTCGGTGGTCAGTCTCCTAGGATGCAAACTCTGTCTACACCTACTGCCTCAGGTCAGCTGCCTCTTCCCGGCCCTCTCCGGCCCCAGCACACACCAGGGTCATCTCTCACTCAGAAATGTACGCTTCTTTCCTGGCTCACCCTCCCCTCCCCTTCGGAAGCCCCACCAAGCTTCTGGAAGCCAGAGAGATCTTCCTGAAAATCTCAGGTGCTTAAAACAATGCTTGCTTTAAAGATTACTATTTCTAACAGCATAAGGATCAAAATGACCATTAACTGTATGGAAGCACAAAAGACCCCAAATAGCCAAAGAAATCTTGAGGAAAAAGAACAAATGTGGAGGCATCACACTTCCCGATTCCAAACTATATTACAAACCATATTACAAAGCTGTGGGAATCAAAACAGTTCAGTATTGGATAAAAACAGACACACAGACCTATGAAATGGAATCAAGAGTCCAGAAATACAGCGATGCTTCTGTAGCCAGTTAATCTATGACAAAGGAGCAAAACTATACAACAGGGAAGGACAATCCCTTCAGTGATTGGTGCTGGGGAAACTGGCCATCCACATGCACACAGGTGACACTAGACCCCTATCTATAGCCTGAACACAAAAATCAACTCAAATGAATTAAATATTTGAACATAAGACCTAAAACCACAAAACTCTTAGAAGAAAATGAAGGAAGTAAGCCTCCCGACAATGATTTTTTGGATCCAACATCAAATACAAAAGCAACAAAAACAAAAATAAGCACATGGGACCACTTCAAACTCAAAAAGCTTCTGCACAGCCAAGGAAACCAGCAACAAAATTAAAAGGCCAACTACAGAATGGGAGAAGAGATCTGCAAATCATATATTTGAGAATGGGTTAATATCCAAAATATATAAAGAACTCATATAACTCAATAGCAAAAACCAATCTGATTCAACAGGTACTGAAGAGTCAGTTTTCCCAAAGAAGACGAGCAGATGCCAAACGACACATGAAAAGAAGCTCCACGTCACTCGTCATCAGGGAGCACAAATCAGAACACGGCGAGACACCGCCGCACGCCGGCCAGAACGGCTGACACCAACAATCAGGCAACAACGGGTGCTGGTGGGGATGCGGAGAGACAGGGACCCTCGTGCCCTGTTGGTGGGAATGCAGACGGGTGCGGCCGCTGTGGGAGAACAGTTTAGAAATTCCTCAGAAAGTTAAAAATAGAGCTACCCCACACCCAGTGACCCCGTTCCGGGCACAAGCCACAGGAAGTACAAGCAGGACGCGGAGGGGCACCTGCGGCCCAGGCACCTGCAGCACGAGCCGCCGCCCCAGATGCGGGAACAGCCTGAGTTGTTCATCCACCGACAAACGAAAAGACAAAGGAGCTGCTGAGGGCGGGGGAGCTCTGGGAAGGAGTCTGGATTTGGTCCGGAGGGCACAGGGAGCCTGGGACTGTCCTTCTCAGCCTCATCAGGCACCAGCCCAGGGCAGAGGGCAGACGGGGGGTTCCCCCACCCACCGTGGGCTCAGGCTCCCGTGACGCCAGTTCTAGACCAGGACAGGGGTCCGCAGGAGCAGCAGACCAGAACAGGCTCCAGGCTCTGCGGTGAGGGGTCTGTGGCACTCCTGGGGCGCGACGGTGCATCTCATGTGTCAACTGGACTGGACCGCATGTGCCCAGGTACATGGCTAAACACAATGCCGTGTGGGTCACACCTGGATCTGCCCTCCCCAGTGAGGGTGGGCCTCATCTGGTGCACTGCGGCCTGAATACAGCAGAAAGCGGAGTAAACCCCTCTCCGCCCGGCTGCTGAGCGGGCCCGGGTCTTCTCTGCTCCTGGACCAGAATGTGCACCTGCTGCGCTCACGCTCCCGGGCCTCCCGGCTCGGGCTCCGACCCCCACCAGCTCCCAGGTCTGCAGTGGGCCGGCTGCAGGTCAGAGGGCTCCCAGCCTCCATAAGTGTGTGAGCCAATTCCTTCCAGTACACACACATATACACTCACCACACACCCACACACACCACACACAACACCAGCTCCCGGGGCTGCAGGTCAGGGGGCTCCAGCCTCCACAGCCACACAAGCTTATAGTACACACACAGGCACGCGCACACACCCCCCATGCATATATACACTCACCCATGTTCCCAGTTGCTCACCTGTTCTTTTCCCTCTCTCCACACTGTCCCTTCTGCCTTGCTAAAGGGGAGCACCTACAGAGGAGGGCATGCCAGGCTCCCCCTGCCCGGCCCTCCCTCCCGGCCACCCCTGCCCCCCAAGACCCACCCCTTCTCTGAGGCTGGGCTCCCCGCCCTGCCATGCCGCCGGCCAGCAGCTGCGGTGGGCACAGGTCTCTCTGCCACGCACTGGGAGCCCTCGACGCCGCATGTCCCCACCCCGCCTCACCGCGTTGCCCGTCCCCGACCATCGGACCTCAAAGCTCTCTGTGTCCAGGCACCTCGTGCTCCCTCCTGGGAAGACCCGACGAGCAAGGGGAAGCCTCAGCTCTCTGAGACGCTCAGAATGGATGCCTGCGGTTCGTCAAGGCGCTGGCTTCACACTCCGCCTGGTTTCAAAGTCACACAACGTAAATGCTGCCTGATGCTATGCATGCATATGCACGTGCGTACACGGGCTTAGGGAAAGTGACCGGGAGGACACTCGCCACAATGTTTGTGACTTTTTACCATCGTGTGTTGCCCAGTTTGGGTACAAGCAATAGACCCAATAGTTTCAGAACACAAAAAGACAGGATACAGAAAGTGCTTATAACTTTAATTTTTATTTAAAGAAAATCATGTTGTAGTTCAAAACTTGACTTTAAGGAAAACTTTGTCCGTGCCATTATCTTCATTCCATAAAGGTTCAATGACAGGGCAATGACCACAAAAATGTGCCCATGTCCAAATAATGTCGGGGCGGTTGGTAGCACACGCTGGTACTTTTCCAAAACATTTCTCAAAACTGTGCTGAGGACCAGGGTGAAAAGAAAATGTGGATCTTTTAGAGAACTCTTTTTCCAAATAAAGGCTTTGGTTTACAAATAGGATATTATAAGAATTTACATTACCATTTTGAGTGGCATTCGGCTTCTTGATAAATAAATATATTCGTAACTCCCATATCTCCCGGGACCACAGTTCTGCCTTAGAATCAACCTAAAAAGAAACAGCACGTGAAAAAGACGGAGCCATGTGGCAGCCACAGTGATAGGCAGGCAGACCGTGTGGGAACACGATTTCAGGGCTGGGGGGGACTGCACGTGGCCACAAGGGACTCTGGTGACACGGTGGAGATGTTGAAAAGTGGGTAATCGTGGTGAGGGTTGCACAACTCTATAAATACACTAAAACTCACTGGAACATACACTTAAAACAAGTGAAATGTTAAGGTATGTGAATCCTATCTTTAATAAAGCATTGTAAAAAAGAATATTTACCCATAAATATCTACTGGAGGGACACTAAGCAAACAGATGTGAAAGGAAAGAGCTCAGGATGAAGCGAACCACAGGCTGACTTAGCGCCAGAGTCACACCATTGCCAAGAACAAAGATGGTGAACACAGCCACGTGGTAGGAAAGAGAGAACTTTTCAGTATTCTCTCTTCAGTGCTTTCTTCCCCGGATCCTATAAACATATTCAATTAAAAAAAAAAAAAAAAAAAAAAACGCTTCCAAAATTCCTCACCCTCCGAGGCACCGTATACCTACGGCCCAGTCGCGGCCCAGTTTCTCAACGTCTCTGTTTTCAATCCCTACTGGTCCACAAGTCCATTTATGCAACAAGCACGAAGCAAATGTCTATCCTGTGACCAAACATTTGCTCAGCACATAAATTAATAAAATACAGAACATATTCTCTCTTAAGAAACTAAATCTTGAGTGATGAAAGCAAAACTCGTTACAGTAAGGAACTCCCCAAATCCAGATCTGCGTAAAAACCAATGAAACAAACACGAGGCAGAATAAACTCCTTCGGAACTCTGGGCTCTGCCCAAAACCTTGTGCCAAACAGGGGCACTCATTCCAGAAGAATGCCTGAATCTCAGAAAGCAGCATTTCAACTTACCCTAGCCCCTCCCGCAGGGCTCAAGTGAGTGTTAGCCTCTAAAATAACAGTCTGCATCCCCGGACGGGCCCCAGAGGGGTAGAACGGGCCCTACTTGAAAAGAATCGCAATTATTTGATCTGTTTGAAGGTTCGCTGGAAGACACGCTCACGGGGCTCGGATTTCTGGCCTAATGATAAAGCTACTTATCTGGAAGCCATTTGCTGAAAACCCTTCCAGGCGCATGTTTCAGTCACTGAGCACGAGGCGGGTCACAACAGACTGGCCGACACGGCGGGGCAGAAAGACCAGGGGATGGGAGCTGTGGGGAATGAGGGTTTCGAAAACTCCCACGGAATCCTGGGAGTCTAGAGACCACAGGTGCCAGGGCTCTGCACAGGCTCGGGAGAGACCAGCAGCTGTCGCCTGTGGCTGGCCCTGGGACTCCGGGAAGGCTAATACAGCGAGGGTACAGTTGCAGGTGGCCTAGGTGATGTTGAAGCTATGCCCCAACATCAGCCCCTCAGCAAAGACTGGGAGTTGTTTCCTGTTGTTTTGGGTGGGGTTTTTTGTCCCAGGCATTTAAAGACTCTCCGCTGACCACTAAGCTAATGTGGCCGAGGGTTCAGCGGCCATACATGACCAAGTACGCAGATTTACAAATTCATTCAGAAAAGTCACTAAACAAACAACCACTTCTTCAAAGAAGCAAGAACAGCAAACCCTGGGGAAGGAGGGAGTGCGAAGCCGTCATGTCGTACTATACAAAACGTAAAGTGTCCAACAAAAAATTACGAGGTATGCCATGAAACAAGAAAGTACGGCCCGTACACAGAGGGATAGGAATCGATCAGTAAGAACTCAATGAAAAAGTCCAGATGTTGGACTTACTGTTAACAGCATAAATTCAACTATTTTAAATATGCTCAAGGAGATAAAGGAAACACTGTGTGAGAAAACCAGAGCATGGGAATGACGGCCAATCAAATACAGACCATCAATAAGGAGAAAGAAACTGTGATGAGACGCCAACTGGAAATTCTGGAGCTAAAAAGTACAATAATGAGAGATTTGGTAAAAGAATAACATATAAAAGATAACAAAGGAATACCATGAACAACACTAGGCCCTAAATTTAATGTCCTGTATAAATGCACCAAATTCCTTAAGAGACGATTTTTAAAACTCACTCAAGAAAGACAGCAACCGGAGCCCCACGCTGGCTGTCCGGAAGCCAAAGACTGCGGTGCCCCCTGCGGACTTGCATCTTGGCAGATCTGCCAGGATCGTCTTCACCAAGGACTACAGATTTGCCTTTAAAAATATATTGATTTGAAGACAAAACTCTGAGAATAGCCTGGAATTTACCAGCTCAGGCTCAGCCAACCCTGAGGCCACCAGAGTGACGGGCAATCCGGAAACCAAGTAGACACGGACTGAATATGGTCTGATGTTTACAGAGAAATGGAGCCTGACCACATGCAAGACAGCAGCACTGCCAAGGGAGATCACCTTGCACATGGACTGAAGCGGGCCTTTGACTCATCTGGTTGACCTGTCCCTGTGGGAGCAGGGGCAGAGATGATTGGAGGCAGGACACAGGCAAGAGTGCATCACCCTGGATTTCGACATCACCAGGCCTTCAGTCCAGGGTGCTGTGTGCTGAGTTACCAGGGCTGGCTGGCTGGCCATCAGATGAATCTTGAGACCATAAAGTCCCAAAGGACACAGAGCAACTTTGCAGTTGGCTACAGGACTGAAGAATTCCAGCCTCAAATCAATGTTAATGACAGGACAGAGTTTGGCGGCTGTTTCCAGGTGAATAAGAAGCTGGAAACTCTGTCAATCTCAGTTGGACAGCGGGAAACAGTGACACACTTTGGAACACCAGCCAAGTATCAGACTGACCCTGAAACCTGCTTCTTGGTGAAAGGGAATGACTCCAGCCTGATGGTCTAGGGTATGACCGGATCCTGAAGCCGGGTATCTGACCAATGCTGTCAGCTCTGCCGAACGGGGAGAACATCAGTGCCGGTGGCCACCAGCTTGGTCTGCGACGGGAATTTCAAGCATAAACGAATACCACACACTTGTTTGATTTAATATTATTTTGCAGCACAGCTAACTTTAGAACTGGGTGTGCCTTTTAATATTGCGCGTCTGGATGCGACTTTGCTGAACATCATATTAGACCAGATTAAAGACGATTCAGCTTGACGGTGTTACCATCTCAAAGGGACATAAGAAATCTGATTCCAAAAACATCCCTTCCCCTATAGCCTTGGGGGGAACTTGGTGGCCTCTCAAAAGAGACTGGGTTTCTTTTTGATGCAGAAATGGCTGTCAGTGGAAGCTGATTATCACACGAGAATGCACTTTGTAAATCCATACTGAGTGCAGGAATGAAATTGTGACTTTCTGAGACTCAGACCTGGGTCTCCCGCCCTGAATGAGGAGAGGTCGTCGTGTGAGGCCGTGCACAACCTCAGCTGAAAGGGGTTTCTAGGCAGAACCTTCCTCACCTCTTTCTACCCTCCTCCATCACCTCCTTTACACCAAAGCAGTCTGTGGGGTGCAGGCGAGTTTCTCCTATGCTGTTTTGGGGTAGAGAGGGCGGATGTGATGAAGCCGATGATTCAGGACTTAATCCTCTCTCTTGCTGCTTTGCTGCCCTCGCCGCGGTGTCCGACGTAGCTGCCAAGAGCTCCGGCTGCAAGCTGGGAAGAGTGTCTGTCACTGTGTCACATGGTGACAACCCTTGGGATCTAAATCTGACTTCTGTTGCACCACGGTCACCACTTGGTGGTTTAGAAGTTTATTGGTTTCATTTTTGTCTTCCCTTTTGTTTGGAGTTAAACTCCCCTTCAAATGCTCTAATTATCATCACTTGAGATAAAACCTGAACTAAATATTGACACGGGAGGAGAGTCTCAGGATGATCGCTGTCACCACTCCCATTCAACAAGGCACCAGAAGTCCCCCTAGAGCCATCAGGCAAGACAAAGAAGTAGAAGGCATTCCAACTGGCAAGGAAGAAGTAAAAATGTCACTACCTGCAAATGATATCATCTTACATACTGAAAATCCCAAAGATTCAACTAAAAAACTATTGGATCTAATCAATGAATTCAGTGAAGCTGCAGGATGTAAAATCAATACACGGAAACAAGTCGCATTTCTATACACTGACAATGAAGTAGCTGAAAAAAATACTATCCCATTTACAATTGCATTTAAAAAGAACAAAATACCTAGAAATATATAATAAATAAAAAGGAAGTGAAAGATCTCTACAAGAAAACTACAAGGCTTGGCTGAAGAAATGAAAGAAGGCATAAACAAATGGTTCATGCATCGGAAGGGTTAATATTATTAAAAGTCCATGCTATCCAAAGTCAGCTGTAAGTTCAATGCCATCCCTATCAAACTGCCAAGGCATTTTTCACAGGAATAGAATAAACAATCTTAAAATTGGTACTGAATCACAAAAGACCCCAAATAGCCAAAGCCATCATGGGAAAGAACAAAGGTGGAGGCATCACGCTCCCTGATTTCACACTACACTACAGAGCTACAGTAACTAGAGCAATATGGTACTGGCACAAAAACAGACACACAGCTACGCGGAGCAGAAGAGAGAGGCCAGAATTAAACGGTGTGTGTGGTTAGTTAGTATTTGATAAGAGCCAGGAACATCCAATGGGGAAAGAACAGCCTCTTCAACAAATGGTGCTGGGAAAACTGGTTAACTACATAGAGAAAAATGAAGTTGGACTCCTATCTTACAATCCTCACTAAATTAACTCAACATGTACCAGAAACTTAAAGACCTAATACTATAAAATTCCTAGAAGAAAACACACACAAACCCACTGACGATGGTCTTGGCAGTGATTTCTGACACGACTCTGCAAGGACAAACAACGAAGGACTGAATCAGCAAGTGGGGCCACATCAAACCTGAAGGCTTCTGCGCTGCAAAAGAAACACCAAAATAAAAAGGTAACCTAAACAACGGGAGAGAAATATTTGCAAACCACGGATCAGATAAGAAGTTAAGATTCAAAATTTACAAAGAACTCATACAACTCAATTAACAAGAAAAGCCAACAATCTGACTCCACCATCCAGACGGCCACCAAGCACATGTAAAGATGCTCAGCATCACTCCTTACCAGGGAAGTGCGAGTCCAAACCACAAGATGTCACCTCACGCCTGCCAGAATGGCTACCAAGAAAATGAGAGGTAACGAGTGTTGGTGAGGATGCGGAGGAAAGGGGACACTTGTTCACTGTCGCCTGGATTGTAAAGTGATGCAGCCACTTCAGAGGACACTTGGAGGCTCCCCAAGAAGTTAACACTAGAACCACCGCACACCTCGGCGATCCCACCTGTGGGCGTGTAGCCAAAGGAAATGACCACAGGTTATGAGCGCTGTACGTGCACTCCTGTGTTGATGGCAGCATCATTCACAGCAGCCAAGATACAGAAACAACCTAAGTTCCAAGAGTGGGTGAGTGGATAAAGAAGACACGCGCGCGCACACACACACACACACGCACACACACCAGGATACTTCTTAGCCATAAGAAAATAAATCATATCCTGCCATTTGCAACAACATGGATGGATCCTGAGACATTATGTTAAGTGAGATACGTCATACAGAGAAAAACAAAAGCCATATGATACTCCTTAAAGGTGGGATCTAAAACAACAACCGGACTTGAAAAGACAGACAGTGGATGAGTGGTTGCCGGTTACAAAGGCTGGGAAATGGTCGAAGTGTTGTTAGAAGGCTGTCCGGGGGTGCCTACTTGCAGCCTGTAGAAAATCAGCCCTGAAGATGTAATTAGTACACAGTAGAGGGATAACAGCCCCCCCCCCAAATAACGATTATAAAAATTAAACTTGCTAAGAAACTGGATGTTAAGTGTTCGCATCACTAGCAGAAGTGGAAATGACGGGAGGCAGTCGAGGTGTTAGCTCGGGCCCCAGTGGCAATCGTCTTGCGGTCTGAATGCGTCACAGCAGTACGCCGTGACCTTACGTTTACGCGTTATAGGTCCCTTATACCTCAACTTAAAATATAGGAAGAGAGATTGTCCGTTCTCTCTCCTTCCTCCCCCTCCCTACCCACCTCCGTCTCCTCCTCCTCCTCCTCCTTCCCCTCCTCCTCTCCCCCTCCTCTCCCTCTTCACCCCTCCTCTCCCTCTTCACCCCTCCTTTCCCCTCCCCCTCCTCCTCTCTCCCACCTTCCCCCTCTCCCCCTCCCTCTCTTCCTCTCCCATTCCCCCTCCTCCACACATGCACCAAGGAAAGGCGGGGTGAGCACAGAGAATGTGACCACCTGCGTTCAAGCCCGGAACGGACCTCCCACCGGACAGGACGTGAGCGCACGCATGCTCTGGTCCTCCTGCCGCCTGTCCAGGCATCTCTACCCAGTCTCCTCCCTGAGTCCCCCTTGCCTGCCCTTGGGGAAATGTCCTGTTCTCACCCGCTAATGTCTCCTTGGACCCAACTGTGTGCTCATTGGCCGCACTCCACATCTGGTACTTCTCTCCCTTGCTCTCCAGAGCCATGTGCCCCTCTGCCCAGAGGACACCCCCAGGCTGTTCAGGTCCCTCAGGGCTGACATCAGATTCCTTGTCTCCCACCACACCCCTCTGGCCCCGTCCACACTCCGTGTGACAGAGTAACCGCAAACCCAGTAATCAGCACCCCAACCCCAGTATCCAAAGCACAACACTAGATGCCTCTGTGGCCCTTGTCCTCTGCCTCAACACTCAGTATCCACGGGGCCACGAAATCCTGTGGATTATCCTCCTGATGCGGCCCTTCCCTAGGCCAAATCTTCATCGTCGTTTTCCTGGACTTTTCCTGTAGTCCCTAAATGGATTTTCCTCTTTCTTCTCCCTTCAATCCACCATCCACATTGCAACTGAAGTGACTTTTCCAAAACTAACGTGGTCTTGTTAGTCCAAACGCTACTACTCAAGACATGCACGTACAAACACATGCATGTGCACATAAGTAACGCCAAACGCATTACTTCAGGGCTTACACATTGCTGAATACTGGAAGGCTAAAAGTGGGTGCTCCCCTTCCCTGCCCAGCAGTGGCTTCTGGCTTTTTGTAAAACCTTTCTCCTTCCTTAACATTTCTTCTGAAGCCCCATAGACATAATGACACCCGTTCTTGTGCCCCAACCTCCCTACACATACACACACACACACACACACACACACCTTACCTCTTACCTCGATCAACCCCTAAGCTATCAACATCTCTCTCAAGCTCCAAGGCCCTCAAAGGATGGGCTGTGGCGTTGGTTCCTGTATCCGCAGTGCATTCATCACTGACATGGAGTAGGTAAGAACGTAAGAGATGTCTTCTTCTTTCTTTCTTGTTTGTTTGTTTATTTATTTATTTTTGAAAACACAGAGTGTGAGCAGGGTAAGGGCAGGGAGATGGAGAGAGAATCCCAAGCAGGCTCTGCACTGTCAGCACAGAGCCTGACGCAGGACTTGAACTGACAAACTGTGAGATCATGACCTGAGCCGAAGTCAAGAGTCAGACGCACAACTGACTGAGCCCCTACGCGCCCCCAGAAATACATTTTTATCACACAAACACATGCAGACATGTTTGTATTACCAGCAAGTTTCACGTAAAAGCACATACTTTTTTTATTTTTCTAATGTTTATTATTTTTGAGGGAGGGGCAGAGAGAGAGACACACACACAGAATCCGAAGCAGGCTCCAGGCTCTGAGCTGTCAGCACAGAGCCCAACATGGGGCTTGAACCCACAAACTGTGAGATCATGACCTGAGCCGAAGTCAGACTGACTGAGCCATTCAAGTGCCCTGATATCTTCACTTTAGAACTAGGAGAAAATAAGCAGAAAATATCTAAGTCTTGGGAAAAGCTAAAAGGTCATCTTCAACTTGAAAAATGGAAGCTGGGAAGGATTTAAACGTATCTCCAAATGAATTCCATATGGTGAAAAGCAACGCTCCCTGGGCCCAGGAGAGCAGGCCGCTTGCTCCCAGCCAGTTGTGGGGACTGTGCCTCCTGTCACGTCACAGATCTGGTCCTCTGGGAGCGTCCTCCCAACAGTGAGAGCAGTAAATACACACAAATACCGAATACTGCCCCGCACACCTACACGTGGTCTGATGCCACGTCATTATGCCTCAGCTTAGTGAAGCAGAATAAAGAAAAATACACACACGTCAGCACAAGGGACTCCGTTAGACTGGAGAAATGATCTCCCTGGAGCAGAACCTGCTTAGGCCGTGGGGAGCTGTCTCCAGAGGGCCCGGTCAGCAGGCCCTTTCCCGCCCTCCCGAAGGCTCTGTGTTGTGACTCCGGGGCAGCGGTGGCGGCGGGGCTGGCGGGGTGGGCCTGGGGGCCCAGCCAATTCCCTAATCAAACGTTTCAGGTCTGAGGAAGGTCAGTAAGATGAGTCACTATGAGTTCTTCTTGCCATCAAATAATCATGGCTGGTAAGCCCAAAAAGGGTGACACGCTATGGCATAAGCGGTGGGGGCACTCTTTGTATAAAAAAAAAAAGTAGAACTTTTGTCCTAAAATTCTGTAAATCCAGATCCAATGGGGGATGTATTTTCATCGCCTTTGAGCCTTCCCTCCAGAAATCAGCAAGGAATGCGCTCTCTGCTTTGTCTTAAGGGAGCCGTGTGCCAGGACGAATCTACCACTTTCTGTAAAAGACACAAACTCCCAGGGCAGCTGTTCTGCCGCGACTCCTCTCCGAGTCTGTATTTGACACGATCTGATGGAGTGAGACCTCGTGCCCAGAGTAACTCAGCCCAGAGCGTCAGCCTCGGTTTACTTCCCAGAAGGGTAACACCCGCCCCGCGGTTGGCCAGGCTCCTCGTCCATGTGCGGTGTGCCTCGACGCTGTGGGAAGACAGAAGGAAGCTGGAATAGAGGATCTATACCTACACACCAGGTGCTCGCGACTGCATCCTGCAGAAAAAGATCAAGCCCTTCAAATATTAACCGCGGCCATTTGTCCAAAGATCCACACAACGGAAAAACAACAGCTTCCAGGAACCATGTACCTCACTGCGCCGTTCCCCGCAGAGAGAAATAAATTCTGAGTTTCTCGCAGCTGTTGAAAATGTCAAATTCCACACAGCAACAGAAAAATAACCCTAGTAGGTAAAGATATTTGAGCCAAGTTAGACTTTGGGAACTCAGTGCCCTGGTCTTGGGATAAGGCCAGGGAAAATGAGCTCGGTGCCCATTTATGGCAACTGGGTTTGAGCTGGGGGTGGGGGGGCGTGGGCACGAGTTGGACGTGACAAGGTTGACATGTGCCTCCCAGTGACCACAGCCTGACCTATCCTAGGGTGAAGACGTGCGGCTGCCCCTTCCCAGACGACACCGGACGCTCTGCCTGCTGGGACGCGCTTCCCTGCCCCGTGGTACCAGAAGGGCCTGGCCAACAGAAGAGGGACGCATCGCATCTATGGGTCTGGGCGAGGCCAAGCTGCTTCCTTCTGTTCCTTAGGTTTGCACCCGTTCAAATGCAACTCGTTGTTCCTTCCCAGGCAGAGCAGAGACCCCCGCCCACCCTGCAGGCTCCCACCACAAGCCAGGTTAGCTGGGAAACCTCAGAGGGCCCATCTCAACCAGGATGCCTGCTAGGCTAAGGCCGGTTCCCCGGGGCAGCCAACACAAGTCCCAAACTAGCTCACCTCCTCTCCTTCTACAGCAGTACTAGCTACGGAACATTCTTGGGGAAACTGAGAAAACAGCCCTTCAGATGACTCCCTGTGGTCTGAGTCTCCCATGGAACTCGGCTGAAAACGGCAGGAATTAGACAGCCTCAGTAACAGGGTCAGGGCTTTGGAACTCCTGAACCAGACCCCCATCTAGAACGCAGCTGGGGACTGGGTCCAGGCATGGAATGGAGGTCATCCTGGTGCATGCCAAGATTTCACAGCCCTGGAGGACCATGCTGTCCCCCTGCAGACCCACCCCCACACCCCTCTGGCCGCCTGGGGGAGCCACTCAAACCGACAAAACATGCTATTGCTCATCGGGGTTCTGTCCCATCTGTGACAACTCGGGGTGAGCTCCATGCTGCCACGTGTAGGCTGGGAATCTTGGTCAAGGGCAAGGATTTATACAGTGTGCTTACAGCATTTCTCTTTTTAAAAATGCTTTTACACTGGCCTCGTGGTGTGGAGGTTACCAGTGTGGGCCTTGAAACAGACCGAACAGTCTGGCATCACTCCTTATCATGTAAGTTCTGTGTTCCCAGAGAGGCCGCCCAGCCTCTCTTCCTTGGACGTGAGGCAATGAAGAACGGCGTAGCTGAGAAGTGGAAAACCAGCAGGGGAGTCCCCCGAAGACTGACCTGAAAGAGTTACATGAGGCAGGAAAGACGGGCCCAGGAGGAGGAAGCTGGTGGGCGCCCCGAACTAGAGGCGGAGACGGGAGTCCAGGGCACAAGGGTGGCTGCAGTTCACCAGACAGGGCACCAAAGAACAGAGAGAGACTGGCAATTCCAGAGACCTGCGGAGGGTGCCCTGAGGGATGCTCAGAAAGCGAGAACCGGGCCCCGTGCTCACCCAGGGCCAGGGCCGCGGTGTGATTCTGCCAGCCAGCCCCGAAGTGTCTGCAGCTCATAGGTTCACGGGTAGGGCACTCAGATAATTCTCACCACAGGACTGGGGGTGATTCACCCTGACAATGCTGCTGAGGTCTCACCTAAAAACGAATCTTAAAAGCTAGAAAGAATCAAACTGATTCCATGAAATATGACTGTCCCAGAACAACGCTCAAGAATATTTATGAGAACACAACAAGGTAAAATTCACAATGCCTGACATTCAATCAGAAATACCAGGTACACAAAGAAGCCTGTAGATACAACCCATAATGAGGAGAAAAGCCAATCAATTCAGCCAGCCCAGCATGAACACAAATGGGAGAATTCGCAGAAAGCAATGTTAAAACAGTGTTATAAGTGTTTTCTATACGTTTTAAAAGTTAAGTAGAGACATGGAAAACATTTCTACAGCTACCCAAATCAAACTTTAGACATGAAAACTACAATGTCTCAGGGGAAAATGAACCAGATGAAATTAATGGCAGATTACACATTTCCGAGGGAAAGATCAGTGACCGTGGAGGCAGGGCAATACATAACTTATCCACATTGAAACTTGGGGGAAATGATTTAAAAAATAACGAAATCAGACAGAATCAGTAAGTTGTGGGACATCTTCACAAGGCACATTTTGTTGTAGTACCTAAAGGAGAAGGGAATGAGGAGGACAGAAAAAAGTTTGAAGAAACCGTGGACAAAATTTTCGTTTTGATGAACACCCCCAGATGCATGAAACGCAATGACATCTGGGCACAAAAAACAAGAAGAAAATGACACCAATGTACATCATAATCAAACTGCTCAAAAACCAGTGATGAAGATAAAATATTTTTTAACGTCAGAGAAAATACATTAGGTACAGAGGGGAAAAAGTTATATGACAGCAAATTTCTCATCAAAAACTATGCAAATGAGTAGTAGTGGAGTAACATCATCAAAATATTGAAAGAAAAAATCTGTTATTCTAGAATTCAATATCCAGCAAAAAAATCTTTAATTTAAAAAATTTTTTTCTAATGTTTTATTTATTTTTGAGAGAGAGAAACAGCGTGAGCAGGGGAGGGTCAGAGAGAGAAAGAGACACAGAATCTGAAGACAGGCGCCAGGCTCTGAGCTAGCTGTCAGCACAGAGCCTGATGCGGGGCTTGAACCCACAAACTATGAGATCATGACCTGAGCCAAAGCCAGACGCTCAACTGACTGAGCCACCCAAGCGCCCCACCTTTAATTTTAAAAAGGCAAAATTCAAACTATTTCAAATTCACAAATGATGACAGAATTCTTCACCGGCAGGCCCACACTTCAATGAATACAATGACATCAGATGGAAACAGGGATCTAACGAAGAAATAAAACACCAAAAGTGGTAACTACAGGAGTGAACATACATGATTTTTTTCATATTATGTCAATCTTTTAAAAAGACAACTGTTTAAACAAAAATAAGAACTATAGATTTTGAGATTTCTAATGTGCATACTAGAAAATGTCTGGTGACGACCCCATTAAGGGTGGGAGGAGAAATGAGAGCATACGACTGTAGCACTCTTACAGCACAGACAGGGGTACGTCATCACCTGAAAGTAAACTCTGATAAGTACACCCCTAGCCCTAAACGAACCCCTAGAATAACAAAACGAGGAGTTATCCCTAATTATTCAATTGAGAAAGAAGACACAAATCACCAATAATGGGAATCAGAGGTGACATCACCACAGAACCCATATATATTAAAAAGATAATATGGAAAAACTATTAACAACTTTATGCTAATAAATTTCATAACTTAGATGAAATAAAGAAAAGAACCTGATAGAAATAAAATAAATAAAAGTGATACATTAAAAACACATAAAACTCACCATTCTGAGTAGGTTTGGAGACTCAGAATCTCTGGAGTGTGCCCAGAATGTCAGGATGTGATGACTGGCTTCTGCATTAGCTTGCTATTTAATTTAAATCTTGAAAGCAAGCCCATTTCCAAGAAATTGGCCAAAGTACTCCCATGTGCAGAAATTTAACTTGTGGTTAAAACTGTTCGCACAAAGGAAACTAGAAAACTAAAGAGGAATATATCCCAACCTATTTTATGAGGCCGGATGCCCTGGTACCAAACCAGGTAAGGACACAATAAGTACACCAAACTAAGGACCAACATTCCACCTAAATATAGATGCAAAAACTCTATAAACAAAATTTTAGGAAGTCAAAGCCAATAAGGTACAAAAAGGAAAATATGTTATCATCAAATTGGATTTACCAGGAATGCAAGGTTGGTTTAATACTTGAATCAACACAATTGAACGTGGTAATAATAAGCTTCGATATGTAAAAAATTAAAAATAAGAAAACCATATAATTATTTCTCTAGATATAGGAAAAGCACTCAACAAAATCTCACATCTATTTCTGATTAAAAAAAAACAAAACTCTGAAAATTAGGATCAGAAAGGAGCGTCCTCAGTGTGATAAAGAACATCTACAGAAAACCTACAGAGACCACAACACTCAGTGGCAATAACTGGACGCATTTCCCCCAAGATCAAGAACGAGCGATAAGGATGCCTGTTCTCCAGACAACCACTAACATTGTGCTGAAGGTTCTATCCGATGTGAGCAGGCAAGAAAAAGAGATAAAAGACATTCAGATTGGAAAGGAAAACTACAATTGTTTGTCAACAGATGACACAGTCACATATTTTAAATATGATGTAATCTACAAAAAAACCTGCTAGAACTACTTGTTTAGTAAATCTGCAAGGTTTTAGGTCAATATACAACTGTCATTTCTATTTTGCAAAGTATTTATTTATTTTGAGAGAGAGAGAATGAACATGCGCATGCACAAGTAGGGGAGGGGGAGAGAGAGAGAGAGAGAGAGAGAGGGTGAGGGAGGGAGAGAGAGAGAGAGAGAGAGAATCCCAAGCAGACTTCATGTTGTCACCGTGGGGCACGACGAGGGGCTTTTTCTCACAGCCATGAGATCATGACTTTAGTCAAAATCAAGAGTCGGACGCTTAACCAACTGAGCCACCCCACACCCTATCATTTCTATTTTTATATGCTAGCAATGAACAGTCAGAAATGGAAATTATTAAGACAATACCATTTATAATAGCATCAAAAAAATAAAACACTTAGGGATAGAGCTCACGAAGCTGTGTAAGACCCGTACACTAAGAACTATGAAACACTGATGGGAAAGATAAAGAACCTAAGTAAATGGGGAGATATACCTTGTTCATGAATCAGAAGGTTTCATGTTACTAAGACGTCAGTTCTCTCCCAATTGTTCTGTACATTTGAGAAAAGTCCAACTAAACTCCAAACAAGCTTTTTGTGGTTGTTGAAATTGACGAGCTGACTCTAAAATTCCGGTGTGAACGTGAAGTGCCTAGAGTGACCAAAACCACTTTGAAAAAAGCAAAGTTGGAGGGTCAAGACTCCCCGCTGCCAAGTTTCCTGTCACCTGTAGAGTCACCTGTGGAGTCCGTGCCAAGGTAGAAAACTCGCCGAGTGCAGCACAATGGAGAACGCAGAAACACACTCACACAGAGAGGGGTACAAAGACACAAAGGCAATTCAGTGGAGAAAGGACAATCATTTTCGACAAATAGTGCTGTAATCATTAAATATCCGTATGTAAAAATATAAACTCTCACCCATACCCCACACCAAACGCAAACATTAAGCCAAGGGTCACAGACTTTCACATAAAACGTGTGTGCGCTCCAGCAGCACCGGGGGGCAGGTCCTGAGAGAGGATCGGGCCAACAGTCCGGTGGCGCTTCGCACACAAACACGTCGTCCCGGGTCTTCCACAGTCATTGTCACGGACTGAGAGACATCAGGCCATTTTCACGGTTGCCACAAGGCAGCCTTGTGGGCCCCATGAAGAATATTCTGTCCATCTCTCTGCAACTTGAAAGTTTCCCAGGTGTGAGGCTTTCCCTTTAAACCCGTTGCTCAGCCTTCCTCGCAGCCGGGACCAGGCACGTGGCTGGCTTCCACCTACCAGACGCGCCTCGGCAGACTCGCCCACACCGGCTGGTGACAGCTGGCGGCGGTGACGGACTCAGCCCCCTGACGGCAGCAGGCGCCTGCCACCCCGTGCAAGGACACAGCAGTGGACAGTGAGTGGAGCTCTGTGTAGGGTACCCTGGGTGAGGGTGGACACTGTCCCTGGCGGCATGGCTGCCAGCTGGGCCCTCCGACCTTACCAAGCATTCTGGGGTGGGCTGCCCGACGTTCTGTGATAATGCTCTTTCCTTTTATTCCACAGAACCTGGAACGGAAAGTGCCCAGGAAGCAGTCCGAGGAGGCTCAGGTCAGGACCCGGGGACAGCAGCTATGGGCATGTTTTCTGGGCCTTCTGGGGGTCTCAGGCTCTGAAAGGCTGGCCGGTAAGACACGTGCCTGACTCAGAGCCTGTGGAGCAGCACCGTCCCACGGAAGTCTCCAGGATTTCAGGAATGTTCTACATCTGTGCTGTCCACGGGAGCTCCGAGCGCAGCTGGGGAATCCGTTTTCTCCCATGTTGATGATTTCAGTTTAAATGGTAATGTGGCTAATGACCAGTAGTTGAGACCTCTCTGGGTGAAAGAGTGAAATTTCCCGAGCCCCAGCCCGTGGCTGAATCAGTGTGGTCCCCGGAGAAGAAGCTGGGCTCCAGGGCCACGCCGGGCAGGGGGCCCTTCCTCCCAGGACCTGTGGCAGCACCAGCGCGCACTCAGTCCCCAGCGTTTGCAAGGACCCTGCTGCTCCATGCCAGCTCGTAAAATGCTTAGCACATGCCTGCCAGACAGTGTGGTCAGCAATGTTGGTTGGTGGGTTAGTCGTTGTACTAGTTAGCATGCGTCCGTATAGCACTACTTTCCTTTCTGCCCACTTTTACTGAGATATAACTGACACATAGCTTTGTGTAAATTGAGTGATGGGCCTCGGGGACACACACTCGGGGCTCGGGGGGACACAGGCCTTCCCTTGGCTCCTGACACTGTGCACCCACTTTCTTGGAGCACCTGCACCCCCTGCTGGGCGGGGACCAGAAAGGCACAGCCCAGGACACGGGGACCAGAGCAGCCACACACACCCAGGACCTGGAGAGCAGGGCCTACTGCCCCCAGCGTGCGCGCGCACGCGCACACACACACACACACACACACACACACACACACACACGGGACATGGAGGCCTGGGGCCTAACCCGAACACCAGGACACACACACACACACACACACACACACACACACACACACGGGACATGGAGGCCTGGGGCCTAACCCGAACACCAGGGCTGCAGACCAGGGCCGGCCACCCGCTGGGCAGACACCCCAGTTCCTCCCAAGAGGCTTCCTCGAGAGGCCCATCTGTCCGGGACACACAGAAGAACAGAGAAAGTGTCTCAGGGGAAAATAAACCTGCAGTTTCTGTTAGCAACAGATGGGCTGTTCCGGGCCTGGGGGCAGTTTTCAATCCACTTGGGGAGCACGTTTCTGAAGGTGGCTGTGTTTCAGGGATCAGAGCACGGGGGTTTCTTCGTTCAGAACTAGAATTAGTGTCCATTACTGTCACTGCGAGACTTTGTTGTTATGTTTTGACTGTGAACAAGTTGCACATCAAAATTGATTGACCTCAGGAAATAAATGCTCCCAGTGACGACCGAGCCGATGTTTGCCTGTGAAGGGCAGGAAGAGGGGCCGCACTGGAGGTAAAGGTGGCACGGTAAGCTGCGGGCAGGGCTTCCTGCCTGGGTAAGCGTCTGACTCTTGATGTCAGCTCAGGTCATGATCCCAAGGTCAGGAGATCGAGCCCCTCATCGGGCTCACCCTGAGCATGGAGCCTGCTTGGGATTCTCTCTCTCTCTCTCTCTCTCTCTCTCTCTCTCTCTCTCTCTCTCTCTCCCCCTCCCTCCCTCCCTCTCAAAAATAAAATTTAAAAAGATTTTAAAGTGTCATGTGGCTTGCATCACAGTAGCATGGCAGAGAAATCTCTGTCCTCGGGATGGCATCTGAAGACTCCTGCCCTCGGACCCCCAACCTGGGGGTCTCCGGAAACCCGAGCTTCCAGAACACAGGGGCTCCCCGCCAGCCTCGCAGGAATATTTCAAGCCCAGAGTCCACGCCCACCAGGCTGGCCCCTGCCCTGAGCATGCAGCTTCAGGGAGCTCTCCACTCCCATCTCCATCTCACACCCTATTTCTTCCCGTTATAACGCCCAATACAACAGGCCACTGTCGGGCTTCTGTCTTATTCCCGATACCTACTGCTCCCCTGTGGGCCGTCGAGTCCTGGGAATGGACGGCTTGTCAGCCTCGCTTCTCCTGCACCGCCAGCAGGAGAGATGCGAGATAATGATTTCTCTCTCCTTTTGGTAGTTTATTTTTATTATGTAACAGCTTTATTGAGACATAGTTCACATACCACCTGACTTTCCCATTTAAGTACATAAATCATGGTTTCTGGGTCACTCACAGACCCCCACTTGCTATTTTAGAACATTTCCATCACCGCCAAAACGATCCATGAGCAGCCCCCAGTTCCCCAGAGCTCTCCCCCGCCCCAGTCCCAGCATGCCCCTTTGTCTCTGCGTCTTCGTGCCCGGTCCTGAGCGCTGCTGTGTAAAAGGAGTCGGACAGGTTTCGCCTTGCGCTGCCTTCACGGAGCAGAGCCTTTCCAAGGCTCACCCTCCTGGTGGCGCGGGTCAGTGCGTCCGTCCCTCTGCTGTTGACGGCAGTTCCGCGTGCACGGGCCACGTTCCGTTCATCTGCTCGCCTGCCGACGGCATGGGGCTTGCGTCCACTGTCTGCAAACACTTATGAATATTTCTTTATGACTAATGAGTATGTATGAAAAATGCCGCCATGAACATCTGTGCACAGGTTTTTCCGTGGACGTATGTTTGCGGTTTCCCCCGGTGTGTATGCACAAGTGATATTGCCAGAACACATGGTCTGTCTTTGCTAAATTTTAACTATCAGAATGTCCTCCCAGGAAGCTGAGCCGTCCTGCCTCAGGCGTGTCTCCGGGACTCGGGTGCTGGCCTCTCCCTGCGACTCACGACAGCCCCCTAGTGGCTGTGAGGTGGCATCTCGCTGAGGTTCCATCCATATTTCTCTCCTGACTAATCAGGTGAAGCGTCTCTCCAGGTACCACCGACCACGTGTCTACCCTCTCCGGAGAAATACCCATGAGGATCTTTTGCTCTTTTGATTGTGGTAAAATACTCGGAACACAGATTTTACCATCTCATCGCTTGTTAGTGGGCAGCCGGGTAGCGTTCTGTCTGTACCCATTGTTGTGCAACCAACACAGAAGTTTCTAACACCCATTAAAGTCCCCAGCCCCTCAGCCGCTGCCCCACAAGCGTCTCCGGGACAGGGGTGGGGACAACGACCCTCTGCACTCCCCCGCTGCATGGTCCCGTGCAAACACTTCCACTGTATTATGGGACTCTTCCTGGCACTGACCTCTCCGTGGGAGTGTTCCTCAGATATCACCGGAGTATCACGGGTATTTCAGATGTCAACAGTATTTTGTGTTGGCTGGTCTGGGCGGCGGTTTCACTTAACACTGCACGGCAAGCTCGCCCCTGCCCCGTGGGCGAAGGCTCATGTGAAGTGACCCTGCGAGGGCTTGGGCAGCCTACCCTCCTGTTGACGCTGCCTGCACGACTGCCCTCCCTGCTTCCGGGCCCACGATGCCCCGGCCTCACGGTCGGGGGAAAGCCCCACGGACACACCCAATCTGCCCGAGCGCCCCCTTCACCCGCGACCCCTGCGCTCCTCACCGTGGGCCCTCAGTAGCAGGTTTCAGGTTTACAAGTACCAAGTAGGGCAAGTGGTCTCCCGTCCACTCCCAGAAAACCTTCAGTTACAGGACACGCCGCTTCTTCACAGAGAGAAGCGGGCTTCCGCCGAGCAGGGGGCGTGGGCTCCAAGTCCGCCAGCGACCTCGTCCCACCCGCAGGCCCCGGGCTCCTATCCACACGGCAGGCTCCCTTCCACACACCGAGGGCTCCGAGCTCAGGACCCATGAGGCCATCGAGCCACACCTGGGCTCCTCCAGCTAAACCAGGCACTCTGCGTAGTTAGCAAGTGAATGGCGGCATTAGCCTGTGTGCCGGACACCGGCCTTACAGGTTTGTGGCGTCAGCAGCCGTCCACTGCCCAACAGCCTACGAGAAAGGTGTAGTACCAATTTTAGAGAAGAGGACGTGCTATTTTTACACTTTACAGGTGAAGACACACACAAGAGTTGATTTCTAAGCAAAAGATTGGGCCGCGGGTAGCATGGCTCCGTGTTCTTTATTAGCCAAAAGAAAAATGCATCTTTGAGAAGTAGGAAACAAGCAAAACCGAGAGTTACAACCTGCACAGAGGCCCCCAGTGCCCACCACACCGGTGAGTGGAAGCCCCGGCGGGCACCAAAGTCTACAGAAGCCAGGCGTGTGTGGTGAGATGGGGTCGCACAGTAGGGCTTGAATAGTAGCACAAAATTAGCAATATCTCTGCAATAGCCTCAATAAAACATTAACAAATTTAATTCTAAAGCTTGTTAAAATAATAATAAGCTGTGGCCACGTAGGATGTGTCCCTTGGGAAGCCAAGCGTAATTCAAACTAGGACATCTGTTCACAGAATTCACTTCGTTAACAAGTCAAAGAAGAAAAACCACGTGATCATCTGCAGGGAGGCTAAAACGGCATTTAAGAAAATTCAGCATCCACCCGATCAAATTTTAAAAACACCTACCAGAATGTGATTATTTTCTTCTTATGATAAAAAAGGATATCTTAAACAAAGTAGCATCAAACCTGACAGCGGAGAACTAGAAACATCCCCCCATCTCCCCACCACGGTTAAGGGTCGATTTAAGGACAGAGAGGAACACAAGAGGCAAACTGTAACACGGAAGGCAACGTCCTCCATCGCTGGAAATGTGTCCAACGTCCGCCTTCACTCAAAATGTGTGCACTGAGCGCCGTGGGAAACACAATGCGCCGCTGGGGACAGACCCACGTGCCGAAGGCACCCCTGTTCCATAAGTAAAGACCGGTCACAGGGAGAAAAAGAGGGGAAAAATTCTCTTTACAAAGGCAGGGGCACAACCACACGTGGAAAGGCACGGGCGCGCAGGGCCGCTGCGGGAGAGATGTAAAAGCGGCGGATCTTAGCGGCAACATGCGGGGTCTCTTCTCCTGAGAACAGCAGGCTCCTCTGACCTGGAGCACCACGCTTAGCTCGCTGTGCAAAAACCAAGTATAAGAGAATAACCCAGAAAGTTTTAGAAAATAAGACAAAGCCAGGAAAGATTAGCCTTTCCAGGTATCAGAACACCTGGAAGATGCAGACGTGAATACAGGCAAAGGTGACAAATGAGAGTGTGCCTTGCAAGAGGTCTGGGAAGATGGAGTGAGCAGCCACACAGGGACAGCCAGCAGGAGCGCCGTCTGGGTCCTGGGCAGCATCCCCACCCTGCACCAGGCCCGCTCAGGGCCGCACCAGCTGCAGGGGCAGCCGGGGGCAGGAGTCTGGGCCCAGGGTAGAAGCACACTGCTGAGTGTGCCGTCTTTGGCTCAGTCCAGGCAGTGGCCACTGGCTGCGAGTGGCCACTTGAATGAGACATAAATTAATACCATGAAGCAGCGCCAAGAACTCAGCTGCAATTGCTCTCTGTGCCCGGTGCCCATTTCCATGCACTCGGCCATCTCGATCTTAACACGACGCTTCCCTGGGTTCCACTGGCCGGAGGCCTGGCCCAGCATGACGGAGACCACCTGTGGCTGCATGGGAAGGGGCAGCACGTAGGCAGGGCTGGACAGGACAGGCGTAGGGAGGCACGGGCGCTCAGGGTCGGGGGGGCTTGGCCACCTTGAACATTGAGTGCGTACACCCTGCTGGCCTCACACTGCTCCCCCCTCGGGAAGCCAGAGCACCGGATGGAGAGCAGGTGCGCCCTGCTTGGGGCCGCTCCACTGCATTGCCACATGGACAGGCCTGAGTGATTTGAGAACAGCCTACTGTCCTAAGACAGCAGGAGAAAGGCCACTCCCTAAATGGCAACTAAACATCACCCAGTTCAGAAACACAGGGATGGCTCACTCCTTCACTTTACCAATTCGCGCGCTAATGCACTGTGTCCCAACAACAGCACTAGGACTCAGGTATACAAGGGCGCTCGGTGCAGCAACAGTTAGAGGCTGGCATCGAGTCCAGTGACGTGGGCCCGGACAGAGTAGCCTACAGCGTGCCGCACATGATCATGCTCAGCAGACCTCAGAATTCAGTACGTGAACACACAGCCATGGACCATGCAGTGCACACCAGTGCTGGGAACCAGACAGGAGTGCAATTCTGCTCTCAAGGTAGTGACTTTGGTGGTCAAGAAGGATGTAGAGACAGATGACGTCTGATAGACAGACAGAAAGAAGCTAGATAGGGGTGCCTGGGTGGCTCAGTCGGTTAAGTGTCTAACTTTGGCTCAGGTCACAATCTCACGGTTCATGGGTTCGAGCCCCATGTCGGGCTCTGTGCTTACAGCTCAGAGCCTGGAGCCTGCTTCAGATTCTGTGTCTCCCTCTCTCTCTGACCCTCCCCTGCTCACGCTCTCTCTCAAAAATAAATAAAAACATTAAAAAAAAAAGGAAGTTAGATAGATAATAGATGACATAGACACATGATAGCAGATGGATGGATGATAGATAATAAACAGAGACGCTAGATAGATAGCAGATGATACAGACAGACACACGCTAGTACATGGATGAATGATAGAAGATATGGGATAGCTATGACACAGACACAACAGAACAGGCAGAAAGATGTGATAAATGATAGATAAGATGAATGATTGATGGATGGCTAGAAAGACGGATGGACAACGCAGAGAAGGGCATCCACGACAGTGACATGGAAACAAGGAGTGGGTGCCATCTGGGCAGGAGGGTCAGGGACAAAGCCTCTGAGGAGGTGTGTGGGCAGAGTGGGCACAGGGAGGAGGTGGCCAGGGCACTGAGGGACAGGAAGGCCAGGGAGATGTGTCTGGGAGGAGCAAGCGGATGCAGAGAAAGGGAAGGACAGTCCCAGGAGGACTTGGTGGCCGTCCGCGGTGCTGGGAAGCAGGGACGTAACACGCCTCAATCTCCACATGAAGGACAGGCCTGTGTGGACTGCGCGTTCCAGGAGGTAGGAGCAGAAACCCAGAGCCCAGCCAGGGACTGTGGCAGCATTCAAGGGACAGGTCGGGGGCCAGTTCAGCCCCCCGGCCCCCCACAGGAAGCACTCGCTCTGTGTGTTCTACTCTATCAGTCCACAGAAGGTGCTCAGTGAGAACAAGCCCCACCCCCGCATGGCGGCCAGGATTGCCGGGTGGGCGTCTGCTCGAGGCCTGGGAGCCCTGGGGGGCCCCCTGCTCTGCAGCGGGCCTCATGGCACTTCTGCACATCCCCACTGTCCCTTCCTGTCCCTGTGGGCGCTCCGAGGACAATGTGGGCAGGAGCCCCTCTGTGCTCAGGTCCGATGTCCTCTCTGTCACTTGTCCACCAGTTCTGTAAACCTGAGTCCTAAAAGTTGTATTTGTCCCTGGGCTCCGGGGGCTCTCCTGACACGTCCCCAGGGCCGCACCCCCTCCCGTGGCCCACTCCTTCCAACCCTCAGGGCCCTGCAGTGACGCTCTGGGCCTGTCCAGACAACAGCCCCTGGGAAGGCAGTTGGCGCCCGGCAAGGGGGGCGTGCAGTGTGCCTCGTCGTGCCTGCGTGTGGCAGGCTTACCTGGCGGGGAAGACGGCCAAGGGGCGGGGACGCCAGGGCTGGCAGGTAGGTGCGCCCAGCTGGTCCAGGAGGGGCTGTGGTGCAGAAGGCAATTCAGCCTCTTTCAAGCGCCTTTGCTGAGGCCAGAAGTCACCGGACACGGTTGGAAACCACCAGGTGAAGATGTGCATTTGGGCTCCCTGATAATGAAGGAAAGGGGCCCTGCAAGGGCTCATGAGAGGGCAGCAGGCTCCCCTTCTGCACGGGTTGCTGCAGGCCAGCCCGCCTCTGGGGACAGCAATCCGGAAGCAGGCGCCCTCCCCCACCGAGGCCTGAGGACAGGTGACGGGGCTGCGCCGCTCGGGGTGGGGGCCCACAGGCTCGGCCGAGTTAACCTGAGGAGTCAGACACTTCCCAAGCTTGCAGCCTCTGCACGGCTACACGTCCCCTTGCTCCTCGCAGGGGGTGCAGCGGCCAGGATGGCAGCGGGAGAGCGGGCGCTAGCCCAGAGGCCATGCCACCTGGGAACGTGGGGCCACCACAGGCTCTGATGGGCCAGGCCATGGGCACCGCGCAGACGCCAGTCCTTGGGCGGGCCAGCCCGCTGTGGCTCCTGCTACAGGAGGCTCTGGTCATGGAGGGCAGAGTGGAGTAGGTGGCAAAGCTGTGTCTCAGAGGAGGGTCTCCCGCGGGGCCAGCAATCCTCTGGGATCTCACTGGAGCACAGCCTCGAATCAGCATCCAGTCTCGAGAGCTGCTGTCACCCCTGCTGGTGTCCACACACGTGAGCTGCTGTGTCACCGGCCAGCCACAGCATCTGTGGGCTAGAAGCAGGCCCACCTGCCCCCCCACTGGTCCCACTCCTGGTCCCACACCCCAGACACCACCTCGGGGGGGACGGTCTGGACCCTGTCCCTCTCCTCCCTCCCTCCTGTGCTGCTTGCTGGGAATCTCAGCTTCAAGTGTCTGTCTGCGCAGCACAGTGTGGTTTCTGAAGGCCCAGCACTGGGTGCTGGGGGCCGAGCTGGGTCCCCACTGACTCCCAGCACCTCAGAATTTGACTCTATTTGGATACAGGGCCTTATAAAGGTAATTAAGGTAAAATGAGGTGACTAGGGTGGCCCTAATCCAGCCTGTCTGGTGTCTTTCTAAGAGAGGAGGACACAGACACACACAGGGACGAACTCGTGAGGATGCAGGATGCAGGCAGACGGAAGATGGGCGTCTGCCAACCCAGGAGAGAGGCCTCAGGGCAAACCACCCCTCCCTCACCTCCTTCTGGGACCCAGCCTCCAGGGCAGGGAGAGATGAGGCCGGTGCTGCTCAAGCCGCCCTGTCTGTGGGCTTTGTTACGCAGCCTGAGCTGACTGATCCAGGTGGCAGGAGGCTCAAGGTGGGGCCAGGGAGAGAAGGCACACCAGACCCTGCACCCCCATCAAATGAGTCCCCGGGGCATCTGCTGAGGAAGCAAGGGTGGGCAAAATACAAAGGGGCCCCCTGAAATGTGAGGGGGGCGCACTGCAACTCAACTGTTTATTATGAAACAGAAGGATGAGCGGGTCCCCTCCCATCAATTACGTTCTTCTTCTGGGGCAGGAGGGACGGCCCTCCTGGTGCGGCGAGGGTTGGAAATGCATCTGTAACCACCGAGGCTGATCGGGGCCTATTTTCCTGCCAGGCCGCTGCTGCTGCACACGCCCCGGGCTGAGGGTGGGCGCCACCACCGAGGAAAGAGTCTGCTCATTGGGAGGAGCCCGGACAGCTTGCGGGTCTGCGTGTCCACTTATTCAGCGGCAAGAGCGTGCCCCAGATCGCTGAGGCAGGGGGCGCCCGGCCCAGACCGCCTGGTGACACAGGGGGCGTTACCACCGTGGACAGCCCCTCCCCTCAGACCCCGTCCTGTCCAGCTGCAGCTTTATTTCACCCAAGTGGTTACGGTGACTTCCGGGAAAGCCCGCTTCACGGGACGCGTGGTGAGTGTGCTCTGAGCAACGGTCACAGAGCAAAGCCTGCTGGTGGAGACAAGAGGGTGTGTGTATCTGGTACAGAGTGTGTGTCTGGAGCGTGTGTGTGTCCACGTGTGTGCGTATGTGGTGTGCATGGTATGTGTATCTGTGTGGTGTGTGTGTGTGCATGGTGTGTAGCATGTGTGTATGTAGAATGTCCGTACACTGTACATGGTGTGTCTGCTGTGTGCATGGTGTGTGTGCGTAGCATGTGTGTACATGTGTACATAGTGTGTCTATGTGGTGTGTGGTGAGTGTGTGTGCTGTGTGTGTGTGCCTGTGTCTATGTAGCATGTACGTGTAGCGTATGTGGTGTGTGTGTCTGTGTGCTGTGTGCGTGTTGTTACGTGTGTAACATGTGTGTACATGGCATGTACATAGCATGTGTGCATGCTGTGTCTGTGTGGTGTGCATGTTGTATGTGTGTAGCATGTGTGTACACAGCGTGTGTGTGTGTACTGTATGCGGTGTGTGTGTGTGTGTGGTGTGCATGGGGGGTGTGTGTAGCATGTGTGTATGTACTGTGTACGTGTAGTGTACGTGGTGTGTGTGCTGTGTATGTAGCATATGTGTACGTGGTGTGTAGTGTGTGTGTGTGTGGTGCCGGGGTGGCCGGCAGCACGAGGGCAGCGGAGGGGGGTGAGCTCTTCGCAGAGGCTGTGCGCACCCCTGCTTACCTGGACCACCTCACCTGTAGATGCGGGTCTGACGAAGGGAACGCGCAGCCTTGAATGGCCGTGAGACGTTGGAAACGGAAACAGAGCGTAAAGACCAGCGCTGGGGACAAGGAGGGACATCAGAGAGCCGTGCCAGAAATCGTTTATTAAAGCGGACAGATTCTGCGAACTTGGGTAATATGGGAGTCGTGAGAACCCAGCATGAACAGAAGTAGATCTCTAGAAAATGTACCCAGAAATGTGTTCTTTCACCTGAGGAACAGTATGAAGACGTGTTTTCCACGGATTTCCAAGAGCCCGATGTGAGCGTGCTCAGGCTCCTGTGAAGACAGCTCTGCTAAGTGTGATAAACACAAGGATCCTCGGGCTGCGGGAGGCTCTCCCCCCAGGCAGGGTGTGTCTCTGCCGGGACACAGCCTACCAATGCGGGCAGGGAGGACACGGCCCACCCCCCTTCCCCGTGCTCAGGATGCAGCAGCAGGCACCCCCAGAGAGCCCGGCGTCACCCGGAGAAATTCTGAAAGATGCTGGCCGCCTCCACCCAGCTCTGGAAGCAGGCCAGCCCCCGCTCCCGGATCTGCTTCCGCCCTTTGTCGGTGATGACCTCCCCACTCGGCTTCACGACCACCAGCCTGGGGGTGGCCGTGATGCGGTACCTGGTCCTCAGCTCCCTGCGGGAGAGAAGAGGGGGGCCGGGTCAGCAGGGAAGCAGGTGGGCCGCCACACGCACATCCCCAGGGCTGGCTGATCCTGCAAAGCCGTAGCCCTCAGCCCACCTGCACCTTCTCTCCCTGCCTTGGGCCTGTCCTAAGGGGTGTCCCAGGGAGAGGACAGGTGTGCTGTACTGAGGGGTGTCCCAGGGAGGGGCCTGCTCAGAGCCTGCGCTGCCCATCCCAGAGCCACGTGGGACCACGGGGCACCCGAGAGGTGGGGAGCGCCAGAAGAACAGAATTTCTCATCTTTGTTCATTTAAATTCAAGTAGCCAGCAGCAGCAGGTGGCTACCATACTGGACGGTACGATTCTAAGCCCACAAGTACCCCAATAAATTCATATCCCTCCTCTACCTCAAGGAGCTGAAAAACACCAGGTACACAGAACAATCAAAGCTAAAACTCTGAGTTCCAGATAAAGGCAAAGCCGTGTGAGACTTTCTGGCCCTCAAGCCCAAGGAGAGGCTGACTTACATTATGGACGACACCTTTCTTGGCTCCTTTTTCACGTAACCCTGTGAGTGACCTTTTTACAAAACTATTTGCATTGATTTAGGCAAAGGAGAATCCACCTTCTTGGTTTCTCCCCATAACCTTCTCCTGGTCGCCCTCAAGACAGGGCAGCTGATGAAGACCCCTCCCTATTCCCAAGGCCACCTTGCAAGTGCCTCACACTCAGTTATCCGACTGCGCTCACCTGTCACCCTCAGGGCTGTAGGGCTGTGCGGAAGGAAGGAAAAATGCACTTGAAACCCTCCTGTTACCAAGTCTCCCGGCATGTCTCCGTCAAGGTCTTGCTGCTGCCTCCCAGCACCCAGGCCCAAGACAAAGGCATAAACCAAGCAGGAAAAATACCTCCCACCTCCACCCAAAGGAAGAGAGACAGCCTTGTTTTCAAACATCCAAGAGACCGTGACAAACCCAGCATGTTCTCAGCCATAAAAAAATCTTAATAAAATTTCAAATAATCAATAGTATACAGACCACTTAATCAGACCCTAATGAAATGGAAATTGGAAACCAATAGGAAATGATGTTTGGAATGACTTTAAAAACTAAACATCCGTACACTGCCACACGCGTGAAGCAATCCCCACTGCAACATAATCAGAAGAGAACAACATGGAAAATACTTCTGATCCAAAGCTGCAGACTCAATTAGACATAGGAAGTTGCGGTCTTAAACACACTTTTCCGAACTATTTGCAGACGAGCTGTGTGTTTGACTCATGAAACAAGAACAGGACTGGTGCAGCAGACACCAGGAAAGGCAGATGGTGGACGAAGTCACAGCAGAGACACGAACAAGATCCAGTGAGCTTCAGAACGGACCTGGCTGTGGGGAAGACCAAACGGAGGCGGGCTCGGCCGGCACTGCGCGGGGAAGGGAGACACGGGAACACCGGGAACCAGCCGGAGGCCAGTTCCGGGCCCACGGCAGACTCCACCCTGCTTGCAGACACAGGCGGGTGGGCACCGTCACTCCTGCCACACCCGGCCACTGCCAGGACCACCAGGACACCCGCACACGGCTGCCACTCCAGCAGCTCCGGAAGCCCTTACTCACATGAGGAGGAAAAGCAAAGTAGGAGAGACAAAGTGTTCTGTAAGAGTTATCATCATTCGTGGGACAGGCCAGGGCTGACGAGCACAAACCACCGGCACCAACCGAGGCCTTCGCTGCCAAGCCAGCAGGTCTGGCAACTCAGGGGTGGGCTGTGGGTTGCAGGAGACCCCCCTCCGGTGTTTTAAGGGCCCTGAACAACCCCAGAAATCTGAAGTCCCTACGAAACTAGCTTTCCCCCAAAGCAGAAGACAAACATGAAAAAAGAGAAACCGCCGACAGCTCTTGGCGTGAACACAGCAGGGAGGTGCTGGGGGCCGCCGCCGGCCTTGTCCAGCAGTTTGGGCAGAGGGGTCACGGCAGGGCCTTCGCTCTGGGCAGCAAGTGGGGCGTGCAGTGCCGACCATGGCCAAATGGTCCCACTGGGGCTCTACCACCCAGGGCCGGGACTTCCCCCCAAGGCCAGGAGGCCCTGTCCCATGTGTGCGGCAGCAGTGCCAAGGGCATGGGGTCCCGGGACCTGAGGCAGGGGCAGCAGCACCAGGGAGCTCATGAGAAGGGCAGTTTCCTGTCCCGCTGTTGGGGTGGAGTCTGCAATCCCTCAGGGCATGCCTGCCCAAGCATGCAACCCCACCAGTCTCCCAGGGCCGCCTGCATCCCCCTCCCTCCACCAACCAGCCACCCCGGGGAGGGGGAGAGAGCAGGCAGGAGGGGAAGCTGAGAACGGTGCCCTTGATGGCCTGGGCAGTAGAGGCGTGAGGCTCCCTGCTCAGCATCCTTGACCCTCGCCTTCTGGCATTAACTAGCTGGGGGACTTGGGCAAGCTAGCTAACCTCCCTGTGCCCCCCAAATTTCCCACCTGTACCATGGGAAATACCTCCCTGGGTTGTTGGGAGGTTTAGGTGGCAAACATCCGTACGGCATGGCTAAGGGACTGGCAGGTAAATGCTCAGAAACACCGGCGGTTGTTGGTGGAGTCACGTCCAGTCGCAACTGGGTCAGGCGTCCAATGCGGCACAGCCGCTGACTGCTGGACACGCTGACCAGCACGGAACGGGTAACCAGCAGACTCAGAACTAGCACGACTCTGCAGAGCGCGTTCGTGTGATTCATGTGAGCTGGGAAAGAGGAAGGTGTGAGGATGTGCAGCCTGAGGCACAGCAGCGGCTCTGTCACCATGAGGAGAGATGCATTTGCCAGGTGTCCACTGGCTGCAGCCTCAGCATAAGGCAGGCACGGCAGAAGGCAGAGCCACAAAACTGTTCTTGGTGGCTTCCCACCTCCCTGGAGACCAGCTCCCGGCTGCTGGCTGTTTAAATGAAGCTGTTCAGTAACCGTCATTGTTTAACTTTGAGCTGCTCTGTTGTTTCACTCCCTCGACACAGTAAATCAAGCTCTGACAGTGGGGGCAGGGGGAGGCTCAAGCGGGCTGGGCTTTGAGGAGTGGGGAGGAGCCTGGAATAGTTGTTTGCTCGAGTATCTGCAGAGTCAGCCGTGTGGGCCCTCGAATCCCCAGCCTGGCAGCGTCTGCAGAGACGACGGTAACCCTGGGGCCACATGGAGAGGTTTGTGAGCACCATCTCCACCACCTCCAGGCGCCGTGTCCCCAGGGAACAGACGGCGCCTTGGACACAGAGCCCTGTGGCCTGCAGAGCACAGGCTCGAGAACTCTGAGCGCGGTACACGTGTGCATCGGGAAGAGTCGGGGGCCCAGCTCCGCCCGGTGCTGCCTTGCGGTGGCTCCTCCCCTCACCTAACACAGCCCTCCTCCCCTGGCACCACCACTTCTGGGATGCCGCAGCTACGTTGCTTCCAGGACACCTGTCCTTGGTGCCGCCCCCACAATCAGGCCGCTCACCCACCTGCACACAGGCACCGGCTGCAGGGACCTCAGCAGACGTGTCTGTCCAGGGCTGTCGACGCCCTGCAGCCATGCCCTGGGCACCCCATGGGACTCCCTGGAGAATCCTCCTCCTCCCCCGCCCTCGGGACTCAGGTGGCCGCTGAGGGAGCACTGCCCCGGACCCTGACCATGACTGACCTAGTGGCCCAGGGGACTACCGTCCCAGTGGGGCACGGAGCAGAGTCCCCAAAGGCCACCCCATGCCTCTCACGTTCTTCAGTTCTCCCAGATGTCCCGGCTGGCATCAGGGCAAAGCGGCAAACATTCCCACACAACAGCCCATTTCCTACCACAGAAACTGCAAGGACCGAGCCAGGGCCGTGCAGTTTGGAAAGAGAAAGGACGAGGAGGAGCCAACCTCCCCAGCAGAAAAACCTCTGGGCTCTGCCAGAGACCGTGCTCCCCACTCGTGGCCCGCAGTGACCGCTGCATGGGAGAAGCAGGAGGGAGCTCCGTGGGGCCCTCCCCCAGCGAGTAAGGTAAGGCAGCCCGGAGAAGACAGAGGGAGAGGAAGCTTAGCAGTCAGGTCCCAGAGCCAGGAGCACTGGCCTTGGAGCCTTGGCAGCACATCTGTGAAACAGGACAGCGCTGGCACGTGACCACGAAGGGCTCCAAACTCCCCGGGTCAGGGCCACTCTCATGCAGGACAGGAGCCTTGTCACACCCAGCAGTGAGCCGCAGCCGCCTCAGCTCCATCAACCCCGAGGACATCCGGACCCACAGAGCTGCCCAATTACCCACACGGTCCCCCTGCCACTTTCAAAGCCGTGCGGGGCGTTACTCAGGGCTTAGCAAATCAGAAGCATTCTGCCAACTGCACGGGAGGAAACACCCCCGCGAATCCTTCTGCCAAGTACGTCTCTGGGACTCACCCTCTCTAAACCGCCACTTGGGTTTATTCTCAGTGTCGCGTAGACTAGTCCTCCACACGAGGTCGCTGGAGCGGGGCCTCTAGGAAGCAGGTGCCCACCTGGAAGGCCCGAGCCCCCCCCCCCCTCAGTGTCACCCAGGCAGGTGTTTTCGGGAAGAACTCCTGCGGGCCTTTCCAAAGCCACCTGCCATTTCTAACCATCCACAAGGCTGTCTGTCAGGATGGCTCAGGGAGGGAGGTGGGGGCCCACCTCAACTGAATAGCCCCCCAGAAATGAGAAATATGCCCTGCAAAACACACCCAGAAACTCACTCCACATCCATTACAGGGATGGTGAGGTAACACGTGTGCAGAGTCTGGGTGCTTTCACAACAGAGACCCCAAGCTGCGATCAGAGGGCCACACTCCAGCCCACCACCCTCCTGAGATCAGCCGGGCCTCCTCCTCCTTCCCGGCTCCCTCCTCCCTCTTTCTCCCCTCTCCCTCCTCCTCTCTTCTTCCTCCTCCCACTTACCTCCCTCTCCCACCTCCCCTCTTCACCCACCTCCCTCCCACCTTCTCTGCCTTCCCCCTTCCACATGCCTCCGGCCTCCAGACACCTCCCCCTCCACCCATCTCTCTCCCACCTTCTCTGTCCTCCCTCCTTCCCACCTACTCCCCCCTCCCTCCTCTGTCCCACCTCCTCCTTCCCACCTTTTCCCTCCTCCCCACTGAGGTCCCTCCCTGCTGGGGATTTTCATGGCCTCTGACATTAACCCCATGACCCCAGGGACCTGGTTCTCCCTATAGCTGTGGAAAGGGTAAACACCTTCCCATCAAGGCAATTCCGAGCATGGCAGTAATAACCAAGGCGCACCCTGGCCAGCAGAGACGGGGTTCCTCGGGCCTTGGAGTTGCTGCGTACCCCTGAGCACGACCCCCAGCGGCCCGCAGCAGCCCACGCAGGGTCCCAGTTCTGACCCGAGGCTCCCTCTCCTGCCTCCACACCCCTCCCCTGAGACCCACCCGGCTGGGCTCCGCAGCAGCCGCACCGCGAGAGCTCCTTGGAAACGCAGCCCCGCGGAGGTACGGCCGGCTAGCCAAGCGCCCAGGGATGCGGCAGCTGGACCCCCGGGGGTCCTGGGGTGGGGACCATGAGCGATGCCGGGGAGGCCCGCCCGAGGGGTGGGGACGAGCTCCAAACGGCCGCCCAGCCCCGTCCCACTCACTGCCGGAGGGGATCATGGAAGGGCAGCGCCAACCAGGCGCCGTGCAGCTCGCGCATGAAATCCAGCATCTCCTGCGCGCTGCCGTCGGCCGACACGAACACCACCGCGAAGGGAGCGGGCGGCCGCGCCTCGGCCACCAGCTGCGCGTAGAAGCGGCAGAGCAGCGGCGTGAAGTCGCGGCTGGGCGCGCACCAGCCGGCAGCGAAGTACAGCGCCACCACCTTGTTCTGCAGCACCTCCTCGGCCTCCACCCACGCGCCGTCCCGGGTCAGCAGGCGCCGGCCGCCCAGCACGTCCACCATGGCGTGGGCGCGGACACCTGCGGGGGACGGGGCGGCGGTGAGTGCCGACGGACGGCCACCTGGGCCGCAAGGGACCCGCTCGGGCTGTGCCGGTCCTTGGGGCCCCACCTGCTCCTCCGCCCCGGCCTGGGCTGGGACCGGGACGTGCGCCCCTGCGGGGGGAGGGACACTCACAGACACCCGCGGAGACCCAGAAGCAGCGGCCGCTGCTGCAGCACCCGCCTCCAGGAAGCCCAGCAGCCCGGGCCCGGCCCGCCCCTGCGCCTCCGCCCCTGCGCCTCCGCCCACCACGCCCACGCCCTCCCCGGAGATCCTCCTGCTCCCCGCCCCGCCCCTCCTCTCTGAGCTCCCCCATCTCACTCCGCAGTGTCCCCAGCCCCCTACATCTCCGTGAACCTCCCCCACGGTCCCCTCAGCGTCCCTGCGCGCCCTCCTTGCGCTCTCCGCACCCCACGCCCCGCCCTAAGTGTCCTGAGGACCAGAGAAGTCACAGTATAAAGTACCAAGCACGCTGGAGGTCCTGGGGATACAGCAATGAGCAAAGGAATTTAAGCTCCGGCCCAGGCAGCGGCGGGGAAGCGGCGGCTGAGACACACTAGTGAGGCACAGATTTAAGGGGTTTGCGGCAAAAAAAAAAAAAAAAAAAAAACCCTCAGTGATCTAGATGAATCACATAATAACGCAGTATTTTAAAACTTCAAAATCAGTGCAAAAAACTTCACGATGAACAAAACACCAAACATCTAAGTAAGGTTAGGATCCCGCAGAAATGCGCGGACTGAACTGCGCACCGCGGGCACCCAGGGCCGACCCACGCTGCCCCCAGCGGCGCGCAGCCAAAGCAGAGGTTGCAAGACCTGAGAATTTGTAGGTGAAGTGCAGAAAAAAGTTGAGAGCGGGCCCTTGCAGGCAGAGGTCCGACTTTTATTAAACCTCAGAAATATTAATGGAATGCAGCTAAAACTGTGAATGTCCTCAAGACTGTTTTGATCTGTTTGGGGTTTTTTTTTTTCCTCTTATCTCAACAGTGACACCTTCCCACGGGGGAAATTTCCAGTTATTTGTAGAAATACTGGGTGCTGAGGCGGGTGCTTTCCTGCAGCTGTGGTGAAGCCTGGGCAGCCTTCCAGGGAGAGATGTGGGGCAGCACCCCTCCTCACCAGGGGACCCTTCTTTGGCGGCTGGAGTGTGAGTGTGTGTGTGTATGGGACCCGCCCTCCAGGGAGCTAGGGACATCAGTGCTGTTCTGCGTGTTCACCTGCTCCACCCGTTGTAACAGAACTTCCCAGGGCCCTTCCTGGGGCATGAGCCTGTGTCATCAGACCACCATCCCACCCCACTGGCCACTCCTTAAGGGGGAAGTGGGCTCCGAGTGCCACGAGAGACAGAAGGAAACCCAGGACCCTCTCCTGTCTCTGCTGCAAGCGTCCTACACAACTCCCTCCACCCAGTGCGGGAGCAGCCACAAATGCAGTCCCAGAAACAGGACCTGCTATCCCCCAATATCCCCTGGGACGCTCAATGTCAGTTCATACTGGACTTCCTTCTGGGCACAAAGGGTGTGCTGAGCAGGGCATCCACTAATCAGCTTTACGTGCCCTGGATAAAGCCAGCCGAGCTGGACAGCTCCTACTTCTGGCGCTTGTGAGCAGCTCCAGAAGGGCCTTCTTGGGTTTGTCTCCCTCCCCAAGCCCCCTCCCGGACCCCTGCCACCACCTACACAGTTTGTGACCTAGATTCTGGCCTATCATCCATTCCTCACCCAAACTGCATCTCCTGTCTGACAATCAGACTCCCCTGAAGCTCCACACAGGCTCCTCTCGCCTAGGGTTGGTCCCTGGGACCCGTCCCCTCCCTGCCAAGCATCCCGCTAAGTCTGCCCCATCCTTGATTACCCTGCCTACCCTCAGCCACAATCCCCTGGCGTTGGTGTCTCCTCTAAGTGGTTTCCATCCACTTCTATCCTCGACCCCACCCCACCCTCTCCCTTGGCCTGTGTTCAGAGTTGAGCTCAGCTTTTTCCCGTCTGTGGTGGTACTGAATAAAATCTGTCCATCACCTTCAACTGGCGTCCAGCTCTGCTTCTCCCAGACAGCATTCAGGGGCTCTGGCACCTTGGCTGGCTCGTGACCAAAGCACTGGTCGTAGGGCAGAATGTTCCAGAGCCAATGCTGGCTGGCTGGTGCAGCAGACAGCTTCTCTCTGGGGAGAAGTGGTATGGTATGATCAGGGCTCCCCCCACTTCTGGTTGAGAAAGCACTTTTCTGAGCAGGAACACTTGGGAAGTTCACCCCGGCCAGGGTGCCTCCTCCCCGCCCTGCCTTTGGGCGCCGCACACGAGTTGCTTCTATGTTCCAGAAGAGGGGCACCGAAGAGACAGGTCCCTAGGCCACTTGCTGTGAAACTGACTTGTTTTTTCCACAAGATGTGCACATGACGATTCATTTATTTCCACCACTACGTATGAATACACAAATATTCTCACGGGGACTTTTTCTGCTCCGATCAGCACAGCAAACAAATTAGACCACAAAGTGTGCAACAATCACATTCCCAATTTCCTGGTTTTAAATATTCGTGCTGGAGTTACTTATTTTCCTGTATTTAAGTATTTGTTCCAGAGAATGACATCGTGAGGTCTTCATGACTCACTTTCAGAATGGTGGTTGACCCACTGCAGGGAACAGAGGCAAAGTGACGAATGAACAGACGCCTGGCTTTCTCAGTGACCAGCTATGTGACCACAGGCAAGTGACCCCACGGGCCTGGGTTCGCAGAGACAACTTCATGTTTAGAAGTGGTCAAAACAGATAGGGTTTGGGGCTGAGGAAATGGTCCCCGGCCCCACCAGCTTCTTCCCAGTAATGCTTTAGATGATTCTAGAAGCTTTTGTGCTGCTCCAGCAGATGGACTGAAACACAAAACGTGGGCACAGAGAGAAGGTGGCCGCATGCCTGGGGCCCCTCCGCTGCCCTAACAGCAGGCAGCTGCCAAGAGCAGAGACCTCAGCTCACAGCTCTGGGGGCGGGGAGTGGGAGGTGGAGGTTCTCCGTGTCCCCGCATGGTGGAGAGCTCTCTTCCTCTTCTTTAAAGCTACATCCTATCAGATCACGACCCCATGCTCAGGACCTTGTTTATGCCTCATTATCTCCTAAAAACCCTACTTCCAGACAGAGTCCGGGGCGGGGGGGGGGAGGTTAGGGCTTCAGCACGTGGCTTGGGGGACACAGTTCCACTCACGCACAGCACTGCATGTGAAGGCTAAGGCACAGGCAGTCTGTGTCCCCCACCCTACCCCCAAATGTTTAAGTCCAGTGTGAGAGAAATCCTGGGCCTCAGCGCCCTCCATAAAGGTGAAGTAAGGTGTGGAGGGAAAGAGCAGCCCTGTGGGTGCCCCAGGTCAACAGCAAACCCAGGAGGGGGTGACGGCAGTGCAGGCAGATGGGGGGTAGGGGTTCAAGAACTGTACAACAGCTTCTGTGTGCCGGGATCTGGAGAAACTTCAATCTCATGGGACCAGGCTCTGTGCCATTCAGGATGCAGCTTAATTGTCTCTTCTCGAAGCTCACCCCCATAATCCACCAAACAGTCCTCAGTCATGTGCCCGGTGAGGAGGGGATCACACCAGGCTGGCTGGTGGAATCTGAGAAGTCTTTGCTCACACTCCCGCCCCGTCTCTGCAGGAGCAGCCGGGCCGCCCTCCCCAGGGAGCGTGGCCACCTCGTGATGGACCCCTGCGTCATCATGCGGCTGCCTGCCCAGGCTCCACGCCACCAGACCCGGTCCCGCTGCAGCAGATGGACCGGTGCATCATTTCTGCGTGGGAGCCCCTCTCCGCAGCTCCCAGCCAGGGCTAGCCACAGCAGCTGCTGGCCCGGCGCAAGATGAAAACGCAGGACTGGCGGACGTACTCAAGTGTGCAAGCTCCTCCCTCCCTTCCATGGCTCTCCCTTGGCCGGTCATGGTTGGACGTCCCATTGTCTTGGGCACAGAGTGAACTAGACCTTCACACTGGTCCTGGGGGCCGGCCCTATGAGGTGGCCCACGAGTGGCCGACAGCTATTGGGTTCTCTGTCCTGCCAGCTGCTCCCCCACCGTGCCCGCGCCGAGACCCTGTGAGCCTCGTGTGTCCCAAAGGGACCCTCTGCACCACAAACCCCAGGGGAGCCGGAACACCAAGGGGCACCAACAGAGGAGGACGGCGCAGTCTGGAACCCGTTCCCGCGAGGCTGTGGGGCAGCGGGAGGTGGGAGCACGCGTGAGCGGAGGTCTAAGCCCCTGACGCTGGGTCTACTCCCACCACGGCAGCAGGATGTCTTCGTGACACTGGCTTTGTTTACTTACATCAGCAACAACCGATTTCCAAGTAATTCTTTGGTTCTGGCGGCCAGGATGTCAGCATATCTGTGCTGGAGGGACACGAGTCAACCCCTAACGGCAGCGCTGAGGACGGACGGTTCCTTCAAGGGCAGGACTGGAAGGCGGGGTAGGAGGGCAGGCCCAGGAACAGGTGGTGGGGTCGCAGCCAGGCGGGGTTGGGACAGCGAAGAGCAAGCGTCTCCACGTGGCTGCAGCGGCCAACAGAGAGGACGAGGGAAGGTGGGCTGCGGCCACTCGCGGAGGGCCGGCACCTGGCACCTGGTGAGGATGGTGGCGTCCATTCATGTGATGCACCAGGCACCAGCTGAGTGCTGTACCGGCCTGGTGTTACCTAACCCTCAGAAGAGGTTCAGGAGGTGTTGCAAAAACAAAGTAATAAATGTAGCTCCTCTCTTTGAAAACAAACTATGAAATCGAAAGTGTGGACTCTGGCTTTATTAAGTGAGAGACTGAGGTCCCCAAGTGCTGTACTTGTTCAGGTACTTCGCGTCCCATTGCTAACCCCATTCTCCCCGCCTGCCGCCTCCACGTGGTGTTAGGACACTCCTAACACTTCCTCCCCAACCTCCCTTCCCAATGCCTGCCCAGTGCGCAGGCTCTTCCTGGAATGCTATTCCTCTCCCTGACATGAAGGGAATGAGAACACCCTGCCTGGTGCTACCCTAAGTGAGGACATGATGCCTGGAGCTGCTGCAACCACCATGAGGCTGTGAGGAATAGGTCTAGAGATTTCAGAGATACCTGCCTAGTCCTCTGACATCATGAGCCACTGAACCCAAACCAGCAATTACCAATCTCCAGGAGACTTACAGGTGGCTCATGAGAAAGACAAACCCTAATTTCGGGAGTTTTCAAAGCGTTTTCTCCAGAACACTGGGTGACGCAGGATCCTCTCAGATAACCTGCAGGTTGAAACTGTTTTCACGCTAACACGAAGACGGTAGCTGCCCTCCTCGGGGTGTTGACCTTCCCCCTGAAGGTGCACGAGGAGCAGTGGGAAAGCTGACACAACCTGAACCAAGCCAGTGGCTCCACACTGCGCTCGGCGGTCAGCACATTCCTTACTTCCCTGCATTCACGGTGAAAGGTGCAGCTTCACTCACTGTCCGTGATGAGCCCGTAGGAGTGAGTAACTTTGCCCGCTCTTCGGAAAAGCCTAATGGAGGACCTGCAAGTTGCTTCTCAGTGAGACACGGGACTGCAGTGACCCACGGGGCAGGCAGGCTCCTGTTTCCCAACAGGACGCAGCACGGTCAGCAGAGTCGTCCTCGGAGCCTCATCAGGAAATCACAGCAGCCTTCAGTCCAGAGTAAGGTTTAGAACCCAGGCCTTAAGCTAACGGACATTTGTAGGGGGAGGGTGTGCATGCGAGTGTATGAACCACGAGTTTCTGATGCGTGACATGAGGCCTTGCTAACCTGCAGGGACAGCCCCCTGCCCAGAGAGGGAAGGACAGCCCGGGCACAAACCAACCGGCCCAGCGCCCACGTGCCGGCCACCTCCTTCACGTGTGCTCCTCCCTGTCCACCTGGGGTGAGCGGCCCAGGCACCACACCACGGGGACAGCCCTTCGCTGATGAACCTGGGGACACTGGCGCCCCACGCCCCACTGCATCCCTCCTATTTCAATGCCGTGAAACCTACCTACCCTATTCCAGAGTGAAACCATCTGCAAACCCGACACTTCACACACGGGCCAGTGTGGCGAAACAAGGAGCCACGTGAGAATTCTGCGTGGGGTGCAGTGGGGGCTCCGCGAACCCACACAGCTTCGGACCCTGAAATGCTTTTCCTTCTTACTCGCCTGCCTGGAGGATAATCCAGAATTACACAGCTTTTGAGAACTTAACCGTTCTGTCATTTTATCAGAGTGTTCGCCTGCGTCCCCTCCCTCCCCATCCCCAGGTACTGGGTTTGGAGGCTCCATAAATTCCTAAGCGCCAGCCAGCCTGGAGGGTCCCCCCACTCCCAGGGCCCACACCCCCTTTCTCTTTCGCATCTAGTGTTATCTTCTTTTACCGACTCTGTTGCAGGACGGGCGGGCGCGGTGACAAGCTGAGCCTTCAGGGCTGGCAGGGAGCAGGGACCTCGATCCCACACACACCTGGGCCAGCTTGGAGGCCTCGAGTGAAAGCATCTGGACACTGAGAAGATGGGACACTCCTGTCCGCTCAACTTTTCAGCCACGACCGGCCCAAAGCAACTGCACTCAGCAGCCAGGGGCTACACACCCACAGTCAAGGAAAATTGCTTCCGAGTCTTAATTAACAAGGTCACAGACAAAGGCAAGTGTGTTTTGTGCAAGACCCTGTCAGGCTGAAATGTCTCCCAGACGTCCCGCGGCCCATGGATGCGTGGCTCCTGCTACTTTCTCTGGCAACTGGCGGTTTATTCTCATACCTTACCCGTGGGGGAGCTTTTACCGTGGGATAATAGTCCCGAAAACACCACTAAACAAAAGTGCAGATCCCTAAGCTCCCTTAGGACAAACAGCCCTGCAACCCCACCCAGGTCCCTGAGGAGCTTTGCCCCCACCACCTGGGGGTGCCCTCTGGCCTTGGGTCCTGCCAACCTGCTGCCCGGGGGCTGCTTGCTGGGTCAGGGGCTCCCTCCAAGACCCCAGTTAGGGCCAGGCCCCCGGGGTGCCCAGCGTCGTTCTCCCCACTGTCCACTCGAGAAGGGACAAAGCAAGTCACTGCAGGAACAGACGTGATTCCGGGGCTCCATGCAAGCATGTGGCCAGGCACACTCACAGAGGGAGGTTCTCGGGGTCTGGCGAGGATAAGGGAGGCCGTGGCCCCTGAAAGGGTGGAGGACCTCACAACAACAGACACTGGCAGGACAATGGCTACAAAGCTGAAAATACACGGCGCACGAGGTGCTCTGCCCCCACCCGTGCAAGAACCGGAGTCGCTGCCCTAGTTGAGTGGCCGCCCGCAGGTCATGTCCAGGCCTGGCCTGGGGCTCTGCCAGGCTCCTGCCTGCTGAGGCCAGGCCTGACGTCAGGAGGCGCCCCGTTTTCTCCTCCTTCCAAGCGTCCCAATGCGGCGATCTGCCTAGACACTTCTTTATCCCGTTACAGCTGTAGAAAACCGCTCCCGAGTTTCCTTTTTAAAAAGCACCTGCCTCCGGCTTCACCCGTGGAGAGCCTGCAGGTTGGACAAGCCGGGCCGGAGGCAGTGCCACCGTCACACAGTGGCCCCTGTCTCGCTCGTTTCAGGCTGCTTCTAGCTCAGTCCCCAGGTCACCCTGAGCAGCCCAGAGAGGACCCCATGAAAACCAGGATGCAGGTCAAGGGGAAGATGCAGCCTCTTCCAGAAAGCGGTGCTGGACCTTCTCCTTCCCGCTGCGTTTCCCGTGTCCCTTCTGGGACCAGCTCCCGACACAGGTTCACACACACACCCACACACTCGAGTACACACACACGGTGCACACATGATCCTTCTGCTCCTAGAAAGTTCGTCACTAGCAGCGTCTGCAATGGAAAAAGGCCTCCCTGTCAGGATAAAAAGCATGAAAACCCAGGAATGGTGGCCCGTGTGCTGCCAACTGAAACACGGCAATTTCGTGAGCGCAACTGACAGGCAGCGGACGCTCTTGGGTTCAGAGTAACTATGGAGCTGGCCCTCTGGCGGGTGTGGGGGCACCTCCACCAGGTCCCGGGGGGACGGCTGGGCCCCACCCACATCTCAGTGTGAGTAGGGCCTCACCTGGGAGGAGGGCTTGCTCCGGCCAAGGGCACCTGCCGGGAGCCGACCCTCACCACCCACCTGATGGCACAGCCCAGGGGGCTGACGAGAAGACCGCAAAGCAGTTCTCTGGAAGTGAGGTTACTAATGTCCCTTCTTCTAATCAGTCAGCTGATTCGCTCCGCTTAAATTTTTCTTACTGGGCTGTTCCCTGTGACTTAGCGGTCAGTTAATCATTCAGGGCACCTTGAAGAAAACACGGCCCTGTAGAAGGATATAGGGGGCAGAAACTAAGACAGCAGTCACGTCCAATTTCTCTAAAGAATAGGCTCTACCTGTTTCAGTTAAAACAACTGGAACTATAAATATAAAAAATAGCTAGCCCTCCAGCTTGTCAGGCATAGAATTAGATTAAAGATTAATTCTTTGAAGTAAAAGAGCAGAAACACAAGGAAATAACCAGAAAGTTTTCTCATGGATGAATTCCCTGAGAACTTTCTGAGAGTGAAAACAATAGCTTGACGCAAACATACAGGAAGTAGGAAGCATATATAGGCTTGAAGAGTCAGTAAACCATCCAGACTGGTCCGCCTGAGCTGTCTGCGTCCGTTCCTTCGCGCCGCCGCCAGCCCTCCCTCGGGGCACCGCTGACCAGCGGAGCGGGACTCCGGCAGGCACCCAACAGCCTCAACCCACTTTATTTCCTGTGCAACTAACACTCTGCTGGAAGGAGAATGGCACCGCACAGGTCCCAGCCCCACCGGCTTCATCTGCGGAACCCCCTGGATGTCGGGATTGGGCCAGGGCTGGGGAACCCTTGGCCTGGACTTCCTGTCACCAGAAAGTAGACATGTTCCTGAAGGTTTCATGGTGCCTTTCCTGACCCTCAGGTCAAACTCACGCTTCTCAACTCTTAGACCCAAACGAGGGACTAAGACTTGTCTGTGCAACCAGACATTGTGCGAACCGTGCAAACACGTCAGCTTGTGTCTCTAAACACATAAATCCTCTTACACCATTCAACTGTTGTGCCACCGTCACACCTAATAAAGACTGGAGTCTTGGATATCACTGAACAGCAACCATGGTCAGATATCCCAAAGGTTAAAAAACAAACATCATCTTACATGTGCTTTGCTCAGATCAGGGTCCACAGAAGAGTCACCCTTACAAATACCCTTAAGTCTGTTTCAATCTATAGAAGTTCCATCCCTGGGTCACCCCACTCCTGTCCATGCTCTCTATTTCTGGTCTCACTCCTGTCCATGCTCTCCATTTATGAAATAAGCCTGTTGACTGCCTTCTAGTGATAACACCGAGTTTATTCTTCTGGCCCTGGCTTCCAGAAAGGGTTGCTTTGAACTAGAAGGTGACCTTGGTAGGACAATTCGATAGGTGATGCCACAGATTTCCCGCCTCACTTCTGCTGACACAGATGGATCCATCAGTGGTCCGGGTGTGGCCACCCATCCCCCGTGTACAGCTCTCCACCAGACCTTCCCGGAGTGGTCTTAGTATCGACCGAGGACTCCCATCTTAACTCCCGGCTTCATGTTGTAAAATGGCAATTTCTTACTTCTAGCTCCGATTTTGGCCTCAGGTGCCAGAATTTTCCTGTAAAAACGTCTATCCCTTCTCCACAGCAGTTACCGTAAGGCGCAGTCCGTGCAGAAAAAGCTGGATTAATACCTGATTCTTACACAGTGAGTTGATGCCTAGCAACCCAGGAAGACCACCAGTGCATTTTATCAAGGGTCAAAATGAATGAGTAGATTTTTATAAATTTCATGTGTTCTGATCCACTGTAGTCATTTTTCTCTCCAGTGCTCTAACTGCCACTTCCTTGACCGGTGGGACCACTTTCAAGTTGACACCTGCGTGTCCTTCTACTCGAGCCTTGGGGTCTTTGTTTTTTGGGCACAAGGGCCCCAGTTCATCAGTTCACCGTGTGCATCTCCTGCCCAAGATGCAGAAGCAGACATTTCTCCAGAGAGCCTGCCCTTCCCAGGGGGTTCTGTGAGCGCACCAGCGGAAAGGGACTGGCTGCTGCAGGGCTACACTGCTCCTGGGCGCGACCACGGACACAGCTAGGGGTACGCATATTGTGAGAACAAAAAGAAATACCGAGTTCATGCTGATATTCCTAATTTTATACCTGTATCTGCTGTCTTCTCATGATAAAGTTTTATTCCAGACAATTCAAAACAACATGCACTTAAAAACATAATAGCTCCAAATTAACAGTGACGGTATTGCTACTAAAATGAAGTCACTTGAATACAGTTTAAGATGTCCTTGTGATTCTTTTGTCCTTAGGACCCATCCCACTGGGGATCAGAATATTGTTTTTGAGAATTAAAAAATCTTTTACTTACCCAGGAGGGCCTGGGTGGCTCAGTCAGTTAAGTGTCCGATTTCAGCTCAGGTCATGATCTTGCTGTTCCCGAGTTAGAGCCCTGAGTTGGGCTCTGTGACAACAGCTCAGCACCTGGAGCCTGCTTCAGATTCGGTGTCTCTCTCTTCCCCTCCCCTCCTCATGTTCTAAGATAAACAAACATTAAAAAAAAAATTTAAGTATTCCCACCCAACTAAAATGAAAACCTTACAACGCTCTTACTCGTTTCTTTGACTCCCTGACACCTTCAACCATCAGGTGGCAGGTGCTCCCTCGCTCCGGCTGTATGGCTCAGCTATCTGCCCACACCTGCATCCGTCTCTCTGTTTCCCTCGGGCTTATCTTCCTGTCCATGTATCAATTTTCAATTATTACTCTTTCATAGATGGATTTAAGGCCGCATGAACTCCAACTAAACATCCACTCAAAGATAGTTTTTAAGATCATCCCATAAATTTTGACAGGCAATTTCTGTTAAATTTAAAATACACAGTAATTTTTATTATAGATTCTTCTACTCATTTGATATTTAGAAAGATGGTTTTACTATCCGGTGTTGGTACTTTTGTTACAGATTCCTAATTTCATCACACTGTGTTCAGAGCAAGGGGCCTACATGACACGCCCGTGGAAGGGCCTGCCGCCCGGCTGGTGTGTGTAACGGCACCAAGTGGGCTTGGAAAACAAGGATACTTCACCCCTTCTGGTGCAGGGATCTAAGCTCTCCAACTGTGACGATTCAGACCTTCTTGCCGAGATGCATTTCCATCTCACGAATCTCCCAGTTTCTCACAGAAGCACATCTCATTTTCCTGCCGTGATAGCTGTTTGTCACCCTCCTGTAATCCCGTACCCTCTCTGATGTGCAGGGAGCACGCGTGTGGTCTCTGCACGCTAAGACCTCCATAGACTCCTCCTTTGCGTCCCCAAGTAACAGTCGTCATCTTATTTGTTGTTTTATCCTTGTTGATGCTTTTCACCTTCAGGGATGCTGATGTTCACACAGCTGGATCATCCTTTTCTGGGGAGTATTGGCCTGTTTTATCTTGTTCGTTTAAATCCCTTTTTCGTGACATTGTTTCTGGAAGACTGTTTTGCAAACCGTGGACTTCTTACCCCAACCATAAGACCTTTCACTTCTGAATGATGGGCTCAGCCTCCTTGCACACGCTGTGATTACCACAGACCAAGATCTATTTCCACCATCTTCACTGTGCTACATACAGGCTGCGACTTATTGATGTTAACCAGTGGTTTCAACAAGTATTTACAAAGGAAATACACTTATTCCCGCTTTTCTGAAAATATTCTCTTTCCTGTCCTTCTGGAATAATCTGGGCAGGCAGGCGGTCTGCTTTTCCTCGCCTCCCCACTCTCGGTCTTCTGTTTTGACTGCTCCACTGCAGGTTTATCGATCTGCTTACCTGCCTGGGTCTGACTGTGCTGCATCAGCCTTAGGCCCAGCTCTCCTGAAGCCTGGAGAATTCTGGACCGGCCCCGCACCCACACCCCACACACTCTACTTTCAGAACCGCTGAGGGACATGTCCCATGTCCCGTCTTCAGGGCCCCATCCCGGACATCTCAAACCTGCCATCCAGTTCACGCTCTCTCCCCAGACATCCACTCTGCTCCTAATGATTTCACTGGACATTTATTTCTGTGACGGTATCTTCCACGTCCAGAATCCTATTTCTTTAGTTCAAATCTGCCCGCTGTTTCTTGAGAGTGTCTTACTCTGCTGAAACATTTAAACCTACTTTAACAACCTGCTTAGAGCAGCGGCTTGTGCTAGCCTTTCATGAACATGAGCAATGACCACAATGATTATTTTATGGTCTCATTCAGACTGTTTCTGTCCCAATTTCTCCCCTTTCTGGCACATGCCAACTCTCCCCAGGGCAGAGCCTGTCTTGGCAAGTTTCAGGGTGAGGCTGTCACTCTGGGGAGTCCCGGGGGGCTGTGTGTGGAGTTGGACCTGTCACAGCTCTCTCTTCCCTAGGGCCAGTGCTCCAGACATTCCTACGCCGATGCCAGCTCTTCTCAGCCTCAGCCCACACTGCCGGTGTAAAGCTCGGGCACGATACCCAATGGGTCACCTAATGTCCTCAGACCCGGGGAGGACACTACAGTGAGTCTGGGCTGGGGCGGTGTCATCCCAGCTGTCGTCCTCTAGCTCTTCACGTGGGCCCGTGGGCTCCACGCGGTGAGTGGAACTGCAGCCTCTGTTCCCCCGGGGTCCCATCGCAGACCTTTTAAAAACAGAGACACAGTTCACAGACCATAGAGTCCACCCCGTAGACGTGCAATTCCGTGGGCTCATTGTGCAACCATGACCACTGTGTGCTTTCATTTGTCTCCAGGGTCCCCAAGGAACCCCAGCCCCACAACCTTTCACCAACTCCCAGTCTCTGTGGCTCTGCTGGTTCCAGGCCATTCCAGAAATGGAAGCACAGGACACGAGGCCCTCGGTCTGGCTTCTCTCACGCCATGTGATGTTTCAAAGTCCATCCGTCCCCGTGGTGGCCGATACCCCTATGCTGTCCCTCTTGTGGCTGTGCACCAGTCGCTGTGTGGACAGACCACACTGCTCGCACAGGAGCTGACGGACACAGGGGCTGGCCTGCCTCCCGGCACCTGCAAACACGCTCTGACCACAGCTGTACGGACTTGTATGTGGACGCACATGTCACTTCTGCTGGGCTGATGCCTATCGGGGAGGGAGGCTGGGTCTCGTGGGGACTCTCTCGCAGCGGCCCTGCTTCCTGGCAGCAGCGAATGAGGCCCGTCGCCCCCACGTCCACAGCGACTCTCCGGTCGTCTTGAGCCATGCCACTGCGGCACGTGTGGAGCAAATGTGAACAAGCCCTGTTGAGTAAGTCCCCTCTCTCATCACCACAGTGCAGTGTGAGCACAGTGCCAAGGACACACAGTCACAACCTGCCATCACACACGTGGCTGCGTGTCCCTTGGGGCTGTGGAACGAGAGCTGCATCCGTGGAGGTGAGTGACCAACCACGTCCTGCCAGTGTGACCTTGGGCAAGTTACCCCCTGGCTCTCTGGCTTAATTTCCTCATCTGTGAAAGGGAGAGAGTAACATCTGCTGAGAAGATTTCATGAGAAAATATGTAACATGTCTAGAAAAGTATCTGGCAAATAGTAAGATGTTCTGTTTTCTCTGTTGTTATAACTTTGATGTTATCAGGCTCCCACAAGTGACAGTGACTCTGTTTGTCATAGCAGAGACCACAGTGACCCACCCCCGATGAGCCCCCCGCCATGAGGCTAAGTGCCCCATGATCCAGGAACAGCCCGTAAGACCTCCGGCTGGGTGCAGGCCCGAGGGAGGCCCTCATATGTCTGTGCTTGACCTCTGGCTGTGGCGTTCCAGGCTCTGACTGCTTACCATGAGGCCCAGGGATGCACACTCAACCCACAGCATTCCCAGGGCCTGAGACTGGCCGGCAGGGGCTGCCCAGAAAACATGCTCGGGGAAGGGCCTTTCCATAGCCACATCTTCAGGCCCAGCCTCCTCCTACAAGGCTGTGGCCTCCAAGTGGAGGCTGCCTGTCCTCTGGGCCTGGTGACTGGTTTCTAAGCAACCATGTGCTCACTAGTTAACATGGTCGGTGAGGTGGGGTCCGTCTTGGTGACTGCCGCAGTTTTATTCCACAGAGGCTCACCCACCCAGCCCCAGGGGTCCCGATATCCTGGTGGACTGGAGGCCCACCTTCCACAAGCCATTTCCGTCTGCAGGAGTCTCCCTCAACTGGCCTGCCTATAGCTGTGGAGGCTGGCCACCTCCCCCGGGTCTCCTGATTCTCTGTGGGCCCCTCCTCTACACACCCGGCCACCCCCAGGACGGCAGCCGCCCCTGCAGCTGCTTAGAAATGCTTGCAACAGACCCGCCGAATCCGAACCTGCACACCAGCCTCCAGGAGCATCGTGTGCACCACCCCTAGCGTCTAGCCCACCAATCCAGAGCACCCCTGGGCACACATGCTCTGTCTCAACAGAGGCCTAGTTGGGAACAATCCGTTCTCTGGGTACCTGGCCCCAATCCATGCATCTCAGCCTGCACCCTGTCCTCCTCCTCACCAGCCTGCTCCCCCTCCGTGTTCCAGCCCCCTGCACGTGCACACACACTCACCGGGGCACACTCACCCACATGTGCTCACACGCTCAAGCATTCACCTGGTCGTGCACAGGCAAACACATATGCATGCACACTTAAACACACAGCTGCACACCTCTTGCACGCACGCTCGCACGAGCACCCACACCTGTCCCCAATTCCTGGGACTGGCAGAGAACAGGAAAAATAGGATTGATTTGAATGTGCATTGACTGTACAACCTCAGGGTAAAGGAAACCATCCTCTCCTCATCGAGAGATCAGGACTTTGCAGCCGGGCTGAGCTTGTTTTGCAAATCTGAACATAAGACACAGTGACGAGGGTCCGCTGCACAGTCACAGACATCAGGGTACAATGAACGGGCAGATGTGAGCACATGCAAAAGACAGAAACCAACCCCTACACTGCCCTCCACAACCAGGTGTCCCCAGCTGGACAGACCCTTGACCTCACATGTGTACTTCTTCATCGGCAAGAGGCACCCCTTCCCCCCCCATTCGCCTTTCTAAACCATGAACACAGGGCACACGATCACATGTCCGGCCAGCAGCTGGGGCAGCAGAGGGCAGGAGGGCAGCAGCTGACACCCCTGAGGTCATTCCCTTTCGGTGGACACTCCCTGAGGCCTGAGTCCTGTGAGGACCCCGCCACCATCACCTTGCCCTTAAGGTAGACATCCTGAGGGGGCGGGGGGGGGCTTTAACACGGCCACCACAGGGAGGCCCTGGGAAAACCAAGGCTTCCCAGGGGACACTCGCACACTGCTCAGACTCAAACACATCTAGGTCGGGGGCTGAACAGCACAGATGGGATTCCATTTCCTCCAGGACCTGAGTGGGGCTTGTCCTGGTGTTTGATCTGGGTCTGATGCTGTGCACGACGGAGCCACGGAGCCCCTCTCCACGAGTCCCCCTCCACGAGGACAATCCCAGAACAGTACAGGTGGTAAGGGGACCATTCTTCCCTGTAGGGCTGGGGCCCTGGGAGCCCGGCCTCGGGTGGTCTGAGGGCTCAAGGTCACCGGGGCGCAGCCAGTGGGCAGGCAGGGATGGCTCTGAGCTGGCCCGCTACCCGGGCGTTGAGAATGCGCTGCCTCTACTGCAGGCTGCGGCCGGAACTGTCCCCCAGGGTCATGTCTGCTGGGGTCCTTGCTGGCTCATGGGCAGAAATGGGGGGCCTCGTAGCTCAAAGAACAAGGACCCTTCACGCCTGAACCGAAGGCCCTGAAAAAGTCTTGCTGAACCCAAAGGGAGAACCGGGAAGGAGACAGATGCCCGCCTTTTTAAGGTGTCGAGTTGGCCACACACGCCCGCCGTTGTGGCTCCAGACAGCAACGAGACAGAGGACCGCCAACTACCGCCAGCACCTCGTCCCCACGGGTCCCCACGGGCCCCCACAACCCTCTGAGCCCCACGCAGCAAGGTCAGTAACGACAGAAGAGAAAGAGCATTCCTCAGCCCTGCCCAGGGGCCCAGAAGTCAGCACGGGGCGCAGAGCCCTCCCTGCGGGTCTGGGTCTCCTACAAGACACTCTGGGGGCGCACGGCCACCTGGGAGGGGCCGGGAGAGTCTGCGCGGCCACACGGCGCCCCGCGGGGACCACGCCGGGGCTGGGGCTCGCCCGGCGCTGCAGGCCGCGGTCCGCAGGGGCGGGGCCTCTTCCAGGGTCACGGACGGCGTCGCCGCGGGGTGGGTGGGCGACGGCTCCAGCCTTGCGAGCTAACCCCCCGCCGGCCGCCCGGGGCAGCACCGGACGTGACCGGGGGCAGACGCGCAACCCGCTCCTCCCCGGCGCCTGACTCTGTCCAGGGCTGGCGAGGGGTCCACTCCGGGACACCAGCCACGCCCCCACCCCTCACACGGCGTCCCCCGACCCGAGACCCAAGGGGGCCCGTCGGCTCAGGGACCCCGGCCACGTCCCGGTGCCTCACAGGTGTCCCCCCACCCGAAACCCAAAGCCAGGGCCGCCGGCCGGTCAGCGCCGAGCTCTCACTCGCTCGGGAGGCACTCAGGGCTGAGGCTCCCACAGGAGGCCATCGGCGGGTGACCCGCGGTGACCGTGCCCCCTCCCCCGCGGTCTCCCCCAAGCCGGAGCGCCACGCTGGTCTCTCAGGGTCCGCGGCCGAACCACTTTCACCTGAGACAGATACTCACTCAGAGACGCACGGCCACGTCCGGGGTCCTCACAGCAACCTCCGAGCTGCCGCATCTCTAGGGACTCCATCCGGGACCGGGTGGCAAAGGCGGACACTAGACAGCGGCGCCGTGGTCCCGGGGACAGCGCGGGCTGCAGCCGCGCCCGGCAGCCTCGCCCGGCAGCTTCGCTTCCGCAGAACCGCGCGGGAACGCGGCGCGCATGCGCACAGCGCTGCACGGCCGGCGCGGGAAACACTCCGGGCGGGGGGCGGGGCGGCGCGGCGGGAAGGCTGGCCGCTGGCACCTGCGCGGGGAGGTCAGGGCCACGCCAAAGGGCGCGACTCTAAGAACCTACCCCCTTGGGTCTAATCGAACCCTGAATACCCACCATTGTTTCACTAGCCCACTTCCATTCTGGTCAATAATTAAAGGTGGGGCAGCCACGCCCCACCCCAGGACAAATCCGCTTCTCAGGATTTGGTTAAACACCCCCACCTGGAAGAGGCGAAGTCAACAGGTGAAAGTCGTCGGGTCACTGCCCCGCGGTATTTGACAACGTAACTGACGACAATGAAATGCCGTAAACCTGTAATTGGGTACCCTGGCCTATAAACCCTGAGTTTTTGCTCGGCGGGGCTCCCTCTCTTCTGAGGACTTCTAGGTACTCGGGAGGGGCCGTTGGGCTGAACGGAATAAACCCCGTTAACCAACTCCGTTTGGTGGATTCTATTCTCGGTGACTCGCGTTGGGGAAAACCGCCGGCGCAAGATGGCGGCGCCCTGACAGGAAGGCGCCGCCGGCCTCCCGCCCCGGGGACACGCGCCTCTGTCGAAGCCGCCGGGTCCCAGCTCTGCCGCCCGCTCCGGCCGTCGGCGGCGTCTCCTCCGGTGCCTCCCTCGCGGGCCGCGGGCGCCTCTGCAGTTCTCCCGCGAGGAGCGCTCCCGCGGCGGCAGGGGGACAGGACGGCACGGCCACCCCCGCGACAGGGGCAGGGGTCTCGGCCGCCGTCCCCGCCCCCGCCCCGCCGGCCCAGGAGGAGGACTCCGGGTCCCCACGCCGGGGTGGCCGGCGGGCGCGGGGGCGGCGCCCCCTCGGCCGCTCTTCCTGTCGCGCTCCCTCCCCGTCGCGCCCGCCGCCCAGCACGACGCCCCGCAGGTGGGGCCCGGCTGGTGGCCTCTCCCCCAGCCTCCTCCAACCCCCGGCCGTCACGTGTGAGGACACCGCCCGCAAAACCACCGCAGCCAGTGACACGCCCCGTCCCAGGCGGCCCGGGCTCTGCCACAACTGGGGAGTCCTGCAAGCGCGTCACGAAGGTGGTTCACGCATGCATCGCACGATCGCCGATGTCAAGCGAACGTCCCTTCCCTAACTCGACAGCCGCGCGACTGTCCCTAGGATCTGACTGTAGACCTCTCCCGCACCCCGAACCTCCCGCGCCCGCGGCGGGCGCTCTGGCTCCCCAGCTCAGCCCCGCGGCCGAGTCCGCGCTCCTCTCGCTTTCCGTCCTCAAGCCCTGACACTGAACCGGAGTCACCCGGCAGGTTCCCGCCCGCTCCCCTCGGGTCCTGTTTCCGAGGCCCCTCCAACCGCATCCTGCCGTCCCTGAGCAGGCTGCACCCGCGACAGGCCGTGCTGTGCCCCCGCACACGGGCTGCCGGGAAGCGGCCCCACGTCCAGCCTGGGGCTGCTGGTACTGCTCGTGCACTACTGGCAGCGGCTCGTGGGTTCTCTGCAGACGGTTCAGTCCTCACACATACACCCCTCGGGTCTAGGGCCTCAAGTTAGCTTTGACTTTTTAAGAAATGGCGACACTGTCCTCCCCACGTTCAACGCATCACTGCCTGTCCTGAGCATGACCGCTGTCCCATGGCTGGAAATGGCAGCCCGCTCTCTTCTGCCTTTCCCCAGGACTAAGGGCGCTGAGGACCTCTTTCGGTGCTCTACACTTTCCTTAGAGCAGCAGCTACTCCACTCCCTTCCATCTTCACTTGGGTCTTCTTGTTAGCGCTCCTTCTAGATTCTGGGTATTGATCCTTTATCAACATGACCTGCCAACATTTCTCCCGGTTTGTAGTTTCTCTCTTCAGTGGCTGATGAGACCATTTTCTGGCTTTGGTGACATCTAAGGTGTCAGCCTTGCCTTTTATGGATTTGTTTTTGCGAGTCGTATAGGAAAAATCTGTCAACCCAGGGTCATGAAGACTCTCCCCTAGGATTTCTTCCGAATTTTCCAGTGTTAGCTCTTAATTTAGGTTGATCCATGGTGCACCCTAAGTTAGTATTTGTATATAGTAAAGAGCCGAACTTCATCTTTTTGCATGTGGATATCAAATTCTTCCAGCCTCATGGACTGAAAGGGCAATCTTCTCCCCAAAGAGATATCTTGGTGCCTCTGAGGAAAACTGACTGTGAAGGGGTTTTTTTTTAATGTTTTATTTTTGAGAGACAGAGACAGACAACGTGGGCAGGGGAGGGTCAGAGAGAGAAGGAGACACAGAATCCAAAGAAGGCTCCAGGCTCTGAGCTAACTGTCAGCACAGAGCCCAACACGGGGCTCGAACCCACAAACCGTGAGATCATGACCTGAGCCGAAACTGGACGCTTAACCGACTGAGCCACCCAGGCGCCTCTGACCGTGAATGTTAAGTGATTTCAGGATTCCCATTTTTTTGACTGAGACAGGCCAATCTAGACAAATCCTTGTATCACCACCACACTATCTTCACTATAGTACCTTTACAGGAAGTTCTGAAATCAGGAAAAGCTCCAAGTTTTTATTTCTCAACATCCCTTTGGCTATTGGTAGTCTTTTGTATGTCCATAAAAATTTTAGGATTAATTTCTTCAACAAAGCCTGCACAGATTCTCAAAACAATCTCCATATTAATAATCAACAATGAGTCTTCCAATCCATGAACATGAAATTCCTCATGTTTATAGTCTTCAGTGTACAATCTCTTTTATTCAACTTATTCACAAGCACTTTAGTATTTTTGATTCTGCTATGGATAGAATTAATTTCATTTGAGAAATTTCACTAGTATATATAGAAGTGTGGTTGACTTCTGTATATAGATGTAGGTTGCCACCTTGCTGAATTCATTAGTTCTAAACATTTTGTGTGTCCTTTTAAGATTTTTCACACAGAATCATGTCGTCTGAAATTAAAAACAGCCTTTTCTTCCTTTTCTCTCTAGAAGCTTCCTATTTTGTTCTCACTTGACTCCAGTACAAGGTTGAGTAGAAGGGATGAGTGTGGATGCCCTTGACATTCCTGATCCTGCAGAAAGACAGTCATTCTTCCACCATTAGGTACGGTGTTAGCTATAGATTTTTTTAAGATTTTATTTTTAGTGATCTCTACACCCACCATGGGGTTTGAACTCAAAATAGAGTTCAAGAGTCGCACGCTCCAGGGACTAAGCCAGCCAGAACCTCAGCTGTAGACTTCTGATGGAGGGGCTTCATCAGGTTGAGAAAATTCCCTCCTAGCCCACATTTTTTATTACGAATGGGTGTTACATTTTGTTGAGTGCTTTTCTTCCCCAACCTGTTGAGCTGACTTGTACTTTCTGTCCTTCTACCTGTTAACACGGTGGAATGAATACATCTGGTTTCTGATATTAAATCTCACTTGCTCATGTACCCCAACCCCATTCTACACAGGGACACCTCGCTTCATAGCTCTTCAAAAGTACTGCCTTTTTTTTTTTTTAAAGATCAAAGGTTTGTGACAACCCTGCTTCAGAGGTGTATGGGGATTTTCAATAGCATCTACTCAATTCTTATCTTTGCATCACATTTTGCTAATTCTTAGAATGCTTCAACCTTCATTATTATTATTATATTTGTTATGGCTATCTGGGATCAGTGATTAGAACTCCCTGAAAACCTCAGGTAATGGTTAGCATTTTTAGCAACAAAATATTTTTTAATTAAGGTACGTACACATTTTTACACGTCATCACGCACTTACAGACTATAGTGGAAGAACTTTTATATGTACTGAGAAACTGAACAATTCATTTGATTCACCTTATTATGATACTGGCTTCATCAGGGTGGTCTGGAGAGAAACCTGCAGAGGGGTGCCTGTGCGTCACTGGATGTGATGACGTTTCCGTATCTATACTCAGAATCCATCGAAGGATACTGGCCCACAGTATTCTCGTTATGCTTTTGTCTGGCTGTGGCATCAGGGTAATAGAGGCCTCAGAGCACATAGCTATTAAGTATTCCCCTCTTCTACTTTCTGAATCTGTGAAAAGATTGGCATGATTTCTTCTGTCAACGTCTGGTGGCATTCACCAGTGAAGCCATCTGGCCCTTGGCTTTGTTTCAATTTGTTAAAGGTCTACTAAAACCTTACATTTCTTCTCAGCTACATCTCGGTAGGTTGTGTCTAAGATTCTTCCATCTCACTTGACTTGTCCAGTGTGTTGGCATGAAGTCATACACAGCATTTCCTTACAACCCTAACTTCTATTAAGGATGTTGGTAATGTCCCCTCTTTCATTCTTGACAATGGCAATTTGTGTCTTCTCTTGCACTGTAGCTCAAAGTATGCCAAACTCGTGGATCTTTCTGAAGACCCAACTTGGTTTCATTGATTCTTCTGGATTTTGTTTCCTATTTCTCTGATCTCCATGCCAATCTTTATTCTTTCTCTCTGTTTCCTTTGGATTCCTCCTTTTTTTCTAGTTTTTTTTTTTAAGGTAGAATCTTAGACTTATAGATTTGAAATCCTTTAATAGTATATTTGCAGCTATAAATTTCTAAGCGTGGTATAGCTGCATCTCAAAGGTTTCTGAGGTGCCATTTTGTGACTAACGCTTACTAGGAAGTAATAATCAATTTACAAACACTTCTTTGATAATCACTTGCTATAGTCAAACTCCCTTCCAGGAAAGTAACAAGGAATTTGATATAAAACATAAGTTTAGTTAACTAATTCAACTCTGCATCGCGTATACTAGAAAGTCACTTTCAGCATATTACAATCTCTCTTTCTCTGCATACAGTCCAGGAAACGGGCTGCTGTGAGCTCTCTGGAGAGGAAACATGGATGCACTTGGTACTAAGCCATTGCACACACACACCCAAGTCATAATTGGGAGGTCTGTGGGTTGAATTCCAGCCTCTTAAGGACAAACATGAATTCCATGAAACACACAAATAAGTGGTTACTCACAGAAATTTCAAGTGTATGTGACAAGTGCATTGTGATAAATACTTTTATTTTGTTCCTGTTATATAATAAGTAATACATATCTTCCAAATTTATAAAGCCACATCAATCCATTTTCCAAAGTTATGTTAACGCAAGGACGCAAGAGCATCTATAGGAGAAAATCGTCCCGGAGCGGCATTCCTTCTGCCCAGCCCTTCCGGTTTGCTTCCTGTGTGGCTCAAAACCTCAGCCGTTGGGCTCTCAGGAAGACAACAGAGCTGATCCGGAAGGCGGTATTACTTCAGATGGAGCATCAACATCATCAGGGCGCCGATGCCGGAGCGTCGTTCTCCATCCCGCAGGCATTCCTAAAGGCCAAGAGCAGAGCAGGCCACCTGGCTGAGGTCACAGGGGAACCCACAGCGTGGCTCGTGGACAGCTTAACACAGGAATGCCACGAGCCGGTAATCTGAGCACCCATGGAGAGCATTCACAACTTGAACCATTCCCAGAGTTCCAATGTCCTTTAAGAATAAGATTCTTGTATTGATGTAAAACATAATCTGGAGGTTTACGACAGAGGGAGGGTTGGGTCGCAGTCATTAGAGACATAAAAGCATTGCCTCAGTCATCATCCCAGAGCTACAGCTCTGCAAACATTAAAGAACCGAACCCATGGCTTTAAGCGGCCCTGAGACCCGTGCCGGCAAGTCTCCAATGTGAGTGGGCCTCAAACGACCTGGGCTCGGGGGTTTTGTTCGGCTGCGGTTCCCTGGGCCCCCAGGGCTGTGTGTGTGAGGCCCAGGCATCTGATGTTCACGAGGCCTCAGCCAGACCTCACCAGATCCCGAGGCTGCTCGTCACACTGTGACGGGAGCACTGGCCCCAGATGGGCAGGCATCTCCTCCTTGCTGGTAACTTACGACGACCGTCCACTTCTGACAACTAACAAAATCTACGTTCGGTAAATTCCTAGATCTTGGCTCTTCAATCCATCTGCCCCAGAGGAGTCCACAGTTTAAAGCACCCTGTCAGTCACTAAAGAAAACACACAAAAGGCACTTTTCAGAGACAGAGGTAGCAACTAAGTTTTCTGGAAGGGCTTTTCTGGACTTGTGATGACCGTTTGGCCTTTCTAAGAAGTGTGCTCAGTGCTGGCAGCATCAAGGAGACAAGGGCGCGGAGACAAGGGGCCGCCCGCGCAAGGAGAGTCCCGCCCACAGGCATGTGCTGCTTCACGAGGTGCTGCTCAGATGCCCGATCCAACGTGCAGCCCGGGGCCCATCGCCACTCTCTCTGCCCCGGTCACTGTGCGTGGTGGTCAGGTGCCTGCCCGCCCAGGAGCCACCCAGAAAGACGCCCGCGTCACACGACAGGAGTGCTCCCAAGGACCGCAGTAAGCCCCGCCCGCCAACACCAGTGCTCTGCAGCGACGGGCACAGGCGGCCACGGCCCGAAGCTGTGAGTCCAGCGCCATCACTGGGACTCAGACCTGGTGCTCCTGCGAAGCCCTTTCCTGTGGCCCCAACTGCCCCGCAAGGGCGTCACTGGGAGCAGATCTACACATCTCTACACACAGGAAGCGGTTCTCCGACCACCTTCGCTCTCCCGCCCTCTGCGTCCGTGCTCTGCAGGCCACACAGCCATCTTCCCCAGGGACCACACTCGCGCTGGTGGCCGGCCCGGCTGCGCTGCGAACGCCACGGAGGCTGTGCTGGGCAGCAGCACCAGCATGCAGGTGGCCCGGGGCACCCGCCACAATGTTACGAGAATGCTGGCCGGTGGCCAGCCCCCCTGCACGAGAACGGGGTGGCAGGGGCTCTTCCCAAGTCCAAGGCAGTCTCGGCTGAGCACCCAGCCGACCGGAGCAGGGAGCACTACGGATGGAACCTCGGGGGGGGGGGGGGGGCGGCAGGGAGGCACCTGCTCCGAGCGTTATGTCCAACACCCACGGGTGTCCCAGTGCGGCACGAACGACTGTCCTTCTTCCAGTAAAGTGCTTTCCGTCTACATCCCTTGGTAGGATTTTCTTCTCAAATCACTTGAACCCAGAACTGTTTCAAAAGGATACTCTACATGGTACTTCCCAGTGAATTAGGTCTCAACCCATCTGAAAACATCCAAGACACAAGGTTCTTAAAATCTTGCCTTTAAACATCATAAAAAACAAATCAAGCACAAAACTGTATTAACATGATTCCTAAAAAGGATCCCTAAAAAAAGGGATGACAATTTTACTTTATTTGCAGACATCATATTTTCATAAAGTGCAAAGGAATTCTGGCAGTATGTTTAGTCATAAAAGAAACTTCATTTTCTTGGAAAAATTAACAACTAGTCTCAGAACAAAGCAGATAATTATAATGAGCTCTCAAATCAATTTAAAAAACTTTCTAATTTCTACCTTCACTTCAGGGCTGAACTGGCATGTAAACTATTAAGTAAAACCTAGGATTCTTTCCACAGTATCAGGAAAACATCAAAGTGCCTTGGTTCTCCAAACATTTAGGGCACCTGGGTGGCTCAGTCAGTGAAGGGTCCGACTTTGGCTCAGGTCATGATCTCACGTTCATGGGTTCGAGCCCCGCGTCAGGCTGTGCTAACAGCTCAGAGCCTGGAGCCTGCTTCCGATTCTGTGTCTCCCTCTCTCTCTAACCTTCCCCTGCTCATGTTGTCCCTCTCTCTCAAAAATATATTAAAAAACATTAAGAAAAAAGCATTTAAGTGTTTTTGAAATCCACCAAATCGAACAATATCCCATCAGAAGGGGAAGGCGGGTCTTTCTTCCAAAGGAGCTGGAGGTAAGCGCACGGAGCCCTGCTCACTCAGCAGCTGCCGTCAGGACGGGTGTCCAGCCCAAGTCAGGCAGCGCGTCCCCGCACGGCCAGCTCGGTGCAGCAACTACGGAAACAGCTGGTAAACAAGAAAACATGAGACACACCCTTCTGGATGTCTTGAACAATGCAGACGTGGAGAGGTGTGAAAAAGGGTGCGGACTTATCCAACGGGAAATGGGAAATGACGCAATGGCTCTCTGGGATCCACGCTGAAGCTGCAGGGGTGTGGAGGCGGCCTGCGAGGCGGCCGGCCCAAGGCCCGGGCCTCGGCGCACTCCGTGCTCTGAACACTCGCTCACTTGGCTACTGGGCAGCTGGGACCGGGGCACACCCGGAACTCGCAGCCATCTGTGCTTTGTGTTCTGGGTCCCATGCCGCTCTCCGGTTGCAGAAAAGACGCCCCAGCAACGGCCAGAGGATGGGAGCTCTTCCGGAAGCACGGCGCAGCAGGGAGGGCTCTGGTTAGGAACAAACGCCGCCACGGCCCCAGGCTCATCGCCAGTGCCCCGATGTAATGGGGTGCAAGGCAGCTCGCGGACCAGGTGAGCAGCGGACAGCCCGACGCAGGGATCCTCAGGGCAGGTGTGAGCTTACCCACTGTGCACACAACACCGTCACGTAACTGATGAAACATTTTTGCAAACACTAATCATATCTTTCCTAAATGCTTTAAAGAAATAGGAAACTGTAGTATTATTCTGGATAAACTAATGAGAAGTTTGGAGGTTAAAATAAACCATGAGGGAGAGACACGGGGGCTCAGAGACACTTTCAAACAGAGAAAAGAGGGCGCCTGGGTGGCTCCGTCGGTTAAGCGTCCAGCTTCGGCTCAGGTCATGATCTCTCAGTTCGTGGGTTCGAGCCCCGCGTCGGGCTCTGTGCTGACAGCTCAGAGCCTGGAGTCTGCTTCAGATTCTGTGTCTCCCTATCTCTCTGACCCTCCCCTGATGACAGGGTCTCTCTCTCTCAAAGATAAATAAAAACATTGAGAAAAATTAATTTAAAAAAAGAGAGAAAAGAGAGATCAGACCCCATACCCTGCCAGGCTGGTCTCTCGGAGCCTCGTGAACTTGCCTCGCAAAGTCCAGCAGCCACATTGTGCGTTTCCTCCAGTCCCCCAATCACAGCACTGGGTCACCAGGCACACCGGAGCATCTTAATCACAGACCGGTGACCACAAGGTCAGTTTTGGTCCACGGCCCCCGGGGCCACAGCTCTGGGGCAGCAGCACACCACGCCCACATCGTCTAGAAGAAAAGCGGTCTTCCACAGCACCGCTTAGGATTTCACAACTACAGGATGGGGAACTTCTGAGGACAAAATAAACACACCTGTTTTGCTCCTCATGCAATTGTTGGCCTATGTCCACATTTACAAAACAGACCACAGAACACGTGCGCTTTCAGCGCAATCCGAACGGCGTTAAGTCTCAGGTCAGAACTGACTTGTTCCTAAGTTGTGATGAAGACTTGCAGGGCAGCAGCATTTGAAACTCCCCTCTTAAGGAGTTCAGTTAAACCCTCTCCTCCAGTTACAATAGAGACTGGACATCTAGAACATTCCAGCATCTGCTTCTTCAGGACAAGAATGCGTTCTTGGAGCCCACACCCCCTGCCCTCTGCGCTCCGAGAATCCTGCTGCCTGTGTCTTTGGGGCACACACTAAAACGAATCTGTGACACTTTAAGTAAAGCAGCTGGCTTCACTTAGATAGCGTGTGGGGGACCAATGTTAACTATCCACACCAGAAACTTCATGATGGAGATCAAATGCTAACACCTGCAAAATTTTTCTTCCCCTAGAAACCTAATCAAATTTTAAAAACTCCAATTTGGGCGGTGGGGGGCAATTTCAGATTACAGTGGAAAGGAGGGGAAAGGCGGAAATGGAATTCACAGGCCCACCCCCCGCCCTCACGCTGCACAGCACAGCTCCTCTTCCCGGGACACCGCTGGCCTCTTCTAGGGAACACAGCTGCCCTGTGGCCGCAGGGGGCTCTGAGGGAAGACCTGCTTGCTACATCGCCACCGGCTGGGCCGCCAGCGGACGGTGACCCTCCACGCCACAATTCTCAAGAGGCGGCGGCAGTGGGTGTGCAGAACCCCCTTGGCGACGCTGAGAACACAGGCAAGACTCACGTGCGTGCCTTTGTTCGGAAGGGTCAGGGTCACAGTCTACTTCTCAGTCACGATCAAAGGGAAACTGCAGAACACCCCGCCGACACCTCAACAGTGCTTTATGACAAGGTGTGGGGATGCTGGGCGATGGCAGCGTTCCAGGAAAAGTGCCAAGAACTGCGCTGTTGACGTCACAGGATCCGGAAAGTGTGAGTGAAAGGCAACAAAGGACAATGGACACCGCAAGGCCTGAGGGACAAAGCCATGTGTGTAAGGCAGGCCTTGCACAAGTCGGCGCGTCCCCCTCCTCGCCAGGCTCCGGTCCGCACTACACTGGACGGCTGAGAGCTGAGAGCACGGGCAGGGGTGAGCGGAGGCGCCGGAGCGCTGGGAAGAGGCTGTCACACCTACAGCTCTGCGACCTCCCGCCTTCCAGGGCACGAAACTTACCAGCCTCTTTTATGTGAAAGAGAACATTCGTGTCACTTTAAAAACAGTCTGTCAAAAATAACGCCCTACTGGGGTACCTGGGTGGCTGAGTAGGCTGGGCATCTGATTCTTGATTTTGGCTCAGGTCATGATCCCAGGGTTGTGAGATCGAGCCCTGCATCAGGCTCTATCCTGAGCATGGAGCCCCTTGGGATTCCCTCTTTCCCTCTCTCTGCCCCTTTTCCCCACTCACTCTCTACAATAAAAATAATAATAATAAAAAGTAATGCCCTGCCAATAAGATTTCTTTTCCTTGATAGGTTAACAGAAAGCCCACCTAAATTTGGATATGGGGCTGTGGGCTGCTGGAGCCCTGACCACCGGGACCTCAGAAAAAGACTGCATTAAATGAGTTTCCACGGGAGGAGCCTGATCCAGTGTGACCCGTGTCCTTATAAGCAGAGGAGATCAGGACAGATACACATGGAGGGACAACCCCGTGAGGGCACGAGGTCGCACCGCCAGGACACAGGCCTCGGGGGAAGCCAGCCCCACCCATGCCTGCACCCCAGACTTCCGGCCTCCAGCAAGAGGACAGGGTCAGCCGTTTAAACGCCCCTGTCCCGTCTGGTGTCTGCTGCAGCCGCCAGAGCCAACGGACACACAAGCACACAGCGACCCCACAAATATTCCCTCAGGGCCCACCACATTCGTGCTGACTCAGGGCACAACCCTGGTAAAAACACAATCACTAGAGGACAGCTGACACACGTTAGGGTCCTTGTGAACCTGTGAGCTCAGCAAAGGGACCCCCATTCACAGGTGCCAGTCGCCCTCGAGCTGCAGAGCAATACAGACCATGGGCGCCATCCCCTCTGACCTTTCAGTCCCTCATGCCTGCTCCCCTGCAGGGCTGTTCTGAAGATGACACAGACCAAGGACTTCAAACCACTGGACCTCAGCCTTACAAGACGGACGACCCAAAGCCACATCTGCTAAAATAAGGTCCCCAGTACATGACACACAGAGTCCCCAGGGAAGAACCACCTCCAGGGACAGAGCCGCTCTCTGCATCTCCCTTGTGGGGATGCCCAGCACCTGTCACAAGTACACACACACACACACACACACACACACACACTCCTGGACAGAAGCTACCAGCTCACTCACATATCCTTCAGGAACAAACTCAAAACAAAGCTCTGAAGCCACTTTTGCGGTCTACACCCTAAGTCCATTCAGCGTATGAACTTCAACCTGGACCCGTTGGCAGCTCCTCGTTAGCATTGCCATCTGTAGGAGGCCTGCGTCCACCTTGTTCACATCGTGCCTGCTGCAGCGGTTCCGACGCACAGCCTCAAAGTCACGTGCATGTCTGATCTGGCGAAGGGCTCGGGGCGGTTCACACGCTGCTTCGAGCCACGCTCCTGGAGCACCAGAGTCCGGAGCACAGCCTGAAGGTGACGGAGGACGGAGGCAGAGGCGGCGGGATGCCCCCACACTGCGGTCCGCAGACTACTCACCAGACGTGAACGGCCAGTGCAAAAACGAAACGCAAGCCAGGCTCACACTCCAGCATCGCCGTCGCCTGGACTGGCAGGGATCAACGTGCCACCTGGTCCAGGGTCCTCACGTAAACACTAAGCAGAAAGAATGCAGCGTCATTTCTAGGCAGGGGTGCCAAGGCAAGAGCCCCAACAGCAATCACCTAACCTGGGGGGTGGACAGAGCCCATCTGAGAAGCCCCCGGAAACAGCTCCAAGACTCACCTAGTTCTCGGGGACTCAGCAGCCGAAGGCCTTAAAATTACATGACATAGGACATGCCAATTACTGTAAAACAGGCGTGAGGCTGTGTGCTGTGGGCCTAAGAAGTCCAGCTTTTACAAGAATACGTACGTGATGACATGTTTAAAATATTTTTGAAACATAAAATAGTTTCTACAGCCTTATGAGGGCAATTTCTATTTCTTCAGCGTATTTCAAAAATAAGAAAACACTTTCTGCCTTCAACTTAGGAAGAAAGGTTACAAAACCAGCCGCACAGGTGACACCCTGGACCAGATACACGGTCTCCACGCCTCCCTTGTCCGCATGACGGAGACAAGGTGCGCCTCCCCCTCCCCCACATCAGTCCCCCCACGCGGTGAGGGCCACGCTTTGCTCGCCGCCAGCACCGGTGGGCCCACCCATGATCCTCCAAGCCGCGCAGACCCACTCGCTGGCCTACAGACAGTGGCCAGTGACCACCAACCTTCCAACGAAGACTTGCTGTCAGTTTTAGGGGAACCGCGTCCTGAGCTGCACCGAGGCTGCACAAGGGCCAATGTGCAGCACGATGAGGACAGGAGATCGGCGGGTGGGCGGCTCCACCAAGAGCGGGGTGGGTGGGGCGTTCCTGCAGCCACGCCGCCCCAGCGAGAAGGCAGCCCGGTCCCACCGGGCCTTAATCACACGGTCCTCGGGCCCAATCCAACAGGGAAACATCAAAAACAAACCTAATTACAGGCAAATCATGAATCTACTATTCTTCCTCACTGATTACAATCACCCAGGAAGATAAAACACAACACACAGCCCGATCCAGACATCACCTGTGCTCCCTCGTCCCGGCCATCGCCAGGGGGTTCTTCCCCTACAGACTCCCACCGGTTGGTACTCAGGTATTAACAGCATTACAGGCAATATACAAAGCAGAACTAGATGTGAAAGTATAAAATACATATTATTTAATTCTATTTAAAACAGTTCAGTTTAAAATTTTTATGATAAATTTTCTCATTAATGGCAAATCACAAACTTGAGTATTTTGGACTAGAGAATGTATTTGGGATATTGATCACTGCCCCTCTCCCCTTGGGAATAACTAGGTATTACCATTCCAGTAAAAGTCGGACTTCTTTTTGTCTCTGCATAGCTGACATTTACATGTGGTGAAAGGATCTTAAAGTAAAAGTTTAAAACCTTTTTCAGAGGCAGGTTTAACACATCACATTTTGCTCATGAGCACAAAATTTACAGTCAGAAGTTGCACATAAAGGGTTTATTTTAAATGTTTTAAGGATAGGATAGAGTTACATCATAATTATAAAAATTACTTACAGAATTAACAGATTTATATTGTTTATACTTCTAAATGCAGAGAACAGGGAACTGTCTACACATTGTATAAAATAAAATTAAAATTAAAAATGAATTCAAGCTTGAAAGATGAGGTCATTTACCTAATTTTAAAATGCGAACACGAAGACCTCTGAACTATACACATTCGTTCAAACTGCACTAACGGTGGAAAATACAAAAAGCGCAGCATTTCCAAGGAACCACAGACATTTCGACCATAATCATTTTCTGTTATAATAATTGTTCCTGTTTGTCTTTGGAGAACTTTCTTTTTTTTTTTTTTTTTTTTTTTTTAAATTAAGACAATCAGCTTAAGAATGTTTTCAGGCACTACAATTTGTGACAATCAGAACAGTCTTCTAATGGGTCCACAGCGTTCAGAGATTCAAGCCCAATGCACTTCGGGGTTTGGCACGTAAAACAATAATAGGAATGAACTCTGGCTTAGAAGTAACTGTGAGAGTTTCAAGAATGCACAGTCCCTTCAAATGCTGCACGACAGACAGGGCCGGAAAATCACCTTCTGCTGGCACTGCACGGCTCCGCCAGTGCCTCTGTATCCTACGCGCACGACAACAGCACAGGAAGCAAATATACAGACAGCTGAAAACAAATAAAAACAAAGATAGAAAACAGAAAACCTAAATCTCTCTCACATGCAAGTTCAGTTAGTTACATTGAACACCCTACTTAGAATAGAGCATGCAGAAAAGGGTGGTCTGCGCTTACGGTTCTCCTCTGAAGCGTCACACACACACGACACAACACTGCAGCAGGTCAGCGAGGACGGCCAGGACGTTTTATACAGGTTCAGGTCTTGTGCTGTCACAAGTCCCGTGATAATTTTGGAAACCAATGCTGGGCTCCCGAAACAAGGAACCAACATCCCAATACCAGGAAAAGGCAAGCAATGCATGCAGATCGGAAACGTGAGCCTCAAAGGAAGCCTGAAATCCCGGGCGAAGGAGTGGGATCAGTCACCGCGGAAGTGGGAGTTAAGCCACCGAAAGAAAAGAGAATGGGGCAAATCAAAGGAAAACAACAAAACACCCCTTCCCCTTCCTTCCGCCCTAAAGGCCACACAAGGACCGATGACCGAAGAGAGGAGGACGATCGCGCGTCCCCTCATCGGGCGGGGGCAGACCGCGTGGCGCTCAAGGTGCTCAAGGTGCTCGCGGAGAAGCCACAACGCCAGCCAGCGAGTGAGGCTGGGGCCGCCGCCACAGGACACCGCCCCCGCCCCCGGGCACACGTGTCCACTGGCGCTCGGGGAGCCGGCTCCGCCTGGAGATTCACACGCAGGGCTTTTAGAAGAGCCGCCAGGAAGAGAGGTGACGAGACGTGCGCCAGGGGACCCGTCCAAGCCGAAGGAGTGTCTGAGACCAGGCGCCCGGGGCCGCCTGAGGTGGGTGCGGGGCTGCCATCCAGCAGCGGGGCAGCACGCGGCCTTCCCAAAGGCGAAGCAGGGGCCAAGCGAGCCCCACGTGGGGAGGCCTGAACTACGGGGTCTCCCAACGCGGAGGCCACGCGGCCTTCTGGTGCTGGACCGACAACAACACGCGCACTCAGCCTTCCGCCCTCTGCAGGGCACTGGCTTCACGCACGGCCTCTCTCGTAGCTTTCCACCCATCAGGGCTCCTCCGACACAAGGGGACAGAGAGACGGCCAGGCCGCCACTCCCCCACTCCTGCAGTCTACTTCAGTTACAACAACCCTGCGGGAATAACCCACGAAAGCTGGTGTAGTGACAAGGCCTGACGTGGCGGGGCCCACAGGAACCGTCCATTAGGGGACTGAAGCTGTCATCCGTCCGGACAACCTTGGTGGGAAAAGGCCAGGGGAAAGCCTTCTGAGCACCAACACGTGTCAGCAAGAAGAGTAAGGAAAAAACGTGTCCCAGCACTTGTCGGAAGGCAGCAATGCCATTCTTCACCTTGAACTTCTAACACAGAAGCACTAGGTTCCTCCAGGAACTTCCCACACATGCACACAAACCACTGCCGCACTGCCGCCTCGCAAATCCACAAGCTAGAATGCAGACCGCGGACTCACACGAATAACGGACCGGGCGTGCTGTCCGAATACACCTGCATCACACCGTGTGGACCAAGTACCTGGGCTTCACTTAAAAACAAAAAAGTATGATAAACAATGTAAACAAAAATTTACAAAGCTTAGAATTAAAGGCAGCTTTTTACCCAAATTCCTGTTTTGTTAAATCCTAACGTGGGTCCAGCAACTGTTCACAAATGATTCATGTTTGGACTCACAGTTTAAAGCCTCCAGAATGAAAAGGTGTCTGAACTTCTCGCTTTGAAAAGCAGCTGAATATCCCTCTGTGTCTCCTGTGCCCACATGTAATCGTAAATAAACCGCAGTAATATGCTAAACAGGACTGACTTTGGACAAGTACTCCTGTTAAACGGGAGAATATTACTTTACCCCCACCCCGATCCACAAAGGAAGGACTGCCAGTTAAGTGTATGTGTGCGTGCGCACGCACAGATCTACGTGTGTGTGTGTGTATATATTACCTATGTACACACACAGATACAGACAGGTAGATACGGATACGTATACATCTCAAAAAAGGCAATAACAAAAATACCAAACTACGCTTGCATTGTGGCGGCAGAGTCCGCGAGCGCAACAGTGGGGGGCGGGGGGGGGGGGGGTCTACGACAGTCTGAAATGACTATGGGGCCTAACTTGCACCAAACTTGCCTGTTAACTCCCCTCCAGACAGACAGACTTCTCGTGCGAGGAAGGAGTTCCTTACACAAAATGCTTTGTGTTCACATCAATCTGTACTATTCGAAACAAAACCAGTTCTGCTGGCAGAGATTGTGGGTTCGCAGGGACATTTAAGCTTTCATTAAACTGGAAAGCAATCAAGTCTTTATGTCTACAAATTATACACTGAATAGTTCCACAAATCTGGTGACGCCCCTGACGCCATCTAGGACGTTTTCACCAAATCGTACACGTAGATGTGGAAGTCGTCGTCGAACTTGATGAAGTAGACGGACGGCTTGGCCTCCACTTGGTGGATGACCATGCCAGTCCTTTTGGAGCCGTCCTCTTTGGCGTATTCCACCTGTTTGCCCACCAGGCTGTCCACAACTTCTCCCGGTTCCCTTTCTGCTGGCGGAGAATCGTCTGCATTAACGGGGGAGGAAGAAGGGCTTCAAGTCAGTTTTCGGTATGTACCAACTCACATGTCTATTTTAATAATAATTTTTTAAAAATTTAACATTCCCCCTACTTTCTTATACCACACTCAAAAATGAACTCGAAATGGATGAAAGACTTAAACGTCAGGTAAGAAGCCATCAAAACCCTAGAGGAGAAAGCAGGCAAAATCCTCTTCGACCACAGCAACTGCTTCCTCAAGAGATCTCTAGAGACAAGGGAAACAAAGCAAAACTGCCGTATGGCCCTCGTCAAGGTAAAAGGCTTCTGCACAGCAAAGTAACAATCAGCAAAACTAAAAGGCAACCAATGGAACGAGAAGATTTTTGCAAATGACGTATCAGATGAAGGTTTAGTATCCAAAATCTATAAAGAACTTACCAAACTCAACACCCAAAAAACAATCCGGTGAAGAAATGGGCAAAAGACATTGAGTAGACACTTTTCCAAAGACATCCAGATGGCTAACGTGAAAAGATGATCAACATCAACTCATCATCAGGGAAACACAAATCAGAAGCATGACGAGACCACCTCCCACCCGTCAGAACGGCCAACACTAACAACTCAGGCAACAACAGATGCTGGCGAGGATGCAGAGAGAGAGGGTCTCTTTCGCACGGCTGGTGGGAGTGCAAACTGGGCGCAGCCCCTCTGGAAAACAGTATGGAGGTTCCTCAAAGAATTAAAAATAGAACTACCCTACAGACCCAGCAACTGCACTACTAGGTATTTATCCAAAGGATACAGGTGTGCTGGTTCGAAGGGGCGCACACACCCCAACATGTATACCGGCACTATCAACAATCACTGAAGTGTGGAAAGAGCTTAAATGTTCATCAGTGGATGGACTGATAAATAAGACGTATATACACACACACACATATAATGGAGTATCAGCAATCAAAAAGAATAAAATCTTCCCATCTGCAACTATGTGGATAGAACTAGAGAGTATCATGCTAAGTGAAATTATTGAAAAACAAGTATCATATGACTTCACTCATATGTGGAATTTAAGATACAAAACAGATGAACATAAGGGAAGGGAAGCAAAAATAATATAAAAACAGGGAAGGAGACAAAACATAAAAGACTTACGTAAAGAGAAACCAACTGGGGGCTGCTGGCGGGGCTGGGAGGGGGGTGGACGGAACGGGTGCGGGGCGCTCAAGACCACACGTGTTGGGAGGAGCGCCGGGAGGTGCACGTCGAGGCTGAGCGAGTGGAATCCACCCCTGAAGTCCCTGTTGCAGGATGTGCTGACTAACTGGGACACAAATTCTAAAAATTTAACATCCCCAATTCATCTTAATTATCTAGACCCAAGAAGAGTAAGCAAACTTTCTCAAGGGCCAGACAATAAACATGTGAGGACTGAGGCCAGATGGTTTCTGCACCAACTACTGGCCCGGCCTCCTCCAGGGAGAGCCGCAGCAGAAAAAGGTGTGGCCACGTGCCAATAAAACTTTATTTACAAAAAGGCTTTGTGTGGTCCCCCTGCTGCCGGAGGCAGGTAAAGGGTTTTGAAAATCATAACCAGATATCCCTGTGGCTAGTGTTTAATTACAGCCGTGACTGCCTGCGGAGCTGAGAACCCCACCAAGGAAGTGCAGGGAAAACCTAAGTCCACACAACTTTTTAAAGTTGAACTTCCTTCGAAATAGGCCTTCAGAGCAGACAACACCTACAGTGATACAGAGAGTATGCTGCTCCCTCAAACTCCCCCCTGGTCCTTCCCTGTGAACCCTTAAAGCGTCCTTCTCCATCAGCTCATGGTCCCTCATCACACTGCCCGCTGTCTTCCCGGCCCAGCTTCAACAGGACACTGTCGTGCTGGGAAAAGAGCAGCAGAGGGAAGCCCCTCCCCAGCCCGTCACCATCTCCGCCGAGGCAGCGCGGTGTCCCCGGAGAGGGAGAGCAAACCGTCCATCCCCCCTCCAGCTGGGAGGAACGCGGGGGATGGGGCTTGGGAGGTTACATTCCGCCTCCAAAGCCTCTTCGGTCCTAGGAAGGCGAGCAGCTCGGGCCTGGCCCTCCGGCGCCGCGCCCCCGGGCTCCGCGCAGCCCGCTAGAGGCGGAGCAGGTCTGCCTCTCTGGCTATGGCAGGTCCTCTCGCCTGAGGGTGCAGATCCTAACCCTGCTACTCTGGCGCCACACAACTCCCAAGTATGACGTCATCCATTCTGGGCTGGGGGGTGGGGGGGCAGTGATGCCGACCCCAGGACGGAAGTCCTTTCCTCCTCCGCAGCGGCACCAGCCACCATGCTTTCGGGGCCCTTCAAGTTCACAAAGTTCCAAGTGTGTGACCAGCAGGCAGGCCACGGCAGCGAGGCCGAGTGCCGGGGGCTGGCACGGGGGCCGGGGGGCCGGCGCGGCAGGGCCGCTGAACTTCCGCTCTCGCAGAAGCAGGCAGCGGGCGGGGGCGAGGGGGGAGAGCTAAGAGGGGCTGGGAGGCACTGGGGACGGTGCATACGCCGTCACGTTTCCAACAGCCAGACCGCAGCTCTAACGGGAGAGCTCTCCACAGAAAAGTTAAAAATCAACCTCATAAGGCTAGAGAAATGTTTTCATTTTTAACTATTTAATGTCTATTTATTTTGAGAGAGACAGAGCACGGGTGGGGAAGGACAGAGAGAGAGAGGGAGACACACAATCTGAAGCAGGTTCCAGGCTCTGAGCTGTCAGCACAGAGGCTGATGCAGAATTCGAACTCACAAACCGCGAGATCATGACCTGAGTTTAAGTTGGTCACTTAACTGACTGAGCCACCCAGGCGCCCCAGGCTGGAGAAATGCTTTTAAAGAACCTCTCATGAGAATTCAGTTCCTACTGCACAAACACTTCCTGTTACTGCCCGTGACAAATGAACACCAGGCAGAACGTCGGGCCAGATGAGCACGGGGCAGAACACTTCCACAGACTGGTCCGGCAGCAGCAGAACTCAAGCCCAAGACAGGTGTCACACGGCTAATGGTCACACACCCACCAGCGCCATCTGTTCAGGCCCAGGGATCCGTGTTGGACAAAGGGTTAAGGAGTACTTTTAAAAAGAACAGGCTTACCCAAAAATGAAATTAAGAAAATAATTCCATTCATAGTAGCATCCAAAAGAGTAAAATACTTAGGAATGAGTTTCACCAAGGAAGTACCACACTCCTCCTCTGAAAACTATGAAACACTGTTGACGGGAATCTTTCAACCTCAGTCACAGCAAAGCATGGAAAGCTGCCCGTGCTCGTGGGTCGGGGGCTCCGTGGTGTAAAGACAGTCGGCAGCTGCCTCCCAGGTAATCAGAGCTTCAACACAATCTCGCTGCCTTCTTTGCAGAAATCAACAAACTGATTCCAAAATTCATGAAATTGCAAGGGACTCTTAAGAGTCAAACAATGATGAGAAAGAACAAAGCAGGAGGGAGCAACACTTCCCAATGTCCCTCCAGAGCAGTGTGACCAGGCGCGGCACGCGCACAAGCACAGCCTGGGGGACAGTGGGACTGAAGCCCAGGGGCTTACTGGCCTCCACAGCCGACTCCGTCCCCGCGAGGCAGCAAAACCACCCACCAGAGGAGGGAACGGTCTCTCCAAGGAATGGGGCTCCGACACTGTGCAGGAGAATGAAGTGGACCCTCTCCCCACACCGTAGAAGTTAACTCAAAACGTGTCAAAGATCTAAACATAAGAGCTAAAGACCCGCAAGTAAAAGTGACGCCTAGAAGACTCTTAGAAGAAAACAAAGAGGTAAATCTTCACAACCTTGAATTTGGCAAAAACTGTCAGAGGAAACACCAAAAGCACGAACTACGGCAGAAAAAATAAACTGGACTTCGCCAAAATTAAAGACTTCTGGGCTTCAAGGAACACTATCAACAAAGCGAGAAGAAAGCCAGAGAACGGGAGAAAGTGCCTGCAAGTCACCATGTGTGAGAGGCCTGCACGGAGACAGGACCCGGACAAGCCAGTGACAGAAAGGCGGCCTGACTGAACAGGCAGACGGGGCGAACACTTCTCCAGAGAAGACACAGGAACGGCCAGTACCACATGAGAAGACGCCCAGCGTCTCCAGGGACCAGGCAGACGCAGACCAAACCCACGGCGAGCTGGCGTTTCGCAGCCATGAGGACGGCCAGAGCTGAGCGTCAGGGGACACGCGGCGGAGAGGGCGCGGAGCGATCAGAACCAGCCCGCGGGCGGGAGCACGCAGGAGGGTGCGGTGACCTCCACCCGTCGATCCCACGCCTCCATGTCCACCCAGGAGAACCGCAGACAAACGTGCACTCAGAACCTGTGCCCAGTTTAGAGCAGCCTCCTTCGGAACGCGCAAGAGGCAGGCAGCCGCCCTCCGTCCATCAACAGACGGGCGGACACGCACGCACGCCGAGCTCCGGCGCTCGGCCAGGAAAGGAATGAGGCACCGACACATTACAGCTCAGAGGAGCCCGGAAGACACCGCGCTGAGTGGAGGAAGCCGCTCATGAAGAAGCCGTGTCACACGCTCCGCTCCCCCCAAGACCACAATCCAGGACAGATCTACAGAGAAAGCACATTACTCTTGGCAAAGGGCGCAAAAGTTCACAACGTATGCTTGGTGCACAACTAAAAGAATCATCACTTAGCCCTAGTAATCAAAATTTGCAAAAAGTATCTACAAAACCGTTAACCAAATACCTTGTTCTAAAAATCCAAATTCCTTGGGAACCACAAAACTAAGAGCCGACAACCCACACTTACTCGAATCGGGCATGATGCGAAGGTCGCCTTCTTTGTAGTCATCTAAGAGCTGGTACATGTACAAGACGGGGTCCTTCTCGTAGGTGATGTAGAACCACGTGTTCATGATAGGGGCGCGGGCCAAGACCATCCCCCTCCACTCGTCCTTGGAGCCATCCTCCGTCTCAAACATGTGCTCCACCGCCTTTCCGATCATCGTGTCGGCCAGGTGCGCGTCGCTGATGCGAGAGCTCGCTGGGGACAGAAGCAGATGGCGGGTCACACGGGGTCTGACCAGCGCACGCCGGGTGTGAAGACGGAACTCGCATGGGGCGACTGCCTGGCGTGGGGGCAGCCCGAGAAGCAGCGGGCTGGTGCCCTGGGCACACTGGGGTCCCGCTCAGTCACTGAGAGAACCTGCCTTCCTTCCTCCCTGTTTTCCCAACTCCTCTGCTCAGTGTTGTACCTAAATTAGAACTGTCAATCGTTCGTCCAAGGCATGAGGGGGGTGAAGGTACGCTTACTAGCTACGTTAAACTCTGAGATACTTCTAGGCTTGCCTGGAGCTGCAGAACAGGAGCATCCCAAGCACTCCTCACCCACCTTCCCTCCGGTAACACCTTAAGTGACCACGGGCCAGTTATTCAAATTAAGAGGTCACCCAATCCCAGGCCTAGGTCTTCCGAGGGTGTCTGCCATCTGTTTCTGTGCCTGGGCGCTCACACCACTCCTGCTGTGCTTTGGCTTGGAAGGCCCAGGGCGTCACTTCAGCACCTGAGGAACTGCTTCTCAGTGCTGACCCAGCGCCCTCTCCCTCCTGCCCTCCTGCCCCGCCCCTGCCTGCACAGCCTCCTCCTTCCCCAGGCTTCCTCCCAGGGGCTCTCCGGGACCACAGCTGAAGACCCGCCAATGACCGTCACCTCCTCCGGCTTTATTCCTTGATGGCAGCAGTGGTCATGCTGAGCCCAGACACCGGGGTGCAAGCAGAAGTCCCTCCTGTCTGCTTCCCAATGCCAAGAGCACCACACTCCAAAACCCGCCATACAAACTAATTGATGGCTATGCTCTGTGTTTAAGGGGCAGGTGGAAAATCATAACCTTCCTGTTTTTTTAATACTCGGAAAATTGCAGAGGATCCTAATGATGTTAAGGTTTCTCTGCTCCTCACATTTTAGACAACTTTTATTTTACTCATTCATGAGTGCTTCTATTTCTGTTACAATTCAAAGGAACACAGATCAGAATTTCTTGCTGAAGATACTGTCAGCCGACTTTATCAGAAGGGCACTCCCAACCATATGGGGCTTCTCTTCGCTTACATGTGCGATAATTATCTGAAATTACACAAAACTCCCCATTGTTCACTACAAGCCCACTAGGTTCTTCAGACCAGAAGGTCTCAAACTTCTTGATCTCAGGACTCCTGTATAATTTCTGAGGATCTTAAACAGCAATTCTTTATATGGATACTTACCAAAATCTGCTGTTAAAAATTATAAATAAGTCTAAATTGATTTTTAAATACTTACATAAGCAAAGCATTTTTAATGAAAAATAACCATATTTTCTAACAAAAATTTAGTAATAGTGGTGTGATTTAAATTTGTTCAAATCTCTCAATGTCTAACTTTACAAAAGGAAAGCTATTCTCCTATCGGCTTCTGCATTCACTCTGTTACATGCTCTTCTGGGTGACGTTCAGAACCCAGCCTCACAAAGATGTGTTGTTGGAAAGGGGGAGTATTCTATTAGTCTTGTCAGATAATTCCAGACACTCTCCTGTGAGGCTACATCCAGCTCAGCAAGGGGTTGTTAAAGATTAACTGCAATGCAGAATCTGAAATCATGATCAGTAAAGCTGTCACACTGTTCTGTTAAAACTCACATATCTCCAAAATATGTAACGCATTCCTACAACTCAACAAAATCAAGCAACCTCACTGAAAAATAGGCAAAGAACTCAGACAGACATTTCTGCAAAGACGACACACAAGTGGTCAAAAAGCGTTATGAGAAGGCGCCCAACATCACTAATCCTCAGAGAAATGAAACCAAAACCAACAAGAACAGGTGTTGGCGAGGATGTAGAGACACCAGACCCCGGGCACTGGGGGTCGGAATGTGAAATGTTACAAACATCGTGGAAACAGTACGCGGGCTGCTGAGAACACACAGAATCACTGCAGGCTCCAGCAATTCTGCTTCCAGGACTGTTCTCAAGACAGGAGAGCAGGGGCCGGAAGTGCCTGACCGCCACGCCCACGGCAGCACCCCCTACAAGAGCCGAGAGGGGGGGGCAAACCCGGCGGGGGGCGGGGGCGGAGCGGGCTGTCACGTGCGTGGGTGAGCCCTGAGCACACTGCTGCCGGAGGAGGCGGTCACCGAAGACAAATATTCCGCGATTCCACCTAGGAGGTGTCTGATGGGGCCCAACTCCTAGAAACAAGAAGTGTAGAGCAAGGGAGGGGGGCGGAGCAGCAGATTTCCGAGACGGAAACGCTCTGGAGATCTGCTCCACAACACTGTGGATGCACCTAACGCCAACTGAACTCACACTTAACAACAGCCAAGGTAATAAACTTCACGTTGCTTTTACTGACGTCACAAGCCTCCTAACCTCAAGGGGGCTGGCTGACTCCGCCCCCTCCTTAGCTTATGGAAACAAAACTGCAAGGACAGTCTGACGTGTGACCTGAAGCCGATCATGAAAGACAGTTTCCTTCCTACACGGAATGTCAGGGCAAACAATCCTCCGGACTGAAGCATCTCGGGAAGCACCAGAATTCACTATTCATTAAATTCGGCCTCTGAAACACTGCTGGTCTGCAGAGACGCCTTTGGATTTGGTGTTTCCAATACTTTGCTGCTTACAAAAACAAGCCTGCTCTCCCGCTGGAACGACAGGAAAACCAGCAAGCAGGCTGCGTCCATCTCCAGAGACACTTAAGGATTTGGGGGTATCTTGGTTTGGTCCAATCATGTTGTCAAGAGAAAAAGACCTCCTTTGTCCTATGATGACAGAAAGGCTCCCACAGGCTGCCAGTCTCTCCCCAAAGGGGACAGACTAAACATCCAGATCAGAAAAAGAATACATGACAATTACTTAGTACAAACAATGGATACAAACAATGGTCTGGATACTTTTTTTTAGTAGTAAGACTCTTCAATGTTGGTTTCGTACGCTGGAAATGAACTAATGTCAAGATCAAGAGGAATCAGAGGATGTGCCTCGTGAGGAAGGAGGAAGGTCCAGTGGGACCGAGAAGAAGTAAAGATGTGACAAATGCCAGAGATGTAACATTACACAGTTAGTTACCTTTGATAATAACAAAGACAAAGATTTCTGTGAAAACAGAACTATATTTACACAGGAGGAATACACACTTAGCATCATCATCTACAGGAAAAGTGGGGGGGAAAAACTTGCTGTTCTTGCAAAGAATTAACTTGCTGGGGAAGCACGGGTGTCCCAAGAACACGATGGCAAAGACAACGGAGACAAGGGGAGAGAGCAGTTTCCCTCTTGACACTCTGGTCCCGCACGTCCACCCTCAAGGGCACACCTGCTGAGACCGGGCCTGAAACACAGAGGCTTCCGGGCGCCCGCCAGCTCCCGTGCGGGGGCGTCGCCGTGTGAGAGGGCCCGCTGCGGAGCGAGCGCCGTGGCGGCAGGGACGTTACCGTGGGTGCGTCCTGCTCAGTCTAGAAACGGAATTCTACTGTATCCTTAAAAGTAAAATCAGTCGTCATTATTTCACTAACACCTTAAGCCTTAAGGAACTAGGTTATACAGGGGACACATTTGTAGGATATTTAAAAAAGAAAGGACCGTTCATTTCCACATTGTGCAAATGACCATCTAAAGAATGCAGAATAATGCCCACGTTTTGGCTGCTTGAATTATGGCTGAAAACACTGTTATTTTTGGCTAAATTAAGTGCATAAACTACTATAATCTGATGAAAGAAGTACCCAGGATATTTGAGCTAAGAGAGTCTTCTTACCCGTCAGAGTCCACATGCACAGTGAGCAAAATGTGGGAAAGAACCAGGTTAGAAATTGACCAGTCTGTCAGTCTGTTCAGCAGTCAGGTCACACATCTTCACACCCTCACCTGAACTGTGGTTTCAGGTGACCCACTTGGGGGTGCAGGAAATATGCAAACACCCATGATGCAGAGGAACAATCACAAAGCCGTCACTTGGACAAGCGTCTGTAAAGGACAGGACACACACGTACAGAGCACTTACCGACTCGGTCCGGGAGGACTTCGAGCGCAGACACTCTTTCATCTTTATTAAGTTCTAGTCCATAAACACAGTCAAATCCATCGTACTTGATAAGATACAAAGAAGGGTTTACAGGCACCTGGTCCAGAACGGTTCCTTTCCACTGGGTGACAGGGCCGTTCCCCTCCTTCCACCCATGCTGAATCCTGCAGCCTACGATGTTCCTCCGGGGCTGGGAAACGGGTTTGCTGGGCCCCACGCTGCTCCGGTGTTTTCTGCATTCACACATGTACACACGTCAGGGGTCATCTCAGAAGCAAGCACCCCGACCCCCGACCCCACCGCCAGCTAGCTAGCGTGCTGTCCCGGGCCGGGTGCCGCAGGGGCCCTCCCTGCTCCCCGCGCACCCCGGGGCGGGCAGAGCTCCAGCACTGCCTTCTCAGCTCGGAGTGTTACTGGAGTCAACTCACAGTGACTCCAGTTAACCACAGAGAGGGGCTGGCTGCATAAAATGTGGACACACGCGCATGGCTTTCTTGAATATGAACCTGCAGCTGCCCAATCTCGCCCACTCTGGCGCCCACATGATGAGCCCCCACCACCTCAATCAAGGAGAAAACTGGACACTTAGCGTCCCCTTAACTGGCAGTCCAGGCCGGCTGGCACCCAGGCATTACACAGTTAGAACTCCTCTAGAAATCGTACAATCTTACACATTTGAATTTTGACAAACACTGAATGTATTATTAAAAATTACTGGAGCAGCACCAAACCACATTCTTTCCAGATTATTAACAACTGGAAAATCTACATGCAGTGTTTACAGGCCGTACACGGAGGTCCTGGCTATCAGGGAAGGCATCTGGGCCCCACCCAGGAGTCCGCAGACGAGGGACCAGGCTGCACGTGGACAGAGCAGAGGGCCAGGCCCCACGGGCACCGCGCGGGATCGGCCCACAACACCGGTGGGCAGAGCGCTCTCGTCAACACAAGAAGTCATGAGCGACTGGCATACGCACAAACATGGAAAAAACACTTTACTGTAGGCAGTGATGTTTGAACCGCAATGCGTGGACTCTGAGGAGGAGAGCTGGTAAATCCAGAGCGAGTGTGGCCCCGGTGACCCGCGGGGGCCGCCGCCGAGGTCCGCGTCTGCTGGCGCAGCCCTCTCCCTCGGCAGCAGGGGGTCATCCCAGACAAGACTGTGCACATCGGCCGGTCAAGGGCTCCCGCAGTTCCGAGGGCGTTCTGTGCAGGCGCCCAGCAGACCCGCCCCCCAGGAGGAAGGGGTTCACGGGCTAACAAGGGGAGACCCACAGGCCGCGCAGAGAAGAGGGGCCCTGGGCTCTGCAGGGACAGCCAGCTGGGGACCGGGGCAGGAGCGCACACAGGGCGACACGGAGCCGTCAGGGGCAGGCCCAGAACCCTCAGCCCACGAGGGAGACCGGCACGCCCCGCGCTGCCCGGCACACACCAGAGGCCAGAGCAGGGGTGAGAACCAGAAACGGGGATGGGCCCGGAGCGGCACGGCGCGCCTGGGAGGGCGGGACACAGCTTCCAGCGGTCACAGGACACTGGGACACTGGTGCAACTCACGGAAAACCCCCTGAAAGAAACGGGGTCCATGTGCACAGGCAGCCCTACGAAAACAGAGCCCAACTCCGGACACAAACATCTTCCAGTGAAACGAGTCCTTTGAGGAAAATCTCTGGTGGGCCTCTGGGCACAAGGACCACTTCACAGGAGGATGTGACGGTGACACTGGGGCCACCAGGCAGCGGAGCTGACGGTTCTCAGGAAGGGGAATGTGAGCCAAGACTCCACACTGACCACGGAGGCCACTGAGTTACGGGCCGCCCGCCAGACTGACAGCCCTTGGGACAATCACCCTCCCCTGGCTGCCAGAGGGGCGGGGCTGAGCGCTCAGCTCCATGCTGCCCGCCCAGAGACTTGGCAGGTGCGTCCCGGTGCAAAGAGAAGGCCCAGTACTGGGTGCCATCGAGTCTGTCCCCTGTAACTACCAACAACCCTCACACCCATCCACGGCGCACTTCAGGCCCCTACATGTCGCTGGGAGAGACCCGGAACCTTCAGCAATGACCCATCTGTGAGAGTTGGGCAGAAGCCCTAGCAATTCCCGCTAGTAGAGGATCAGGCTCTGCAAAGGCAGAGGCCGGTTCCCAACCTCACAGAGTAAGGAGTGCAGTCACGTGCACCGTCTCATAATTCCCACAAACATTCCGCCATAACTACCAAAACCCAAAACTGTAAGCCAATACTGCATCTCTGCCAGTGTGACGCTTCTGAGTCTGTCACGCCGGCTGGGCCACAGTGCCCACTCGTTGGTAAACCACTACTCTAGCTGTTGTGTGTGAAGGCATTTGCCTAGAAAAACAACATGTGAATCAGCAGATGGCCCACCAAAATGCAGGTGGGCCTCACCCAATCAGTTGAAGGTCTTAAGAAAAAGTGTTCTCACTGGAAGCAATTTTGCCCTCGGACTGGAGCTGCAACACCAGCTCTTCTGGGGGCCTCTAATCTCTCTCCGTGTGTGCACGCGCACATGCACACGCACATGCACACACACAATCACCATGGGTCTGTCTCTTTGAAGAACTCAGACCACAACCAGAAAAGCTTCTATCCTGGATTCAACCCCTCAATTAGCAGTTGGCCAATGGAAAGAGAGCTGTTAAAAATTACTTCCCTCATTTATTCTTTCCTTTTTTTTAATAAGCAGACTTCACACCCAGCACAGAGCCCAACATGGGGCTTGAGCTCACAACTGTGATATTGTGACCTGAGCGGAGATAAACAGACACTTAACCGACTGAGCCGCCCAGGCGCCCCTCTCCCACACTTATTCTTGACCTGTCACCCACCATCCCTTCCTCAGCAGAGAAACACAGAACTTCCGGTCTTTCCTCCACGACCCCTTCCCCGACACTGCTCACCTTTCCAGAAAAGCCTCAGACCAAGTTCTTCTAAATTTGGTAAAACAGTCTTGTGAATTTCAGCCTATCTATCGAAACAATAGAAACTGTTTCTTCCCCTTTCTTGAACGTGTCTCTTTAATTAACAAGCCTTCCAATATCGGGAGGAAGCGTGCCCTTCCCTTCCGGGCCCCTCACGAGCTGCGGGTCGGCCTGGTCTGGGTGTGGCGGGGCCGGCTGCAGACTCTGGGCCCGCTCCCGTCGTGACTCGGTCATGCGGCCAGTGCTCCCCGGGTGTGGACAGTCCCCAGCGTTCCTGTGCTCCGTGCAGCCGAGGCCGCGGCGTCTGTGGCTGGGGCGTACTTCAGGCCTGGGGGGGCCCTGGTGTCCGGGCAGGAGGTGCGAGATCTGAGAAGCAGCAGGGGCCCAGGGGGCGGCGCGGCGGCCGGGGGCAGAGACCTTGGGACGAGACGAACGGCAGGCGGACCTCTCCTCCGGCCGCCTGGGCGGCAGCCGGCCCTTGCGGTCTCCAACCTGCGAGCACCTCCAACCACCCGCGAGCACGCTCCTCGCTCCTGCCCTCCGGGGGCCGCGCGGGCCTCCGAGGGGCGGGCAGCCGGCTGGGCGGGCTCCTGTGCTCGCTCGGGGAGCGGACGGGCCGGCCAGCCCCTCGGCAGAAAGCCGCTCTCCCCGCACGGCAGGAGCGGACTTGCGCACAAGCCTCTCGGCTCTCGGATGGCCTCGGGTGACACGCTGGCAGGTGAACGACCACCCGGAGCTCGTGGGAAAGGCCCCAGCCCGGCCGCAGGTCCCACGACCCCAGCCCGTCCAGCACCTGCTCCGGGCTGCCGCGGCCCCAGGCTCCATACCTTGGGGCGTGTGAGTCGAACCGACAGCACACCCGTGGTTCCAAAAACGTAAGGAGCTTTCCTGTACTCGGCTCAACACTTTACGTAAGTTCGGAACCTACCAGGCGAACAGTTCTGTCATCCAGACAGGAACTCTCTGTGCTCAAAGCACGGCCTCCTCCCTGGAAGACCTTATTTTGGTGGCCAGGATGTAAAGGGACACCACTTCCACTAGCACCACCCTCCTGAGAACCGGGAAACCGCGGACCGCGCTGTGTGAGTTACTTGCTGACACGGTCCTTAGCTACCTAGTACCATGTTATAAGAGCAGTCCCCGTAATCATGTCGCAGCAGCTTTCAGGAGAAACTACTGACTGGATCAGAAGAACTGTCTTCGCAAGGTGCACACCAGCAAGGAGCAAGTTCTTCCTGACACCTGTCGCTCGATACAAGCTGTACCACTGATACTGCCACTGCCGACTGAAAACACAGTATGAAAACAGGACGGGGAGTCCCGTCTCCAGCCCCACACGACGGGTTCTTTCATTGCTCTGTCTACACACCGCGCCCGGAGAACGCCAGAGCTGTCCGCAGAAACATCCCGACGCCGAGGCCTTCCAAACGCTACTCACTTCCTCGGTGTAAAGGACGCTTACTCACAAGTCGATTCGATCAAACGTATTATACTTTCTGACCAATTTAAGACAGTCAGCGCCATGCTTCCTGGAGACGCCTGCTCCGCTGTGGCCTAGGCCTCGTGTTTGCAGCGGAGAAAACCCGATTTTCCAATGTGAGACCAGCTACTGCTCCAGAGGCAGCGCCGCGCGGCAGCTGCGTGCTCTAGGATCCTGTCGCCCCCTCTGAGGGCCCTGGCTCGGTCACTGGCTCGGTCACTGCTCAGCTGTGTGACCCACTAGTCCGTTCACCTCCTGCATCGAAGGATCCATGGTTCCTACTTGACAAAGATGCCAAGAAAAGTGCCCAAGGCCACAGCAGGGACTCCAAGAGGAAGGGGAGGAGGGTAAGGAAAAAAGGGGAGGGAGGGGGAGGAGGGGGAGGCGTCTCTGTCACTGTTTCAATCAGTGACTGGGACTTGTGACGTAACAAACGGAAATGCACTTGCTGGAAATACCTCTACTTAGTGTCTAACAGCCCTGGCCCATTTTTCTAAAAATACAACAAAATCCAGTTGTGTTTTCGGACAGTGCCTTGAAACGGAAAGGCATCCACCGTTCAAATTAGGAAGACAAAGAACCAGATTTCTGGTTGAAAACTGCGACAAAGAACCGCGGCAGCTACCCTGGCCTGAGGTGCCCCCGCTCCACCTTCCCTTCGAGATGCACTGCGGGCCCTCGGGGCACGGGTCAGGACGCTGACCCCACACAGTCAAAACTCTGGGTACATCTCTGACTCCCTCAAAACTGGCTGCCTGACCAGATGCCTTGCCAACTACATGAACGACACACACTCTGTATGCTGTATTGACCCTGCGCTGGGCTCTTCCCATCAAGGAAGTCAGAGAAAAGAACAAGAAAACCATAAGGCGGGGGGGTGCCTGCGTGGCTCAGTCAGTTAGCATCCCACTTCAGCTCAGGTTATGATCTCACGGTTCATGAGTTCAAGTCCCGCATCAGGCTGTCTTCAGGTCCTCTGTCCCCACTTCTTGGCCCCCCACTGGTGCCCTCTCAAAAATGGGTAAACATTTAAAAAAGAAAGAAAGAATCATAAGGAACAGAAAACGCACGTACAGCGGGGTCCCATATTTAATCTGGGAACAAGCGGCCCCGTGCGGCTCAACCCCGTGTTGCCCGAGGGCCGAGAGGACTCTCCCTGCGGGCACATTTCCCAAACCACGTCTTGCAAGGCCGCAGGAGGCACGGCAGCGCGCTCCTTTCCCTTTAAAACCGGAACCAGCCGCAGCCACACAAGCTCTCTGGCCGCTGCATCAGCGCCCCCGACGCCGCAGACCCGACTCCCCGAGTCCCGCTAGTGCCCCCGGGGACGGGGCTGCTGCGCTCGTCCGCTGGGTGCTCCGTGGGTCCCTCTGCGCGTGCGGTCACTGCCCCCGAGAGACGGGAGGCGAGAGGAGGCGAGGCCACAGGTCAGCAGCTGCAGGCGGCGGGTCCCTCGTGCCTTTCCTCGCCCGCTACTGGGCCACGGCGGAGGCAGCAAGGGCAGAGTGACGCTCCGGGTCTGCTTGGCAGTTTGCGGCTCCCATGACCATCTCGCTGGCAGAAAGGCTTGTCTACGGAGGAACCGGCAGCCCACCGTTCCGGTCCGGCCAGGATGCATAGGTGCAGTAAGCAGAGTCCCAGGCAGATGGAGGAACGTGCCAAGGTGCCCGGCGTGCCATTCAGCTCCCGGCCCCGAGCCGGCCCCTGCACAGGGGCATAGCCAGCAGCCTCGAGGGCCCCTCCAGGGGCAGCGGGCAGTGGCCACCTGTCCCGAAACGTGCAGACCCTTTGTTTCCGTCTCCAGATGTGCGCAGAGGTCAGGAGATGGGAATGGGACTGAGGATCCTCTCTTCCCGTGGTGCCCTCCAGCTACAGAGTACCAAGTTCAAGGCCGTCCACTGAAGGCCTGTTTCACTGAAACAAGCACCAGACCGAGCTCCCTGCATCGCAGAGCACAGCGGAGCAGACGCTCAGACGTTCCGGCTCAGACGTTCTGACAGGTAGGCGGCGTCCCTGGTGCTCGGGAGGGCGTGGTTACGAGCACATCAGAGCCACGAGTCCAGGGCAAGCAGCGCCAGGAGCGGGCACGCGAGACCCTCGCACAAACCCAAGAATGCCTGAAATCCTAACAAAGGAACTTCCAGCCAGAGATACCCAGGAATGTATAAAAATGGGTAAAACTGAATGCACGTTACATTCTGAAAAGCAGTATTTTAAACTAACTGGTAAAATCTGTTTTGCATGAACTGTTCCGGTCTCACAAATTAGCATGTAACCTGCCTCCCCTCCCCACTGTCTAAGTTTTTATCATCACCTGGTGTTACGGCTTGTATTCGTTTTGTCACCCCCCACTTGGGCCAAGAGACGGCTGATCACTTCTGGCAACGGTGCGACAGGAGAATGATAAACTACCAGGTCGGTGGGCGTGGCAGAACCATGAACGTCACGGGCAAATCAATGAAATCTGGGAAACGCTTCAGCAGCCCTCAGGGACACTGTAGGTCATTTCGTGGACCAAACCTGACACGCAGCCTGGGGCGCTGGAGGGGTGCAAGGCCAGGCCTCGGCAGCCACAGGCCGCAAGACGGGGGCGTGGCCGCAGGACGGGGGCGTGGCCGGCTCAGCGCACAGAAGAGGGAAGGCCACAACCTACTATCTAAAAGCAAGTCTCAGAGTCGCTTACTTGTGGGAAGTCCTCTTCTTCATCATGCTTGCGGACACACCAGCATGGCCTAGGAAAAAAGTGAGCAGAGGTCAGTAAAAACCAGATGAAAATACTGCAGAACTCAGAAAAAAGGAACTTCTTCTGAAAAACTGCTATACAAAGCATGACATGGGGCGCCTGGGTGGCTCAGTTGGCTAAGTGTCTCTGACTCTGGTTCAGGTCATGATCTCATGATTCATGAGTTCAAGCCCCGTGTTGGGCTTTGTACTGATGGCTCAGAGCCTGGAGCCTGCTGCAGATTCTGTGTGTCCCTCCCTCACTCTCTCTCTTCTAATATAAACATTTAAAAAGGGGGGGGGCATGAAATGAAAATAAGCTATAAAGAGCCAACCTATAGGAAGCCATGTGTTTAATTGCTAAGAAAGAAATAAAAGGGGCTCCAGGAAGATAACAGGACAAGAGCTCATCTCCCCAGATCAGCCAGAAAAACCCCAAATCCCATGGAACAAAAATCACAACAGAAGTGACAATCTGGCAGTGAAGTACTAAGCTACAGAGGCCGTGTGCCCACGACAAGCCACCAGAAAGCGGGCAGACGTGAGACACCTGGACCCAGGCACCGGAGGCCGGGAGGCACCGGCCCCGTCCCTCTCGGAGAGCAATTCGCGGGAACGGCCCACAGGGGAACAAGGAGATGTGGGGGCTGTGCCCCAGGCGAGAGCCAGAGCAGGCCTGGGAGGACGGGGAGGCGGAGGCCAGAGGGCGGGCATCGGGGGCCTCAGAGGGGCTCCAAACACCTGGGGGTGGAAAGGGACAGCAGCTGCTCAGAGCCTGGTCAGCCACTGCTTCGAGCCGTGGGGCAATCGGTAAAAACCGCACAGAGGTGACCCCTCAGCAGGAGGGCTGCTCCAGACCCACCCGGGCATCTGGTGGCCAGACCGAAGTCCGAGCACGGCCGCACAGCCCCGGCGCGCCACCACCCGGCCCCAACAGAGGCCACTAGACCCGCTGGAAAGCGGCCGACCATACCCCACACCAAGTGGGTTTCAACCAGAACGTAATTAACAGCAAAGATGTTAAAAGAGCTATGATCCGCTCCAATATTTAAAGGACAACACAGGCAACACTCAAAACAGAAAACTGTGGGGGAAAAGGGAAAGAAATGAAAATGGTGAGAACACATGATCTGAAGTGAAGATGAGTGGACACGGCTATCAGGGGCCCAGGCCCATGGACGCTGGGGACAGAGGCCACCGCGGGGACCCGCACAACTGGTGTCAATGGGCCTGACGCACGGAACACCGCACGCTTGGAGAGAAGGCTGCTCCGGGAAAGAAGAGCCAGGAGAGAAGGCTGCTCCGGGAAAGAAGAGCCAGGAGAGAAGGCCGCTCCGGGAAAGAAGAGCCAGGAGAGAAGGCCGCTCCGGGAAAGAAGAGCCAGGAGAGAAGGCCGCTCCGGGAAAGAAGAGCCAGGAGAGAAGGCCGCTCCGGGAAAGAAGAGCAGCAGTGGCAGAGACTTCCTCGGATGTGCCACACGGCCCCACGGCCAACGGGCTCAGACCAAGCCCAGTTCTGAAAACCGGAAGCCCATAAAATACTTTAAAACAGCCAAACAGGGCGTCTGGGTGTCTCGGGGTTAAGTGTCTGACTTCAGCTCAGGTCACGATCTCACAGGTCGTTGGTCCCAGCCCTGCGTCGGGCTCTGTGCTGACAGCTCGGAACCTGGAACCTGTCTTGGATTCTGTGTGTCCCTTGCTCTCTGTCCCTCCCCTGCTTGCGCGCGCACTCTCTCTCTCTCTCAGAATAAATAATAATTTTAAAAAAGAAACACCTAGAGGAACAAAGACCACAGTGGCTCCAGACTCATGGTCCTAAACGGCGGGAGCCAGAGCAGAAGACGGAGTAAACCCCGTGGACTCTGAGCACTCCATCAGGCCAAAGCAGCTTCCAGCCTCCGCAGCACGTACACCGGCATCAAATGAGGACAGCCCAGACACACCCAGTCAGAAACTATATAAAAATGAGCAGGACAATTCCTAGCATCACGCAACTTAACTTCAGGACAAAATTATCAGGGATCAAGATGACATTTCAAAATGGTAAGAGTCCACTAATCCAGAAACTGGCGGCTGCGCCTGGTCAGAACCCCGGGGTTGGTGGAGCAAGGCAGGAGGGCCCTGACGGGAAAACCGACACACCCCCAACCAGCCCTTCAGACGGGAGCTCTCCTCTCGGTCAGACTGAGGGGTGGGGAGAGGACCGGTCGGGACACAAGGCCAGAACAGCACACACAGCCTGCCCGGGTCTCCCCCAAGTCACCCGAGACGTCCCCCGCGGACACGCCGCCTGCTGCTCGCAGCGTCAACCCTCCGTACGCTTGAAACAACGAGAAGTCCTAAGAGGTCTGTTCTCTGACCACATCAGAATTAAACCACAAGTTAATAATATCTGGAAATACCTGTTTTCGAAAATTAAACCACAATCTCGTTTAAGCCACAACTCAAAGATAAAATCACACTGAAACGTTACCTTGAAGAAAATCACACCGGGGAAGCCCTCCGCAGGCGCTCTCCTCGCTGCGGCGATCAGGGCTCACGCCAGCAGCAGGTTACGAGGAAAACAAAGGCCGTCCGACCACAAGCCCGGTCCAGCAGTCCCCTGGCGGGCGGAAGGCGGCTGCGGGTCCCCCGCACATTCTCTCCCTGGCCTCCCGAGGGCGTGCGTGCTCACACACTCTTCCTCACTAGCAGTGCACTTTCAATTCCAAAGTGGGGCAAACAAGCAGAAACGTGGCCAACCAATCGGTGCAGGTAAGACAAGTGGGTCCCAGGTGGCCAGCACTGCCCACCCCACTGTCCCGAGGCCCAGGCACCTGCACACAGACAAGCAGGCAGCTCAGAGATGACAGACGACAGCCTGGAAGGACAGCAAACTTCCCTGGAGCCCCCTGGACATCTCTAGGCTTGGGGTGCACAGGATGAGGAGGCGGACACACAACCTGGAGTACAGGATGTGCTCAGGGCTCTTGGGCCCCCGGACCTGCCCCTCCCCCATGCCCTCCTCCCCCCAGGGCCAGGGCCAGCTCGCCTCCCGTGCAGAGCTCACCAGGACAGGGCAGCAGCCTTGTATCTGTCTGCCCCCACCCCCGTGCACCAGGCAACGCTCGGGCCCACCTGTCCCCACGTGTCCCCATGGGGCTCGCTCTCCCAGCCACAGGAGGGCCGTGGCAGGAACCCTGGAGAGGCAAGCTGCTCCCAGTGACCCCTCCGCTCTCACAGAGATGCGACCCCTCGGGCACAAGCACTACAGGCCAGGGGCGCCACTGAGTGCCGAGGACCCCCGAGCCCCATGGACGGGGAGGCCGGCACGGTCCCCACCCCGAGGACACGGAGCGCGGGAGCTCTGGGAAACTGCGAAATCGCGCTGCGCGTGAGGAGCCGAGTCCTCCCTCCGCCTGCACAAGGGAGAAGCTGCACGAGATCCGGAACCCACAATGCCTCTTCCAGGGGCCCGAGGAGTCCCAGGGCAAAGGGCCGCCCCCAAACCGGAGACAGGCCTGCAGACAGACCCACACGGTCCACCCCAGGCAGTATTGGGAGGGGGGGGGAAGGTGGGACAGCTGGGGCCCAGCTGAGGTGGCCGATCACGGCAGGAAGAAGGGTCCACGGTCCTGGCTTCACAGCCAGGAGCCTCCAGTTCCCGGGGAAGGGGAGAGAACACTCCCTCCAGCCCCCACAGAGGGAGGGGCAACTACCGATTCAGGGACAGAACTCTTAGCAAGGCCAGTCCCCAGGAGCCCAAGCGGCCCGAGGGAAGGGAGACTAAACATCCAGCCGGGGAAGGTCCTGTCCCTCGGGGGGGGGGGGGGGAGGAGGACACAAGGGTCAGCGAGGGGCACAGACTCAGGACAGGAGGCCCAGTCAGAGCACTACAGAACGCACCCGCCCCCCCACGCCCCATCGAAGGTCGCTCTAGGCTCGTGAGCTCCTCTCACCTGGCACATCCTGTCCAACTTGGTCAACAAATGACAAAGCCCATGAAAAAGTACACAACATGGTCTGAAGAGACAACCAGAACCAGGAACCAGACTCTGGCATGACGGTGGTGGCGGAATGCTCAGTGCAAGAGTTCTAAGTAACTATCAATAATAAGCTAGAGGCTCTAATGAAAAAAAGGTAGACAACGTGCAAGAAAACAATGAGTAATGTAAAAAGAAAGGTAGAAATTATCAGGGAAAAAAAATGAGGCAGCGTAGGTCAAAACACCGAAACAGAAATGAAGAGTATGTGGAGGAACTCATGATGGGGAAAGTGCAATCAAAACCACAAAAAGGAGGGAAACGTGGAAGAGAAAACAGGAAGAAAACACAGGGCAGGGAACAGGGCACATGAGAAAGGCAGCCGACGTCACTCCAGTGATGCCCGGACCCGGCTGAGGAACGTCTCTGAGCTGCGGGACATGCAACAGAAACGTCCAAACCTGAAAAGCAGAGAGAAAACAAAGCCAGGAAAAAAACAAATCAGAATATCCGAGGACGGTGGGATGACTACAAGTGGCAGGAAGACAAGACAGAGACAGAGGAACAGAAGAAATAGTTAAAGCAATAATGACTAAGAATCTCCCCAAATTAATGTCAGTCACTAAACCAGAGACCCAGGAGTCCACAGGACGCCACGCAGGCCAAGTGCCCCCAAACCGCAGGTGAGTGTATCACGTTCTCACCGCAGCAGATCAAGGACAAAGAAAATCTCCTGGAAGAACCCAGCAAACACACACTGCTGGGAGCCACGGCGGCCTCGCCGGAGCACGCAGCCCCCGCGAGGGATGGCGGACGGCTGCACGGCCCCTGCCAGGGGAGGCGAGGCTGCGGTCTCCTTCCACTACGGCTGCCCAGGCTGCCCACAAACCTGCTGTCCTTGGGCCTCACAGTGCTCTGAGTCAGACCGAGGGTCCCCACACAGTGACCCGATGAGAAAAAACGTTTTCCCGTCCCTGCGTAGGAGATTTTAGATCAAAACATTATAAATATTTGACCAAAAGCTCTTCTAATGAGCCTTACAGACCCAAAACATAAACCTGAAGGGGTTAAAAACCCAAAAACTGCACTGGAGTCTGGCCCGGAGAAAAGGAGCCTCATTTGGAGACGAGAAATAAAAACAAGGTCAAAAACACAGTCCATCTGAGTCTGGTCCCAAGAGAACTGGAGCCTCAGCTGGAGATGAGAAGTGGGAGACAAGGACAGAGCATAGCGCCTCCCCAGGTCTACACTCCAGCACCAGGTGCTGACTCCAGTTACGGGGATGGATAAGGACGTGGGAAAGCCAGGCCCAAGGCCAACACCCACAGGCCCCCACGGGCTTGCGTCAGAGGGCTTCCTCAGACAGCTTGTCCACAAGCCTTCTTCTCCTCGTGGTCTGTGAGCCGAATGAAATGGCTCCCGGCCTGTGTACAGCTTGACCTGTGTTTTAATCTTAGCTTTACGGGCTTAAATGATATGTGTGTCATCCTGTCTTTCGCTGAAGACATCCTGTTATGTTCTTGATTGTGGGATTTGCTCAACCTCACTGTAAGTGCGTTACACGACTTGGCTGTAACTTGTTAATCAAAAACAAGGTCATAATTATTGGCAAAAAACCAAGCCGTAGTAAATGAGACAGGTTTGTCACTCTCTTAATCTCGGGGACTGGCGCAACACTGAATGAGACAGTTCTCTGTACACTTTCGATGATCAAAGCGTCTTATCGTAAAAAATTAGTCATTATAAAAAATTTCTGTTTTTCTGATGTCATTACTTCCAATGATTAAAACATCTTATCACTAAGAATTAGTCACTGTAAACAATTCCTATTTTCTGATGTCATGTTACTGCTTGATCAATAAAAAGAGACACCACAGCAGCCAGAGCAGAGACGCCTGCCTGGTGATCAAGAAAGGAACTTGGGGCTCTCTCATCGCTCTCGTGCCGACGCCGTCCATCGCACGGAGCCCGACTCCGGCAGCACGCCTGTGTACAGAGGAGCAGCGCGGAGAGCAGGCAGTCAATCCGCCTTCTCCTCATGAAGCACGCAAGCAGAGGGGAGTGCAGTGTCTAACTGCTGAGAGAAAATTAAAAACCTACACTTTTGTATTCTGCTGACCTTCAGGAGTAAATGAGAAACAGACTTGCTCACACAAACAGAAGAGAATTTGTTTCCAGGAGACCTGCACTCCACGAAATGTTAAAAGAAATTCTTCAGAGAGAAGAAAATGAGATGAAAAACTCGAAGCTACATAAAGATCATTAGGCATCATGTTTCTTCACAGACATGGTGACATTGTTTCCAGAATATTAACAATGTATTAGATGATTATAGCTCGGCATAAGTGAACTGGACTAGTTGTAAAGAGATCCTGCAAACTCGAGAGCAGTCTCTTAAAAGAACAACGGCAATGAGTATAAAATAGTAACAAATGTAGCAGATATTAATCCAATAATCACCTTACGTGTCAATGGTCTAAATATACCAATTAAAAGACCAAGTCTGTCACAGTGGATCAAAATACAAGACCATGCATACTGGACACTTCCCACAAGAAATCCACATTAAGGGTATATTTAGATTAAAAATAGTGGCAAGGAAGATGACATACCGCGCTAACACTGATCAAAAGAAGCGAGAATAGCTGTATCAATTTCAGGCTGATTCCAGAGCAAGGAAAGTCATCAGAGGTTAAATCAATCTATTGTGAAGTATGTATGTACCTCACAATAGAGTATCAAACCAAAGGAGGTCAAACTGTTAGAACTGCAAAGGGAAACCTGATGGACTCACTACTGCAGCTGGACACTTCAACACCCCGCCTCCAGAGCTGGACAGAGCCAGCAACCAGAAAGTCACTGCGTGCACAGCAAACCCAACACCACCACTGATCGAATGAATATAACTGACATCAACAGACCACTCCATCCGATAACAGCAAAATACAAGCTCTTTGTGAGCTCCCAGAAAGCATTCACCAAGACAACATTCTGGCGTAAAATACATCTTAAATTTAAATTTCTGTGACTGCTCACAAACCACGGTAAAAATCAAACTAGATTCAATGACAGAAAAATAGCTGGAAATTTCCCAGAGATTAAACAACACACTTCTAAATACACTGTTCAAGGAAGAAATCACAATACAAATTAAAAAATACGTGGAACTAAATGAAAATAAAAATACAATTTACAAAATTTGTGGGATGCAAGGAAAGCAATGCTTACAGAGAAATCTATAGCAATGAATGCATGTATTGGAAAAGCAGAAAGATCTAAAATTAAAAATCTAAGCTTACACCTTAGGAAACCATATTAAATGCAAAATAAGTTATAAAAATTAGAACAGAAATTAGTCATATTTTAAATAGGAAATCAGTAAGAAAAAAATGAAACCAAAAGCTCATTCTCTGAAAAGATCAAAATTGATAAATCTCTAGCCAGGATACCTAACAAGAAAGAGAGAAGACACAAATCACTAACATGAGAAATCAAAGAAAAGACATCACTACAGACCCCATATAGAAGATATACATGAAAACAACTACAAAACTGATGGAAGAAAGAAAAAAAAACTATCTAAATGGAGAGCTATTCCGTTCATAGACAGGAAGACTCAATATTATCATTCCATTCCATTCTTCTCAACTTGATTTATAGATTTAGTGCAATCCCAATCCAAATCCCAGTGAGAAATTTTGTGGATATCAATGAACTGGTTCTGACGTTGACAGGGAGAAGCATATGATCCAGCAGAGCCAATACAACACTAAAGGAGAACAGAGTTGGAGTACTGACCCTACCAGACTGTAAGACCTCCTATAAAACTGTACTCATCAAGAGTAGTACTCTTGTGGTCTGTAAAGAATGGACAAACAGAACAAATGGAGAACCCTGAAAAAGACCCACATGTAGTTAACTGATCTTTGACAAAGGAGCAAAGGCAGCACAAAAGAGAAAAGAGAGTCTTTTTAACAAATGGGGCTGGAATAGAGATCCACGTACCAAAAAAATGAATTTACACACAAACCTTACACTCTTCACAAAAATTAGCTCGAAATGGATCACAGACCTAAATGCAAAGTGAAAAAACTATAAAACACAGGACCCGAGAAACCACAGCACGCCATCTGTGATGTGGACGGAGACCCACGCAGACAGGAAGAAGAGGCCAGGGACTTAAGGACAGTGGTGACCCAGAGGCTGGTATCACACGGCCGCAAGCTTAAGAAATAAATCACAGGCAAAGGCCAGTAACTCTAAAAGAGCTTCTACGGGTGCCTGGGGGGCTCAGCCATTGAGTGTCCCACTTCAGCTCAGGTCATGATCTCACGGTTCATGAGTTCGAGCCCCGCACTGGGCTCTGTGCTGACAGCTCAGAGCCTGGAGCCTGCTTCAGATTTTGTGTCTCCCTCTCTTTCTGACCCTCCCTCACTTGTATTCGCCCCGCCCACAAAATAAACAAAAAATTTAAAAAGAGAGCATCTAAAGGTAGAAGAAAATTGGGGGAGACAACAAAAAAGGGAGGCTAAAGAGGCCTCGCAGGCACATGGAACTACAGCGTCCTTTCTCACCCATCTGACAAAGATTCGTACACTAAGAACACAAGATGGGGGAGAGAGACACGCTGACATACGTTTGCTGGTAAAAGGCACAAAGGTACAAAGCCTGTGAACACTTCACAGAATTACATATGCATTTAAGACCTAACTCCGTTCTCCTAGAAACCTGTCCCAGCGAGGACACTGTGGGACAGAACAGACAGGCCGAATCACTGCAGTGCCATCGCTTCTAATACAGAAGAGCGGAACCAACCTAGTGTCCAAACAACTCAGCGTAAGTAAAACAAGGCACCGTTCAGTTGTGACAGGTGGGGAGCAGGTGCCCTGCGTGTGGGGGAGGGGTCGCCGCGCTGCTCCGCGGAAGAGTGACAGAGGAGCAGGCGAGTGGGTATGGATTCACCGGGCGCTGACACCAGTTTGTCACTGAAGTGGGTGGCATCACTCATCTGAGGATCACAGATTTCCCAGCAGAAAACAGAATGACATCCTTTACTAGGTACACATCTGTTTGTTGATGAAAATGTGATAAGAAATAGAGCCATAATTTACAAACTACGCTGTTCTATGACTCACAGAAGTTACTTGAACAGTACTAAACCATGATGGGTGACAAAACTACACACAAACTGTTCTACCAGAAGCTCATTCGGACCCATGTTCCAAAACACTCAAACCCGCTTTACCGGGCTTCACTCGCGGACACTCCGTGCTTTTACAAACCGAAGGTCTGTGGCAACCGTGAATCAAGGAAGTCTGATCAGCGTCATTTCGTCCAAAGCATTTGCTCACTTTGTGTCTCTGTGTCACGTTTTGGTAATTTCCACTATATTTCAAACCTTTTCATTGTTTTTATATTTGTTACAGTGATCAGTGACCAGCGTTTCCAACTCACTGAAAGCTCAGTTAATGGTTATCGGTTTTCAACAAAAAACTTTTTGTTAATTACGGTGTGTGCATTGTTCAGACATACTGCACTCCTGACAGACTACTGTACGGTGTAAACATGACTTCTATGTGCACTAAGAATCCAAAATACTCAGCTGACTCGTTCTGCGGGGAAATCCACGTTAGCGCTGTCTGGAACAGAACTGCAATGCCTCCAGCACGTGCCTGTAACCAGCAGTCAGCGTCATGTGGACTCAGATTTTCCAAAGACAAAAGACCCATGTCTGTTCCAGCGACCTCTTCAGATGAGGGGCCCCCACCGATCTTGTCCACACCGCACTCAGGGCCTCCAGACCTGCTACCTCGCTCAGTCCGCCCTGTGGGAGCTCTGCCTCTCTCCCCGGGAGGCTGTCACCAGACCCCGTCCCTGCTGCTGAGCAGAGGCAGGAGCTCAGGAGAGAGCGCCTCACTTACACCGCGGCTCCCGAACCACCTCTGTGCCTGCTGGAGGGCCCGCCTCGGATCTTAAGAGATGTAAGGAAAACTTGCAGACAAAAAAGACTAAAAAGCAAATAGACACAAAGACATTCCTAACAAGTCAACCTAGTTCAAGAAAGTCTTTTTAAAAATGCAATTTATGAGGCGCCTGGGTGGCTCAGTCAGTTGTGCGACCAACTCTTGATTTTGACTCAGGCCACAATCTCCTGATTCGTGGGTCTGAGTCGCACGTCGGGCTCCACACAGTCAGTATGGAGCCTGCTTGGGTTCTTTCTCTCCCTCTTTGTCCCTCTCCTGCTGGCTCTGGCGTGCGTGCTCTCTCGTGCTGCCTGTTCTCTCAAAATAAATAAATTCTTAAAAATATATTTTGAAAAAATGCAATTTATACCCTCAGAAGTATAAGCTACCTGCATCCATGAAATAACAAATAGAACAAAAAAGAGCTCCTAGAAATTTAAAATGCTTTTTAAAAGGTTGAAAAATAAAGTCAGTAACTTCCTAAGAATGAGAAAATGCAAATGACTAATTGGCCAAGTTTAGGGGAAAAAAAGATGATCAACCTGAGAAGCAGAACATGCAAGCAGCGTGCGTCCAGAGAGGAGGACGGGCAGCGTTGAGGCAGGAGCTCCGAACCCCCACGAGGGCAGGGCGGACCCACTGGAAAAGTCGCCAGGTAAAAAGACCCAGCTGGACATTCACGGCCATACAGTTCACAGCACATAAAACACCAGTCTAGAAGTTTCCAGAAAAGAGGCAAAGACCACTGGACACACACACTGTTGGGGCCCCTCCAGCCAAAAAGCCTGCGGAGGTGATTCCACTGTGACGGCAAAGCCTCCAGGGGGAGCGTATATAATCGCAAAGTCCCTAGCCTTGTCTAGGAAGGCGCTACCCTGGATAACCGTTGGCCCTCCCCCCATTTGAGGATCAGGACGAAAAGAACATAGGTCCTGGGAGACTGGGGTGCAGTGCTGTGTGGCCTATAGGGACCCTGCTTCCCCTGCTTGAAAATGTGTGCGCTTGACTGCTTGACCTAAGTGGATCAGAGACTGGGGTTAGTTCTCCTATTATTCATGCCACTTGGTAATTGTGGTTTCAGTAAATGGGCAGATTTTCTGATTGAAACTTCTCCCCTAGTTAGAGACAACTTTACTCACAGACTATTGTTTGAACTTTTAAAGAAAAATAGCCTTGTCATAAGCCTCAGTTAATATTACACTATATACGTAAAATAAGACCCTCGCTGATGTATTTTGAGTGGTCAATTATGGTTTTTGATCTTTTGTATTGTACTTCACTTCTATCTTTAACTCTCTGTTCTCTCTTCCGTGAAAACAATGATCTTTCTGAAACATGTGATTCCTAAGAAGTTGCAAACAATGTAATCATTAAAAGAAAGATGTAATCACCTGTGGTATATAAGACACCAAGTTTCACAGTACAGTGTGGTCTCTTCCACCATTCATGTTATCTGTGTTCTTTCTTGTAGATATTTCGCCGACACCAACCCCCTACTCAGGGACCCTTAGACTCTGGTGCGTGGGCTGGTCCCCCGCAACACCCAAGTTTGGAAACACCATCCAACGTCCCCAATGGCAGCAGTGAGATGTGGAGACCACAGACGGGGCAAGGGCAGGAGAAGTGTGAGTGACAGGTGACCCCCACCTAGAATCCCAGGCCCCGCCTGCACGGGGGCAGCATGAAGACGCCGTTGATGCAGGGTCTCAGGCAGAACCTCATCTTCGAGGCGCACTTTGGAAAACCGTATCGGAGACCATTCCATGCATGCGAATGAACGACCACACGCTCCACCTGCCATTGTAAACACCCACTTGGTCACGGCCCACGCCCGGAGCTGCCTGAGGCCGCGAGAGCGCACCCTGCCGCCGGGAGGGACGCAGGCAGACCCGGGACCCGGCTTCGGAGAGAAAGCGGAGCTCCTGGGGCCACAGCGCGGCAGCGGCCGGAGGACGCGGCGCAGGAGCTGTCTGCGGGGGGCCGCGCACAGACGGCCGCGTGGGGCACTGGCCCCGGGGCGTAGCACACGGAGTTTTATAAAGCTGCTGGAGGGTCTGAGAGACTTCAAGTTGCAAACAAATTTAAGCAAATACAAAAAAATTAAGTAATCACTAAATTCCAGGAAAATAAAATGTACCAAGAAAAAGAAGTCATTGCACTGCCTTACTTGGCTCAGCACTGTCCAATTCCAGGGAAATGTATCTCCACGGAGCATTTATGAACCCTGAAGGTAAATATCAGAAGGAACAGAGTGCTGCTCTTTGTTGCAAGTCTTTGGCACTACTTGACATTTTCAACAATGAATTTTTAGTAATTGGATAAAAATAAAATCAAAGTTTTAGAAGTATTTTAGTTAAACAGAGCAAAAGTAGCTGCTAAATAAATCTGAGCATTACATGCATGGTTATGTACCATCACCACTCCCTGGACCTATCAGTATGGTTAACATAAGTCACAAAGCAGGAAAACTGCAACCTTGGATAAACCAGGAAAATCTGGAGGCTCACCTTAGGGGGGAAAACGCATGAAAAATAGTACAATGTAATATAGTGTGCATATATATATATAATTATATAAACCAGTACGGTATATGATAGGAATTGCTGTCATTAGGTATATATAAATTACAACTTTAGTAAGTAATTAAATTCCAACAATTATACAGATAATAAGTTACTTTAAAATAGAAATCTCTGGGGCACCTGGGTGGCACAGTTTGTTAAGGATCTGACTTTGGCTCAGGTCATGATCTTGAGGTTCATGAGTTCAAGCCCCACATCAGGCTCTGGGCTGACAGCTCAAAGCCTGGAGCCTGCTTTGGATTCTGTGTCTCCCTCTCTCTGCCCCTCCCTCACTCATGTGTTCTCTCTCTCTCTCTCTCTCTCTCTCTCTCAAAAACAAACATTAACAAAAACCTAGAAATCCCTAACGTGCCGAACTAGATAAAGAGCACACCGACGCTCTTTGTCAAACGCAGACCCCAGAGCTGGGAACCACCTACTGATCCACATTCACCGCCGTGGCGGCTGGAAGGCCCCAGACTCCTCATCCGGGCGCCCCTCACCCGGCACAGCATACGCTGCGTGAGAGACAGAAACCCCCTTTTGGGTGAATTTTCTTTACTTGTAAATAGGCACGTTCCTAACAGACACAGGGGACTAAGAGCAACAGTCTGAGTCTGTGTTGATAGAAGAATGGCTTAAAGTAATTTTATAAACAAAACTGATGAAGGGATCAGCAATCTTTCCAAGATCAGACAGCACACAACAGCGGGAAACAAGAGACTCCGTGGTCTCCTGTTAACGTGTCTGACAGCGGGCCTCCCGCGACACCCAGAGCACCCGCTGTCTTCCACCTACGCCACGTGCTCCTACAAATGTCGAGAAACAAGAAAAACATAAGATCAAGTACTGGCTAGGATGAACAATCTCTCCCTTAAAAACAACAGCCTCTCTAGGCGTAGAGCCTTCAGGCTCTTACACCACGTGACCCACCATGTGACACGCCGCCCCCCTGACTAGGACTTCAAAATCAAAGAAGAGGGCCCCTGGGTGGCTCCGTCGGCTGAGCATCCAGCTTCAGCTTAGGCCACGATCTCACAGTCCATGGGCTTGAGCCCTGCGTCGGGCTCTGTGCTGACAGCTCAGAGCCTGGATGGAGCCTGCTCCAGATTCTGTCTCTCCCTCTCTCTGTCCCCCACCAGCTTGTGCTCTCTGTCTCTCAAAAATAAACACTTAAAAATTTTTAAATCAATGAAGAAAACAGGAGTGCTGAATTTGGAATGGTGTGCAAAACAAAGAACTCTAGAAACGAATTACTGTTTCAAATGACAGAAACATGGGAGGTCTCATTGACCCACAACACACCTGACGACAAGTTCCGCAATCAACCAAGTGAAATAAAAACATTTTACTGTAAATACTACGACCAACAGGAACACTGCCTGTACGCAGAACGGCTCCGGGCGCCCGGCGCCAAGCTGGGCCCTGGCACACAGCTCGCCTACCCCTCCTCGGATCCTCGGCAGGCACGCGCCACAGCGCACCCCTGCACTGGCGATGCGCCAGGGCTCGAGAAGACGGGACTCGCACCCGTGTCCACACGGCTTCGAGGGCCCGGATCGGAACACACTGGCAGATGGCTTACACTGCACCTGTCGTCTCTGACCCGAAGTAATCCTACAGACAAATGCTCAACAGCGGAATCCGTATGATCTTTACAAGAGAAGCTAAAATAAAAGATAAAGGGGACTTAAGAACCTGAATCCCTGTGGCTCTTCTACAACAGAATTCCAAATACTACAGTTAATAAACACAAGAAACAGTTCTCGGGGCGCCTGGGTAGCTCAGCCGGTTAAGCCTCCGACTTCAGCTCAGGTCAGATCTCTCGTTCGTGGGTTCGAGCCCTGCATCGGGCTCTGTGCGGACAGCTCAGAACCTGGAGCCTGCTTCCGGTTCTGTGTCTCCCTCTCTCTCTGCCCCTCTCCCTCTCATGCTCTGTCTCTCTCTGCATCAAAAATAAATAAAACATTTTTTAAAAAGTTAAAAAAAAAAAAGAAACAGTTCTAAATCAAACAGCAACCATTCTGTAGATTTATTAGTTTTGCTAGCATAATTCTCATTTGTCAAAGAATTTTAAAATGTTACGACAGACTTATTTCTGGAATGGAGAGGATTTGCAGTCCTACAGAAAGTAGGACCTACCTACTTCACAGTGCGGCTACGCTATCCTGGTTTCTGGGGGGGGGGGGGGGGTGAGAATCACACGAAGCCTCACCTTCCGTCCTAGTTGTAGGAACCGCGGGCCACCCACGTAGGAAGTAATTTCTATTGAATATGTTTCATTTCCATCCATTTCATTCTAATCAAGTTCCTCCAAATAAACATACAAAAACCTTTTTTCCTTAAAACTACTATAAATACCCTAAATCTACTCTAGTCAAACCCCTTTCACACTTCCTCTTTCAAAAAGAAATGACCACTCCTCCCGATGACAACCCCGATAGGCAGGCATTCAGCTGCACTTGGGGAGCCTGCCGGACGTCTGACCGGCAGGAGGGGAGGGACCGCAGAGAACAGTACTGACGCACTCCCTGCCTCTCCCGCGAGGAGCGTGGGTCCCCACACGCCTGTGTCTGAAGCGCTGGCGAGCGCGGGGCTGGAGGAGGGGCCCCCCGAGCGTGTGGCCGGACCCCCGGGGGCCCCCGCCGTGGCACACTGCCCGCACAACGCTGGGCCGCACGCCTACCTGCATCGGCTCTGGACCGCTGGCCAGGTGTCTTCCCGAATGGGGTCTTCATTCATCTGTATGTACGTGAGCAGCACGGCTGCCGGACTAGGGTGAAAATGGAAAACTCTCCGCTCTGACACTTTTCCCAGACTCTCAACGTTCCTGTTAGTCCATCATCCAAGTGCCTCTTTCACGAGTGCAGCAGAGACGTGTGTGAACTTAAGGACTCTGTAAAACAGTGAGTGGTTCGTTACTAGAGCTTCACACCAGACTTTAACGCGAGGCCGGCTATGAAGGGCTCCGCCCAGAAGCTAAAGTAGCCTGATTTCCTCGGACACGGGGCGGGGGGCGGCGCGGGGAGTCGCCTACCCCTCCCCCACCCCCCGACACCCCTCCTGCTGCCAGGATCAGTAAAGGGCGGAGGCTGGGGCGTCAGTGACCACAGACACTGTCATGGCCCATGTCCTCAACGGGACACAAAGCCGGACCCACGGGGGTGGCGGTCACAGGGAGGAAGAGCGCTAGGATGCCCAGAGCAGGGGCAGGACGGGAGCCAAGTTCAGGTCCAAAGCACAGCTGGGCACCGGGCCAGCAGGCTGGCAGCAGGGCAAGACAACGCGGACAGCTCACAAGACGGACCGCGGTGCCCCTTCCGCCCTTCAGGCTTCCAGAAACCAGAGGAAGAGACCAGCGAGGTAAGCAGCTTATCCTCTGAGCCAAAGTAACTCCTGTGCGGACACGAACCGTCCAGACCTCAAGCGCAGCCGCTGCAAACGGCACGGTGCACGGCGCTGCTTCCGGCTCCCGTGTACACAGTCCTCACGCGCACAACCACGGCCCTGCGTTTACAGGCTTAATTACTTTTCTAGAGACAAAAATTAACAAAACAGAATAAAATTAAAAGGCCTAATTTGTGTGGGGGGGTAGCGGAGAATAATCCATTTTACTGCTAAAAATTCTAATATAAAGCTTTTTCATTATTTGATAAAGACGTACTTAAAAATAACCGGATTAATGCACTGGGGGGCCCTGTACCCTGGGCCCACCGCACGGGGCTCAGGAAGGACGGAGGCGGCGCCTGTGTCCAGACACAGCTCTTCCCCGAGGTCTGGGCTCTGCCCGCCTCGCCGCCCAAGGCTGCCTGACAAGCGGCTGCCAGCCATCTCCCGGCGCCCCCGTGGCCACTCATCCTCGCTCCCCAGCCCCGGCTGCATCGGCATCCATCACCCCTCGGGGCCCACCTCCAGGAGGCCAGATGCTCCAGGACCCTCCCGGGGGGTGAGGGGTGGGGGTGGCGTGCCGCGGCCCCTGCCAGCCGGTCCCCCAGCCACCGCGGGACCCGGGCCCCACTCCCCTCTTCAGCATTCTCGGCAACAAGGACCCTGCAGCTCGCCCTTTGGGTCTTGGACATTCTGGCTTCAAACCACCTGCCCCTCCAGTCCCCAGCCCCCGGGTTCACTGCACCTTCTCATCACCCAGGACCACAACACCTTCAACTCCATCACCACCCAGACACACCGGCCCCACAGTTCCCGGCTGCCACCCTTCCCTCCCTCCAGGGCCTCAACCACCATGCCACTGTCCGTGGTCCTCCTCGGGGACAAAGCACCCCCCCACTGCCCGGATTCCCTGGACACCCACCGTGACGCCTCCCCTGCCTCCCTCTGTTTTCTTACTCTTCTCATCTTGTCACTTTCCCGGCAAAACCCCGACCCAGCCCCCTGCCTCTGGTGTCCCCGGCGTAAGCCATTTGGCACGGCCACCACTCTGCTACCTGGAGTGAGTATCCAACAGTCCCCGCCCGGACGGGCAAGCGGCCACCGGGAGGGGGACAGCCCCACACGAGAGAGGCCTGCTCACGCACCGTCCGACCCTGCAGGGTGCCCTCTGCTCTCTTCTGCTCTCCCCGTCCACTCCCCCCTTACCCGACGCCCCCCCCCCCGGTGCTCCCCACTACCTGCTTCGAAGAGCGGCCAACACGGCCCCAGACACACCTCGGCGGGTCAGAGCCCCACCCGGGTCCTCCAACACGGGAGACCGCGCCCGCTCGTGCTCCGGGGGCGCCCTCCTCCCGGGCACGTCCAAGCTTCTCCTCGGGACAAGTGCGGGCCACCTGTCACTCTTCTAAAAGGCTCAAGGCACGCTGCGGGGGGGGGGGGGGGGGCTACAGAGGGGCTTTCTGAATAACGTAAGAAAGCCAAATTCTAGATCCAAGTCCTTTCCCATTTCTGAGTAACAGTGAATATGCCAGCTGCATAATCTCATCCAGAGACAAACGGGGAGCCCAAGCAAGAGGGGCGCACGCCCCAGCGCTCACCAACGCGAACACTGTGCTTTCCCGCACTCGCCGTGCGATGCTTCGAAAAACTTGCCTAAGACACAATCTCACTCTTGACTGGAAAGGGCAGAACTTGCGGGGGGGGACTTTTAAACATACCACGTTTACATTGTTACTTATTAATGGTTAATTTAATAAAGAAGACAAACTGAAGATAAATATAAAAAAAACCTTAACCTGCCGATGTAGCAAAGCCTCACTTCTAGGAAAGTGGGAATTATCAAAGTTTATTGCAAGTGTTTACAGGAAATGCGGTCAAAGGCACAGGAAAGGCGATGCTAGGTTTAGAGAGGCTTGGCAGACGCTGGCACCGCCGGGGGAAGGGCGTCCCCGCAGGGGCACCAGGCCAGCCCGCCCAGCGGGAGCGGGGGCACCTCCAGCCTCGGGGTCACTGGAGCCGCTGGGCCGGTCTGCGGTGTACAGTAAACAGGTGACCCGGGAGCCACACCAAGTCCCCAGGAGACAAGCAGGCCGGACGCTCCGGAACCTCCGGGGACGGCTCCGGCAGGAGGCACGGCCCTCGAGGACGCGGTCAGGAAGGGAGGGCTGTGCGGGACACTTGGGGCGAGCGGAGAGGACACCACGGGGGCACACACCGGCGACCTGGGGTGGCGCACCCGAGCGCAGTTCCCCTCAGGAAGAGCGTGCTGAGATTTCTGGAGGTGGATGGTCACGTCTGCAAGGGAATTACAAACGCTTCAGGAGAACAAAATGAAGTCTGTAGGATCAAGTGAAAATAGCAAACTACTAATTTCTGAAACTTAGTGACGTGCATTTACTCTTTGAACTTTTATTTCAATTTGAAATTTTTCATAATAAAAAGTTGAGAAAGACAAAATCCTGGATTTTCTTTTGCTGAATCCATCTCTAGTAAATACAGCCAACCGTCCGGTCTTGCAATACGGGTAAACAATCTGTAAGATGCGCCGTTAGCGGGCACCTGGGCGCCTCAGTCAGTTAAGCATCATCAGCTCAGGTCGTGATGCCGCACTGTGAGTTCAGGCCCCACGTCAGGCTCTGTGCTGACAGCTCAGAGCCTGGAACCTGCTTCAAAATTCTGTGTCTCCCTCTCTCTCTCTATCCCTCCCCGGCTCGCACTCGGTCTCTCTCTCTTAAAAACAGACATTAAAATAATTGTTAATATATAAAATGTGCCATTAATTTCATTTTCAAACTTAAAATTCTCCTTCTGTAATAATCCTGAAGGGGCCACATATTCTGGGACAAAAGTCCCGGAGCACATGCCGTGCGTGCACCTGCTCAGACGCCTCACAACCACCAGGAGGCACACACGGTGACCACACTGTTCTGGAAACCTGACATCTGCAGCACGGAGTTACAGGTCGCGTGCAGACTGCAAGGGGCGCTGCAGAGACAAACTTCCCATTTTAACAACAAACACGGGGACCGTTGCCGGAAAGGAAGACAGAGTGCCACAAAACCAATGACAGCATATCCTCTTTCCAAAAAGGGTAAGAAATGACCATCACATTTCACGTATAAAAGTAGTAATAAACATAAAATAGAAATTACATTATCAAACTATTTGCGGCCAGCTGCCACCACCCAACAGTGCTATTTATAAAAAAAGAAATACATCTCCAAAACTGCTTAAGCAAAGATGTTCGTTCCCAGAGAGGCCCCAACACCTGGACCACTACTGGAAAAGCAGACACGAGCCCTCACGGCCAGAATACAGTGGCCTTAGAGCTGCTGTCACAGGTGGATCAACATGCACAGAAGTGTGGATTACCGCAAATATTTATTTGAAAAATGATATATCACTAAAATCGAAGTCTAAATATTAAAGAAGAAATTATTTTTGAAACAAAAATAAGACGGGGCGCCTGGGTGGCTCAGTCGGTTAAGCGGCTGACTTCAGCTCAGGTCATGATCTCATGGTTTGTGGGTTCGAGCCCCGCGTCAGGCTCTGTGCTGACAGCTTAAGAGCCTGGAGCCTGTTTCTGATTCTGTGTCTCCCTCTCTCTCTGACCGTCCCCCGCTCATGCTCTGTCTGTCTGTCTGTCTCTCTCTCTCTCTCTCTCAAAAATAAATAAACGTTAAAAAAAAAAATAAGACAAAAACAGAGAGGGACACAAACCGTTAAGAGACTCTTAAATAAAGAAAGCAAACAGGGTTGCCGGCAGGGTGTTGGGTAGGGGGATGGGCTAAAAGGGCAAGGGGCACTAAGGAGGACACTGGTTGGGATAACCACTGTTTTGTGTAAGTGATGAATCACTAAAAAAGAAAGAAAGAATTTTCTTAGTTACAATATAGTTACATGATATCTGCAACTTACTGCAAGCTTTCAAATGGCTCAACAAAAATGTCAGTGCAGCAAAACAGGGACCGGACCTCAGAGGAAGGTGTGCATGCCGGGAAGAAACGCAGCTACAGTCTCAACTCTTCCGTGTCTAGAAAATGTCACTGAAAATGTCTGGGGGAAAGAACTGCAGAGGGAGGCGAAAAGCCAAGTTTGGAACTGGTGACAACACAGTACGTTTACTGTATGTGCTCTCCAAGGTCTGTAACTTACTTTCTAAAATGTGATTTCTAAAAAACAGATTAATGTTCAACCTCGGTCAACTTTATTATATGCCCGGAAATTTTCACAATAGAAAGTTAAGAGAGAAAAAGCGTCAGTGGTTTCAGTTTTAGACGTTGTATGTGTGGAGAGAAACCCCCGGGAGCACAAACCGTCCTGGCCTCACTGGATATCCACTTCCTAGAATTTACTAGATAGTCCAATGGACGGCACTAAAGACAACATCAGAGGCCTCTGGTGCAGGCTGTCTGTCCCTTTGGCTCGAACCTCAAGATCAGAATGGAGGGCTCGACGTGAATGAGGCCCGTGGGGCACCCAGGGCTCGGCTAGACCACTGAGTGGGCATCTGAAGGCCCCCAGAGCCCCAGACTCTCATAGTTCAATATCAGCCAAATGACTGACCAGCCTAGGTCACCACACATCTGAACATGTTCTAACCCGGGACCTCTCAAGCACAGACAGAATGCACAGGTGTCATGAATCTGGATGGGGGACGTGTTTGCTAACCTCTACCTGAAAGACAGCATCCCCGTCCACCCTGAATGTGTATGACAAACACTGTGTGACCAGAACCCAGGACTCGCTCAGCAGGAAGCTGTCTGTCCCCCCAGCGCACGGGCTGCAGATCCCAGAGAGTACGCCACACAGCTGCCGCAGATCACTAAACTCTATTCCTGAAATAGAATATTTCTGGTCCAGATTTCAGGGAGGTCCCTCTAAATCCCTGGAGCTTCTCGGGGTCCGGGGGGGCTCAGTCAGTTGAGCGTCCGACTCTTAGTTTCAGCTCAGGTCGCATCTCACAGTTCGTGGGACTGGGCCCTGTGTCAGGCTCTGTGCTGACAGTGCAGGGCCTGCCTGGGATTTTCTCTCTCTCCCTCTCTCTCTGCCCCTCCTCTGCTCGAGCACTTGCTTGCTCTTGCTCTCTCTCTAAAATAAATATTTAAATCCTTGGAGCTTCCGCAGTCTCTGTGATCCACGGTGGCCCTTAGATGATTCATGAGAATGGCTCTGGTCACACCAGAAAGACCAACCATGGCACCGCAGGACCGAGGCTCTGAATCCCATGGTGGCAGCCCAACTTCCAGGGACAGAGGCTAAGTGTTGAATCCCATCTGATGGCCAGCGATCCGTCAACCATGCTTACACAATGGCGGCCCGATAAAGCAGGCCGTGGAGCTGCACTCCCCGGCCAGCGGGGCTCCGACACCTTGTACACTACCGGCCACAGGCAAGGGAGGCGACGCTCCTGATGTCGCCCAGGAGAACTAGGAGCTTCCCACTGGGACCCTCCCAGACCTCACCCTGTGGGTTTCCTCTTACGGCTGGTCCCGGATTTGGATCTAACAGAACTGTAATCAGAAGGAGAGACCCACCCTGGAGATCCTGCAGATTCCATCAGGCCACCAGAAGTCAAAGGAATCTTTTGTTTCCCAGTGCGTAAAAATGCCATGTTCACACTATGCTGTGGTCCACTAAGCATTACATCTAAAAAAAACCTTAATTTTAAAAGTTTACTGGCAGAACCAGCTAACCACCACCTGGGCTTTCAGCTCAGTCCTAATCACCGAACACAGAGGACCATTAACAAATACAATGAAAATTTGAGATACTGCAAGAATCACCAAATTATGACAGAGACAGAAGTGAGCAAACCCAGCATCCCTCGCTCGACAGGCTGCCACAAAGCCCTCGGTGCGTGGAGACCCGGGACCCGCAGAGCACAGGGAAGGACGCCCGCACGGGGCTGGCCTGAGTTCTGCCAGACCTTCCAGTGAGTCACCCACCCCGAGGGCAGTGGGAGCCCGCAAATCTGCAGCGGGCAGGTCAGAGGCGCAGGGTCCTGGGCAGCCGTGCGGGGGACAGCGCCTCGCCGGCGCGTCTGACCCGCCCGGGCAGCTGGGGCGCCGGGCTGTGCCACAGGGACACAGGTCCACACGGCTCTCCGGTGTTCCTTCTCCTCGATTATCTGCTGATCAATATATGGAGGAAGACATGTCAAAGACCACTCAAATTACTTTCTGTTGGGCATCAAAAGCCATCACTTAAGTACCCTAAAATGTAAAATTTTCACGATCTGTACGTTAACCATATCACCTTGCCACTTATCAACTTATCAATAAAGAAGCCATATGACCATTAAATTTGTTTTCATAGTTTTATAACCGTCTAAAGATAGTTTCTGTTGCCATCCCTCCTACTTTAATTTTCATGTTCAGAAACACCCCACAGAGGGACCCACAGGCTTCAGCAGACTGCCAAGAGGCCCACAGCACAGCCAGCCCCGCATAAACGACGGGCCCAGAGCACCTCTGGACCCCTTACAGGCCACACACAAGTGCTGTGGAGAGAAGGGACAGGGCCTGGTGGGGAGGGCCTAGACACCAAGAACATTCTCCTGAACGCTAGGAAGTCAAAAGGAAATCTAGAAGAATACCCCGACGAGAAAGATCAGGATCCAGGCCACTCCCAGGTCAGGCGCAGCCAACGCACAAGGAGCCTAGACATCTGGACATACCAGAAGCCAGGAGGTGGTCACTGGAGGGGCGCCCAAGAGCCGGGGTTTCTTGCGCGGTTTTCTTGTGTGTGAGACTGCAGACTCCATGACAACACCCTGCACGCACGCACACGGAGCCCACGCTCGAAGCGTAAAGGACTGGACAGCACACACGACACAGGGTCTGGGGGGGGAAGCCCACATCTGCCACAGCCTGGCTCGCTGAGGGCAACGCCGCGTGTGGAGGGGCAGCTGACAGGCTGACGGCTTTGCAAGGCGAGGAGCCGAGACTAAACCGGAGGACTCCTGGGGGCCAGCAGAGGGAGGGGGGGCCGAGACCCCGGGGGCCGAGAGCCGGGACCACGAACGGCTCGCAGGAGGCTCGCAGGAACGGGGCGGCCGGCTCCAGGCTAAGAACACCCACACTCCCGACGCTGAGCCGAGGGGAGCCCAGACGCCCGCCCCCTCCGATGCCCCGCAGAAGTGAGCATAAATCTTCCCTAGAATTCCAGCCCAGACTCCACTCTATTCCCAACAATCCACACGTGTGCACACATACTTGTGGATCCCAAACTCCCGGGAGACCATGGAATGCTGCTGGACTGGCAGGCAGAAGCTCCTAGAACAAAAATGACTTTGGCAGCTGTTCTAAAAGGGTCCTTATGGCGCAAATAAAAAATCTTCAGTAACATCTTTGGCCATCTGAGCAAGTGACCTTAACTTTGTCCAGCTGCCACCAAAAATACAATCTGGGTTCAACTATTCTTTTCAGTTTTATACCTGAGACATGACTAAAATCTTTCAAAACCACAGTGGTAAGATCTGTGTCTATTGGCACGTTTACGAGGTCTTCGTATATGACACAAAGGTGGTATTTTTACCTCTGAATGGTACTGCCAGAATTTTAAAGACTTTATTAAGAACTTCTATTCAATTGGCTTAAAGAAAATTAGGCATTTATTTAAAGTAAGTATACTTTCAGAAACACACATACTAACCCAAATGTTCTTCAAGCTCAGTTGATCTGAGATCATCTCTGATTTAAAAATTTTTTTAAAATAGTTTAAGTTTCTTGGTTTAACAACACAGGCACATCATCAGGGTCAGCAATACTGAATGTAAGGCAAACAGAAAACTCTTGCTCCCAGGTTTACTGACTAAGTGAGCTCACAGTGTCTCCAGATGACAGGAATGCGCCCGCCCACAAAGAAACACTTAGGATGGTGGGTAATTACTGGGGCGCCTGGGTGGCTCGGCTGGTGAAGCGTCTGGCTCTTGATTTTGGCTCCGGTCATGATCTCACAAGTCATGGGATGGAGCCCCATGTTGGCGCGTCAGCACAGAGCCTGCTTGGGATTCATTCATATTCTCTCTCTCTCTCTCTCTCTCCTTCTCTCTCTCCCCTTCCCGCCCGCCGGCCACCCACCCCACCCCACCCCCACTCTAATCTCTCCTCTCTCTCTCTCTCAAAACAACCATTTTTTAGATGATGGTTAATTATTTAATATCTAATCCAATGATAATTGTTAAAAACAGGCAACTTAAATGTAAAGATCAAGTTTATACTGTTAAACTAAATACTGCATATTCACTGAATACCTAAATCATTTTCCACATTACATAAACATTAAATGCTAAACATAAGTTTATCTACTACTGGCTTTTTTTATAGAGACAAAAAACACTTGGTTCTCCTGATAAACGTACTTTATGCCACACTGAAATCCGCAGTCTGGGACGGACATACCGGTTCCCCGGCGCACCGCAGGACGCTGATGCAGGATGGCTCCTAATGGTCTCTGGCCTTCCCTGGAGAGCGACGGCTGTGTGTGATCTGTCGGAAACGGGACGGGGGCTGGGAACGCAAGCGCACCAGACAAAACCTGAGCACACTCAGGGAACCACACAAAGTAACTCTGCACATGCTGTGTGAGGGGCGCCCGCCCCCCGCAGCAGGGCTCCCTAGAGCTTCCGCCTGCTGTGAAGTAATCTGTGACTTCCTGTTTCTCAAACTGCGGCCACAGATCCCTGGTGCGATGAACACTCATTCAGAGAATCCGCAGGTTACTGTGGCTACGTATACACACAAATGGGCAAGACGCATTTTAAATTTCTCTGTAACTGACAAGCAGATTAATTATGAATTCACTTATCCATGGACAAATAGAAAACTTTCAAAAAGTGCAAGAGTTTTGGGGCTCCTGGGTGGCTCCGTCGGTTGAGTGATCGACTTTGGATTTCAGCTTAGGTCACGATCTCATGGTTTGTGGGCTGAAGACCTGGGTCCGGCTAGGCGCTGGCAGTGCGGGGCCTACTTGGGATTCTCTCTCCCCGCTCTCTGCCCCTCTCTCAAAATAAACATTACAACAAAAAAGTGCAAGCATGCACCTGCCATACACTGAACAAAGGAAACAGGTGTCAGTTTACTTCACACATGTCAGCTCTTAGTCATTTATGCATGCATGTGCACGCTGAGCCAAACACTGTCGTTTTTGCTATGGACTGACCCAGTCTATTTGAAAGCCACCACTCTCACACCACCGGACACTGGGCCACAGAAGCTTCTGTGCAGCCAGCTGAAAAGACCAGCACAAGCACCACCACGGTCTCAGCCCTGAGACACACACAGTGCTAACCCCCAAGGCCGGGCAGCGGTCACTGAGAGGCTCAGACTTTCTTGCCTTGTGTTTCCAGATCTGCAGCCAGGCAACAATCTTTATTTAAAAGAACATCTCCTTTTTTTTTTTTTAACGTGTCTTTATTTTTGAGAGGAACAGAGCATGAGCGCGGGAGGGGCAGAGAGAAAGGGAGACACAGAACCTGAAGCAGCTCCAGGAGCCGAGCTGTCAGCACAGAGCCCGACACGGGGCTGGAACTCATGAACCGTAAGATCATGACTTGAGCTGAAGTCAGATGCTCAACCAACTGAGCCAACCAGGCACCCCTCCTATTTCTTATAATTACAATTCATCCTTCAACACTGGGGTTGGGAAACCAAATGCCAGCAACATCGAAAACCCACATATAACTTGACTCCCCCAAAACTTAACTATTAGCTACTGTTGACAGGAAGCCTTACCAATAACGTATAGTTGGTTAACACACTTTGTACACTACCCATATCATATGCTATTCTTACACTACCGTAAACTGGGGGAAAGAAAATATCACTAAAAGTCATGACGAAAAAGACACTCACGGTACAGTACTGTATTTACTGGGAAACACCTGCGTGGAAGAGCCAAGCAGCTCACACTGTGTGAGGGTCAGGTGAACTGACAAGCCTGTGAATTCTGGGGACAGCGCCCCAAATATGTACAGCTCAGCTACCCCCTCCCCCTTTCAAATCTCCATTCAGCAATGACGAGGGACCCTGTGGCCCCTGCCTTTCCTGTCACTACCACTCTGGCAGAGCGGTGTCAGGAGAAACCTACACATACCATTTCATACTGCAATTTTCAAAAACCAGCTGATTCATTTCAACTCTATTATGTACAAGGAGTCTGTATTCATTCAATGTAATATATAAACACTTTCGTTATCATCTAAGAATTAACCTGTAATTATTCTGTAACAACTGCCTTGCAAGTTTCTTTTCTATAGAAAAGTCCTAAGTTTGGGAAACAGAACATCTGAACTTAAAAAGTTAGCACTGTCAACAAGTATTATGTATGGATTGGATGGATGGATATGATTTTCTTCCATCACGCTAAGTGCGCCCTTTAGGCCCCATCCCGTCCAGCCCTCCTCTCTGGTCACCATCAGTCTGTTCAGTTGGTTCTCCAGAGTTAACAGTCTTGTTTCCTGGTTTGCGTCTTTTTTTCCCTTTGCTCATTTGCTTTGTTTCGTAAAGTCCACATGAGTAAATCATATATTTGTCTTTCTCTGCCTTATTTCACTTAAAATAATACTCTTCAGCCCTCTATCCACGTTGTTCAAATGGCAAGATTTCATTCTGTTCTGTTGGCTGAGTGATATTTCGTTGTAGATCTACACATCTTCATCGGACATTTGCGCTGCTTCCACATTTCAGCTATTGCTAATAATGCTGCTCTAAACATCAGGTGCATGTACCCCTTCAAATCAGTGTTTTCATACTTTCTGGGAAATACCTAGCAGTGGAACTACTGGATCATGTGGTAATTCTATGATTTATTATTGAGTTTTGGGGAGCCTCCACCCTGTTTTCCACAGGGACTGCACCAGTCTGCATTCCCACCAACGGTGCAGGAGCATCCCCTTCTCTCCCACACTCTCACCAAAACTTGTGGTTTCCTGTGCTTTGTATGTGAGCCATTCTGGCAGGTGTGAGATGATACCTCACTGTGGTTCTGATCTGCCTTGTCCTGACGATGAGTGAGGCTGAGCATCCTTGCATGTCTGCTGACCATCTGGATGTTCTCTTCGAGAACTGTCATCTCTTCTGTCCAGTTTTTTTTTAAATGTTATTTTTGAGAGACAGAGATACAGAGCACAAGCAAGGGAGGGGCAGAGAGGGAGACACAGAATCCAAAGCAGGCTCCAGGTTCCAGGTTCCAAGCTGTCGGCAAAGAGCCTGCCCAGGGTGCAGGGCTCCAACTCATGAACTTGAGATCATGATGTGAGCTGAAGTTGGTGCTTAGCTGACTGAGCCACCCAGCCTCTTCTGCCCAATTTTTAATTGGATTATTTAGTTTCTGGGTATTGAGCTGTATCAGTCCTGTATATTTTTTAGATACTAATCCTTACCAGATGTCATTTACAAATACTTTTTTCCCATTCCACAGGCTGCCTTTTACTTTTGCTGTTTCCTTCACTGTGCACTAACTTTTTATCTTGAGGTAGTCCCAAAAGTTTATTTCTGCTTTTGTTTCTGCTCCCTCTGGAGATGTATCCAAAAAAAACGCTGCTATGGCTAATGCCAGAGAACTTCCTGCCTGTCTCTTCTTCTGGGATTTTGATGGTTTCAGGTGTCACACTTAGGTCCCCAATGCATTCTGAGCTTGTGTATGTCGTACAGAAGTGGTCCAGTTTCACTCTTTTGCCCACTGCCAACTAGTCTTGCCAACACTATTTATTGAAGAGACTGTCTTTTTCCCACTGGATATGCTTTACTACTTTGTCGAAAATTAACTGACCATGTACTTTTAGGTTTATTTCTGGGTTTCCCATTCTGTTCCACTAATCTGTGTATCTCTTTTTAAGCCAGCACCTTACCGATGTAACTACTACTGCTGTGTAATGTAACCTGAAGTCTGGGATTGAGGTATCTCCAGATTTGTTTACCTTTTTCAAGATTGCTTTGGCTACTTGAGGTCTTCTGTGGCTCCATATGAATTTTAGGATTCTTTATTCTAGTTCTGTGAAATATTCTATTGGTGTTTTGATAGAGAGCGCACTGAATCTGTAGATTGCTTAAGGGTAGGTTAGACATTTTAACAATATTAGTTCTTTCAACTCATGAGCATGGAATGTCTTTCCATTTCTTTCTTTGCATTATCTCCCAATTCTTTCATCGGTGTTTTACAGTTTTCAGAATACAAGTAACCTCTTTGGTTAAGTCTATTCCTAGATATTAAATTGTTCTTGGTGCAACTGTAAATGAGACTGTCTTATGTTTCATTATTCGTGTACAGAAATACAATAGATTTTTGTGCGCTGCTTTTATGTCCTGCAACCTTACTGAATTCATTTATCAGTTCTAAAACTTTTCAGTGGAGTCTCGGGAATAGTATTAGGTCACTTACAGTGAGAGGTTTGCTTCCTCCTCACCAATTTGGATGTCTTTTCTTGATTTTTGTTTGATTGCTGTGGCTAGGGCTTCCAGTACGATGTTGAATAAAAGTGGTGAAAATGGTTGAGGAGTTTTGCACCTGTATTATTGAGATACTAGCCTGTAGTTTTGTTTTTTGGTTTTCTTTTTTTTTTGGTGTCTTTATCTAGTTTTGTTATCAGGGGGATACTGCCTGCGTGGAATGAATTTGGAGATCATCCTTCCCCTTGTATTTTTTTTTCAATAGCTTGAGGAGAATAGACAGTAACTCACCTTTAAAAGTGGTAGAACTCACCTGTGAAGCCCAACTGGTCTTGGACTTTTGGGGGGGGGAGCAGCGTTTTGGTTACTGATTCAATCTCTTTGCTGGTAATTAGTCTATCTAAATTTTCTATTTCTTCCTGCTTTAGTATTGGTAGACTGTATGTTTCTAGGAATTTTTACTCACTTCTAAGTTGTCCAATTTCTTGGCATATATATTTTCATAATATTCTATTAAAATGGTTTGTATTTCTGTAGTGTTGACTGATATTTCTCCTCTCTCAATGATTTTGTTTATTTGGGTCCTATTTTTTTTCTTTTTTTAATGAGCCTTGCTAGAGGCTTATCAAATTTGTTGATCTTTCCAAACAACCAGCTGCTGGTTTCACTTACTGTCCTATTGTTCTGCTGTCTTTTCAGTTTCCACGCCATTTGTTTCTGCTCCAATCTTTAGTGTCTTTCATTAGCCGGGTTTGCATTTTGATGGTTCTTTTTCCAGCTCCTTTAAGTATAAGGTTAGGTTGACATTTTTCTTGCTTCTTGAGGTTGTCCTATATATTTTTTTTAATGTTTTATTTATTTTTGATACAGAGAGAGACAGAGCATGAGAGGGGGAGGGGCAGAGAGAGAAGGAGACACAGAACCGGAAGCAGGTTCCAGGCTCTGAGCTAGCTGTCAGCACAGAGCCTGACGCGGGGCTCGAACCCACGAACGTGAGATCTGACCTGAGCCGAAGTCGGAGGCTTAACCGAGCCACCCAGGCGCCCCCCCTATATTTCTATAATATAATGGGAAGGATAATCTCCAAATTCATTCTATGCAGGCAATATCCCCCTGATAACAAAACTAGATAAAGATACCAAAAAAAAAAGAACTACAGGCCAATATCTCAATAATACAGGTGCAAAAATCCTCAACAAAATATTAGCAAACTGAATCCAACATTATGTCGAAAGAATTGTTCACCGTGGTCAAGTGGGATTTACTTCCAGGACGCAGGGGTGGTTTATGTTTGCCAAACAGTCAGTATGAAACACAGTATCAACAAGAGAAAGAATAAGTCATAGGATCATTTCAATAGATGCAGAAAAAGCATTTGACAAACCACATCCATTCATGATAAAACCTTTCAACAAAGTAGGTCTAGAGAGAACATGACCTCAACATAATAAAGGCCATATATGAAAAACCCACAGCTAGCATCCTCAGTGGGGAAAACAGAGCCTTTCCCCCACGGTGAGGACAAAACAAGAATGTCCATTCTCACCACTTTTATTCACCACTGACTGACTGGACAACCAAGTACTGCTTCACAGCGACCTATGATCCTGCCTGCTCAAACATTTTAAATCTTTTGGCATTTTTAATAAACTTCCCCAAATCATATTCTGAATGAAGAAAGAAAAACATTAACGATGTAATCCTCTGCCGGTGGAGGATCTTGCCCCAGTGCTGATGGCCACAGGGAGGTGACAGCTGTGGCCATTTCTGAAAACGAGACCACTCGGAAGTCTGGCACACTGAACTGACTCTTTCTTCAGGAACAGTTTCTCCAGCACGTGACGCCGTTTGGTAGCATTTTACCCACAGAACTTCTTTCAAAATCTGGAGTCCAACTTCTCCAACCCTGCCGCTGCTCGGCCAGCGACGTGCACGTCCTGCCCTAAATCCCTAATCGTCATCTGAACAGCCTTCGCGGCACCTTCCCAGGAGCAGGCTGCATCTCGGGAAACCCCTTTCTGTGCTGGTCCGTGAGCAGCAACTCCTCACCTGCTCAAGTTCTAGGACACTGCAGCAGCCCTGCCCATCTTCAGGCCCCGCTTCCGGTCCCAGGTCCCCTGCTGTCTCCACCACAACTTCCACTGAAGTCATGAACCCCTCACAGCCATCCACGGGGGCTGGCGTGAACCGCTTCCAAATTCCTGCTCATGCTGACATTGTGGCCTCTGCTGTGGAGCAGAACCTTTTCAACAGCATCCAGAGTAGTGAATCCTTTCCAGAAGGTTTTCAGCTGACTTCGCCCAGACCCATCAGAGGAATCACTATCTATGGCAGCAATAACCTTTCCAAAGGTATTTCTTCAATAATAAAGTCAAAATTACTCAATCCACGGGCTGCAGGATGGACATTCTAGTACCAGAATGAAGACGTTAATCTGATGGAACATTCCATGAAAGCTCCTGGGTGACCAGCTGTACGGTCAACGAGCAGTTATATTTTGAAAGGAACTTTATTTCCTAGGCAGGTCTTAATGTTGGGCTTTTTTTTTTTTTTTTTTTTTTTTTGGTGGACTGGCACTGGCTGAAAGAGAGCCTTTTATTACTTTTATGTACAGAAAACTCCACAGCGCCCGCTCAGCCCAGTTCGGTGGCAGTTCTTTAGCCTTCGCCTTCTCCGACTTGGCGCTGTGAACCACCGACTTCGGACCCCGCACGTGGCCTCCCCAGTGGCGGCGGATCTCGTCGTATCTGGCGTTGTAGTTGGTTCTGATGGCTTCCACCAGCTTAGCCAGAGCTCCTCTGTCTTCCGAGTTGACCTGTGTGACGGTGACAGTGGTGCGGGTCTTCCTGTGGACCAGGCGCCCCGCCTGGCCTTCCCCTGATGATGCAGTAGGGACCCCATCTTACGACACGGGGCCGGCAGCAAGACGACCAGCTCAATAGGACCCACGTCGTGTGCGATCACTACCAGCTGAGCCTTCTTGTTCTCCACCAAGGTGGTGACGGTGTTAACCCCAGCGCGAAGGACAGGTGGCCGCTTAGTGGGGACATCCCCTTTGCCGGCAGCCTTCTCTCACCCCGGGCCAGCAAGCTCGGCTGCTTCTCTTGCCTAGTCTCTGGCCTGTATTTGTGGGCCAGCTCCAGCAGCGGAGTAGCTGCCTGGCGGCCCAGGGCCTGGGTGAACGGGTCAATCGCAGGAGGCACTCGGAGGCGTTTGCAGAGAACAGCCCTCCGCCGCTGCAGCCGGATGTAGCGGGGCCACTTGACAAAGCGTGTGAGGTCCCTCTTGGGCTGGATGTCCTGACCGATGCCAGAGTTCTTGGGCCTTTTCTCAAACAGGGGATTGACCACCTTCCTGGCCTCCTGCTTCTTCACGACAGCCGGGGCCGGGGCCACCTTCTTCCCCTTGGCCTTCTTCCCTTTCGGCATCCTGGATGGCTGGAGGAGAGAGCAATGTCGGGCTTTAAATAGTAAACACGGCTGTAAATAGATGCGCTGTCCCCACGCTCTGTTGTGCCACTTCCAGAGCACGGGGAGAGTAGATTTAGCATAATTCTTAAGATCCCTAAGATTTCCAAAATGGCAAGTGAGCACTGGCCTCAATTTCAAGTCACCACCTGCCAGTAGCCTCAAGCGAGTCGGTGTGTTTGAAGCCTTGCAGTGACTCCTCTCCAGCCACCAAAGTCACAGGGAGCATCTTCTCCCACTGGGAGGCTGTTCCGTCCGTACCGAAAATCTGCTGTTCAGTGGAGGCACCTTCACGAACTCTCCCAGCCAGAGGCTCTGGAGAATGCGCTGCAGCTTCTACGTGGGCACCTGCTGCGGCACCTGCACTTTTACGGTCACGGAGACGGCCTCTTCCCTGAGACCTAATCAAGTTAACCTCCGCTAGCTTCAAACTCTGCTCTGTAGCTTCCTTACGTCCTCGGCCTTCAGAGAAGTGAGGAGTCAGGGCTCTGCTCAGGGTGCAGGTTTGGCCAACAGGAATGCTGTGGCTGGTTTGGTCGTCCGTGCGGACGATGGCCACTTCCCCCATATCAGCACTATGGCTGCTGCACTTGGGTTTGTGTGCTCCCTGAAGGAGCACTTCTAATTTCCTTCAGAGACTTTCTCTGCGTCACAACTGGGCTGGTGCAAGAGGCTGAGCTTTCAGCCCATCTGGGCGCCCACAGGCCTTCCTCACTCGGCTCCATCAATCCTAGCTTGTGACTGAAAGTGAGAAACACGTCACTCTTCCTTTCCACTGGACATGCAGAGGTCACTGTGGCCACTGTGGGGTTGCTTAGTGGCCTGATTTCAATACTGCTGGTTCTCAGGGAAGAGGGAGGCCTGAACCAAGGGAGGGAGAGAGGGGAAGCGGGCAGGTAGAGCAGTCAGAACACACAAAACGTTTTAAAGCTGACCATCTTACATGGCGAAGTTCACGGTGCCCAGAACAGTAGCAACTGTGAAGTCAACGATTACTGGTCACATGTCACCACAACAGATGCCACAACTAACACAAACATTACGTAGTGTGAGGATTATCAAAGTGCGACGCAGCGACAGGAAGTAAGCAAACACTGTTAGAAAAGCGACGCCAAGGAGCCTGGCTGGCGCGGCCAGTAGAGCACGCGGCTCCTCATCTCAGGATTGGGGGTTCAAGCCCCACGTTGGGTGTACAGATTGCTTAAAAACATAAACTCTCTGGGGTGCCTGGGTAGCTCAGGAAGTTAAATGTCCAACTCCTGACTTGAGCTCAGTCATGATGTCATAGTTGAGGAGACCGGCCCCTCCCTGGGCTCCATGCTGCTGGCACAGGGGCTTGACTTCCCCCTCCTCCTCTGCCCCTCCCCCACTAACTTGCATTTGCTCTCTTAAAATAAATAAAAGCATTAGAAAACATAAAAACAAGTAAAGCCTTTAACAAAGAGAAAAAAGGCACCAATAGACTTGCTCAACAAAGAGTTGCCACAAGTCTTCAATCTGTTAAAAAAAAAAAAAAGCAGGTGCAGCTGGGTGGCAGACTTGGGTAAGTGTCTGACGTTGGCTCAAGTCATGATCTCACAGTTCATGAATTCAAGCCCCACATCAGGCTCTCCACTATCAGCACAGAGCATGCTTTGGATCCTCTGCCCCTCCCCAGCTCATTCTCTCTTTCAAAACAAATAAATAACCAAACACACTTAAAAATAAAACAGTATATGCAAAGCACAATAAAGCAAATCACAATAATACAAGGAATGGCAATATTAAATCAGACGGGAAGCATTATGGCACCTGGGCAGCTCAGTCACAGTTAGGCATCCGACTCTTGCTTTCGGCTCAGGTCACCTCGGAGTCGGTGGGATGAAGCCCCACGGGGGGCTCTGCCCTGGCCCCGCTGACAGCCTGCTGGGATTCTCTCTCTCCCTCTCTGCCCCTCTGGCTCTGACTCTCTCTCTCTTTCTCTCAAAATAAATGAACACTTTTAAAGATCTGAAACGTTTGGCACATTGTAAGTCATAATATATCCCAAAAATGACCAAAACCTCTCATCAATGACATCATAACGTCTCACCTGACCGTAACCATCACCAAATTTTGTCTTTCATCCCAGCTGTTTTATTCCGATGCTTTCAGAAACCCGCGCCTGCACTATGCTTCATCTTTGAGGAGATTCACGAAAAAGACCCTGACGCTCTTCCACAATAACGATTTCTGAAACTCTCGAAATCGTAAAACTGAACTGAGAGTAAGAATTTCTGAAACTCCGAGGTGAAAACTGATCAATTCATGAAACTGCTAATAAAAGGCAAACAATAATTACAGAAGTCTAAATAGGCTGATAATGACAGTCGTTAATTTTTATGACTTCATTTCGAACACTGCTGGCTCGTTAATATTCTGTTTTCCTGATTTCCCTTTTCTCCTCTCTTCTGAACTATCTACAGCTTAACAGCAATTCCATAAAGCTTCCCTTCACAACAGAGGCTGACAACGTATGCCTCTGCATGCCTTCAATGAGAATCTCTTCTCCTCGGAACAGGAAACAAACAAGTCTTCGGCTCACCGTTTTAGCCTAAAAAAGCTTTTTTTCTTAACAGCCTTTTTTTTAATGTTTATTTATTTGAGAGAGAGAGGGAGAAAAAATCGCAACCAGGTTTGATGCTGTCAGCACAGAGCCTGATGCAGGGCTTGAACCCATGAAACATGGGATCGTGACCTGAGCCAAAACCAAGAATCAGTCACTTCACCAACTGAGCCACCAGCTCCCCCCGAAAGAGACTTTCAAAGTTCAATCTGAGATTCCTTATGAACAGTTCCACCAAGTGGATTTGAAAAGAGCCTTTATGGTCAATTTGCTATTTTTGCTGCACTTATGTAATAATCAAGCCAAGTTGATCAAAACTCACCTTAATTTGAAAAATCAGCCTCCCCGTTTTTTTCAAAGGAAATGGGAAGGGTTATAAAGACAACAATTACGCTGAATAATACACCTTTTATGGTATCAGCTTGTAGTCTGCGGTCTTTGAGGTGTTTTCTACCCGTAAACTGGCCTGGTTCCCAAATTCTAGTTTCCTCCACTATTCGGCTGGAATTCTAACATTTCCAACTTCCTCCCACTTTTTTGACATGGAATCACTATGAAACCAGAATGCACTTTTCCTCAAAGCCACGTAAGCTCAAGTCGGACAAGCTGATACCAACTCCAGAGACCACAACTGCTCACGCGCGGTCAGTCGCCGCCGCACCTGTCGCTACGCGGCTGCTCAGAACTGTCACCGGGACGCTCGCACTGCAAACCAGGAAAGCTTGTCAGGCCGCCACTGCCCGCACTCAGAACCCGACACTTAGGAACCTTAACTGGCTGCTCACGAAACTCAGAAAACTGAATTTATAATTTGCTCAAACTACTAACCTTTGTTTTTGTTACCAAAGAAATGACTCTCATGAAATTACCTAAGTGCTCGCATCTTAGAGGCCTAATTTAGGTGGAAACCTGCCTCCAACACCACCCCCCGGAAATATAATATCCTCTTGTTCACCCTGTCATACATATTTTGAGAATATGTGTTTGCTAGGACATTATGCTGTGCCTATGTAACTATTTTTAAAAAATGTAAACTGACAGGTAAAACCTGAATCTGATTATAACCCATTTATTTGATTGGTTAAATCTTAGCTCCTGGGAATCCCCTGCTCTGGGGAATTTTTCAATCCTTGGCTCGTCCTCCTCACTATATTCTCTCGATTATTTTAAAGCTTTAACATTTATTTTTGAAAGTGCACATTACAGAGCATGCACATGAGGGAGGGGAAGAGAGGGAGGGAGAGAGAATCCCAAGCGGTCTCCGCATTGTCAGCGCAGAGCCTAACATGGGGCTCGAACTCATGAACCATGAGATCATGACCTGAGCCGAGATCATGACCTGAGCCAAGATCAAGAGTCAGATGCCTAACCAACTGAGTCACTCAGGCAGCCACTCACATGACAAATGGTATCCGTCAGAATCAAACAACTGGATGATATCAACAACCATATGAATAATGAAGAGAGTGACTACAGGGCCTCCAGCCTGATGACTCAACTAGTGGAAACAGCAAAAGTGCTTAGTATTCTGCCGATTTCAGCGGTAGTAATCAGGAATAACAGTAGAATAGTTGGTCATACTCAGCTTGCTAAGCCAAGGAGCAACAGGGACAAGCAAAGATCAGGATGGAACTGTTACAATGAAGGACAGGCAAAGATCAGCCTTGAGGCCTCCCCAAGTGGACAGAACCAGGGTACTCGTGCAGGCAAAGCTTAACGCAGCTGACCAGGCCAGGCTGCTTGACCTGATCGTTACTTTCTCGTGCCTCCGGAAATCACAAACAAAGGTGGAATGGTTTCCCAAGGTTGATCTGAGATAACCACTGACCAACTCCGTATCACTTAAGAGAATCCTAACATTCTAACGAATCTCTGTGAATACAGTCACTGCCCTCTCTCCACATAAGCTCCTTTGTAACAAAATACCCCTAAGCCTCATTCTACGTTCTGATCTGAGTGTTTGCAAATGGTCTTTTTGGTGTGTGCACATCAAACTTTTTTTTACTAATTACTACTTCAGTTATTCACTGGTCTTATTCTGGCTATTCTGAACCTTTGATACTATCAAAAAACCCAATTTTCCCGAATTGAAAAAAGTACAAGAAATTCAACAGAAAACAATTAGCAGTAGACTAATGTTATTAAAAATTAATGAACAAAGAGAGATGAGAAGAAAATATCCAGAATGGGACGCCTGGGTGGCTCAGTCGGTTAAGCCTCTGACTTCGGCTCAGGTCGTGATCTCACATTCATGGGTTCGAGCCCCACGTCGGGCTCTGTGCTGACAGCTCAGAGCCTGGAGCTGCTTCGGATTCTGTGTCTCCCTCTCTCTGCCCCTCCCCCTCTCATGCTCTGTCTCTCTCTGTATCAAAAATAAACAAAACATTAAAGGTTTTAAGAAAAAATATCCAGAATAAAGCATGCAGAGGGCAAGAAATTGAGAGGGTCTAATATGCTTTCAAAGGATTCGGAGAAGGGGAGAGAGGCAGGCAGCAGAAATACTTTATTAAAAGATGGTGCCTAGGAACTTTCCAAAGAATGAAAAAGACTTTAGTACAGATAGATTCAGTAAGAACTACAAAAACAAAATATATACAATTGTATACCTAAACACATCATGGTAAAACTGTTGAAAACCAAAGACAAAGTCTTAAAAATCTTAAGTAAAAAAAGACAGATTCCACTCATGGGAGCAAATATTAAACTGACAACTTACTTATAGAGAAAATGGAAGCTGAAGCTGTAATTCAGTAACTTCTTTCAACACCTCAGAAAAACAACAACTTAGGAAATTCTACATACATCAGAACTATCGTTCAAAATCAATTTGTGAAATTTTTAGCTAACATAATCAGAGAATTCACTCTTAGCAGTCATACAACACATGCAAAACACAAAGAGTGTTGTTCAGGCAGAAGGTAAATGTTCAAAGACGGGGGACTGGAATTACAGCAAGGGATGAAAATACAAAGGGTAAATTCTAAATGACTACTGATCATACAATAATGTCTTTAAGATAAAACAGATACAGAATTAAAGCAGCACAACAGTGGCAATGAAAATGAGACAAATGAAGTTTAAGAGCCCAGGAAATGAGAGATATACCCAAATATTATAGTTTGAGAAGTCAAAAATGCAGGTTTTAAGTAATCTCCAAGTAAACTGGGCACTTGGGTGGCTCCGTGGGTCAAGCACCTGACGTCAGCTCAGGTCACGATCTCATGGTTCGGGAGAGCTCTGTGCTGCCAGCAGAGAGCCCACTTCAAATCCTGTCTCCATCTCTCTGCCCCACCCCCAAAATAAACATTAAACATAAATAACTTCCGGGGCGCCTGGGTGGCTCAGTTGGTTGAGCATCTGACTTCGGCTCAGGTCATGATCTCACAGTTCGTGGGTTCGAGCCCCGCATCAGGCTCTGTGCTGACAGCTCAGAGCCTGGAGCCTGCTTCAGATTCTGTGTCTCCCTCTCTCTCTGCCCCTCCCCTGCTCATGATCTGTCTCTCTCTGTCTTTCAAAAATAAATAAATGATTAAAAAAAATTTTTAAATAAATAAACAACTTCCAAGTTAACAAAGAAAAAAATAAAGATCATCCAAAGAAAACAAGAAAAGAGGGAAAAAGGCATCTTAAATAGGTTTAATAAAGAGAAAGCATGTATTAAGATTTAAACCCACAATGTCAGTTATTTTGTTAAATGTCAACAGACTAAATTTTACAAACATAAGAAATATTGTCAGAGTAGACTTTTTAAATTCCAACTATAATTTGACAAAAGAATCATTCAAAATATAAGTACACAGAAAGTATGAAAATAAAGAAGAGACTGCCTATACTAACCAGAGAAAAAATAGTGCAGTTGCATTAATATTCAGGTAAGTAAACTTCATCTCTAATATTTCTTCTTAAAGAACATTTAATGACTTTAAAAGACTCAACTCATGAGGAATATATACAACTATAAACACATATGCACCTAACAACATATCCTCAAAATATATAAAGCAAAAACTATCAGAACTAGGAAGGAACAGACAAATGCAATACATTTGAGTATCAATGCACTTATCTTGTAAACCAATATACCCAGCGGACAAAAAGGAAAAACAAGTAAAGATGTAGAAGAATTTAACATGACTAACCAAGTTGAACTGACAAATTCACCAACTGCAAAAGCACATTCTTTCCAAGCACACACTGGATATTTATAAGCTTTTAATTAGTGTTCTGCCCACAATGGAATTAAAGTAGAAATATAGGTAGAGCACACGGTATTCTCACAGTAGTGAAGCTACTTGTATGACTCTGTATGGACATAGATCACATATTTATCAAAACTTATAAAATATGTGCCATCAACAGTAAATCCTAACATAAACTATAGACTCAGAATGGTGATGATGTGCTATGCTAACACAGGTTTAGTAATTGTAACAAACAAATGTTCAATATGGTGCAGGATGCTGCTAGTGGGGGAAGCTGGGGAGAGAGGATGGGAGATCAGGAGATCCAGAACTCGGTACTTTCTGCTCAATTTTAGGGTGAACTTAAAATGCTTTTAAAAATATAGTTTACTTTTTAAAAAGATTAATCTGTAAGGATACATTAGGTATGCTTTAGTTACAAACCCCAGAAACCTTAGTTAAGAAAATTTAACACAAAATAATTCCCACTTCCCACCCCTGCCCTCTGACTCCTCTTTTCTCCGCCCCACCCCTCCAGTACTTCCCTCTGCTTTCTGCCCACTACAGATACATGAAAGACCAGCACTGTAAAAAGCTACATCTGGAAACATGATTACTGGTAGGAAGAAAAGGATGTGGTAAATCTCACTACTGCTCTTAAAGTTTATGTGGTGACTCTCTTCTGCTCACATTTCACTGACCAAGATAAACACATGGCCATATCTAACTCAGGAACCAGAATGAGATACTACCATACACCCACTGAAAAGTCTACAGTTACAAAGACCAACAATACCAAATATTGGTGAGGATATAAACCCACAAGGATTTATTCACTGTAGTAGGAAAATAAACTGGTATGTTCACTTTGGAAATTTTTGGCATGATCTACCACTACTGGGCAGACAGCACGTATGACCTAGCAATCCTACTCCGAAGTGTTCTCAACAGTAAAGCATGCGAGAAACACGTGCCTGAGTGTTCACATCGAGTCCACTCTTTGAGTCCTGAGACAGCCATGAAAATGAGCCTCCTGAATCACCTACCATGGGGAGATGCTCCGCTCTGAACCCACCATCACCCCCCCCCCACCAGGACCACACTTCCCAAAGGCTGTTTCGGGCCAAAGGTCAGCTGCAGGCGGGATATTAAAGCAGGCTTACTCCTGCAGGACAAGGGACTCCTGGGACCCCCAACTCTGGCTGGAAGACTCCTCACTAGCCTTGCTGAAATTAAACTTTCTTAGAACTCCACTGCAGTCACCAGACTTTGCCCACCAAACATTCTCTATCCCTTCCTCCTCCACACGCAACAGACCTGCAAAGTGCTGATAGCACCCTCACGTGGATTTCCTCTGCTACACCTGAATAGGATACAAACTTGCTGTCTTCTAGCTCTTGGGAGACTTGAACCAACAGTATCAAACCAGGAACAACCCAATATTAATCAAAAACAGAATGAAGAGCCATGAAAAGCACAATTCGTACATGGATAAAGAAACAACTCTGGTGACCACATAAAATTCATGATTAAATGAATGGTAGTTCCACAGTTGGTGTGGATTAAACAACACCAGGGTAAACTAAAATTACTAGCAATTGCAACCCAAAATTTAAGGTTTTTCTTTCTTTTTTTTTAAACATTTTTTATAAGTAATCTCTACACCCAATGGCAGGGCTTGAACTCATGATCCCGAGATCAGGAGTCACATGCTCTGCTGACTGAGCCAGCCAGGCACTCCCCACAAAGATTAATTCTAAATTAAGACCATTCCACAGACCTGCCACCCCAGGACCTGACTCTCCCCAGCGCATTCACGGTCCTGCAGTTCCCACCGTGGTTTCTGACGACAGAGAAGAGTGAGCAGGGCCCTCGAGGGCATTGGGGCTCCCCCCGCAGCTGCAGGATGGGGCCTGAGCGCGAGTCCTCCTGGAGAGGGGGACCAGGCCTTTCACAACGCTCCAATCTCCCTGAGCCTTCCGAAGCCGCCTTCCTCCAAGGCACACCAGCAGCTCTGGCAGCTCGGCTCGGCTGAGGCCACCTTCTGTTCCAGGATCAAGCAGGGCTCTAAGCCCTCAAGCTGCACCAGGGACCCAGAAGGCCTGCTGACGAGCCCACATAAACAGATTCAGCCTAACCCGCCTTCAGGTTCCTTCCACCATGGTCCCGCCCCTTAAGATCCATTCCCCCAGATTCCTACCGACACAGTGGCAAACCAAACCATCTTCTGGGTCACACTCTGCACCTCCGACTTTGGGGCCTGCTAGGACCACCCAGAGGGGAGGGAAGGAAATTACAGGTTTTCCAGGCAAAGGGAGAGCAAGTTCCTCACGCAGGGGATGGAAAAGCTGCTTCCACTAGCAAAGAAAGCCCAGCAGAATTTAAGTCTCTAACTTAATAGGAATCTGACCATATGTCCCTAATCCAATTCTTAGAATCCCATTCCTTGTCAATCAATGCTCTTGCTTACAAATCTGGAATTCAAGATGAATTTTTTAAGGCAGTCACAGAAATTTTTATGTCCCTTATGTGGACCCTCAAATGGAATTTAAAACCCCAAGCTCGTCATTTCACTCTGTTTTAACTTGGCCAGACTGAAGCACACTGCAGAATTTCCTGTCCCGGCTCCGGCTCCGGCTCCGGCTCCGGCTCCAGCTCCGGCTGGGGCCTCGACAGAGGGCCTCGCGCCGCCCCTGCGGCAGCACACGCGCAGCTGCTCCTCTGGCCGCCCTCACTGATGCAAGGCGGGCTCGGCCCTGCAAGGCTGCTGCGAAGTTGCGGTCAGCTCCAGGACAAGGGCCCGCCTTGTGCAGGCCACCCACGCCACCCAGTTCAGAGGCCACAGAACTGACACAACTTTCAATTCATCCTGTACAGCAGACCAGGCATACCCACAAAGCATCTGGCCACCAACTGCCCAGGGGGTGGGACTGAGCACTCATGACCCAAGCACTGAGCTGAATACTTAAAAACTAAGCATGGGCAAAAACAGGAACAGTCTCTTGCAGGAACCTCAACATTCTAAGGAAAATGGAAAGTCATTAAGCTACATTTATTTACAGTGTAACTTCGAGAAGTAGCAGTAAGAACAGCAGTCTCTCTAACAGGACAACTTAAGTACAGTGAAGTCAAGGAAAAACTCAAAAACTTCAGAAAATTGATGGCTGTGGTAGCAGGTAATGGATACACAGAGTTCTTTGGACTATTCTAACTTTATTATAAAAATCTGTGAACTCACACCAAAGAATTTCGTGAAAAGGTGATACTTAAGACAAATGCTAAAGAAAGATTTGGGGGGGGGGGAAGGATGCTTGGGGGGCTCATTCAGTTGGCGTCAACTCTTGATTTCTGCTCAGGTCATAATCTCAAAGTTCAAGGGATCAAGCCCCGCATCAGGCTCTGTGCTGAGAACCCTGAGCCTGCCTGGGATTCCCTCTCTCTCTCAAAAGTAAATAACTTGGGGGGGAAAAAAAGACCTGGAAGAACTAAAACAAGAACGAAAACAAAACATTCTAGGCAGCAGGAAAGAACCAGCGCCCCGTGATCTGATGGAGAAGGTGCCGGGCGTGGCAGGAGCAGCAAGGAAAACAGGAGATGCGACCAGGGTGAGGCGAGGCCCGAAGGGTAAAAGTGACGTAGGCCTGTGCGGTCGTGTGATGACGTTCTATCCTTAAAGCCATGGGGAGCCACTGAGAATCTTAAGTAAAAAAATGACATAATCAGAGCTACCTTTTTAAACTGGAATTTTTCGACACTAACAAAATTTCAAACATATTTGCCTTTTACCCAACAATCTCGCTATCTTAAAGCTATACATACTGCACGAACACAAAACAACATGTCCACAGGCTACTCCCTACAGCGGGATACGTACCAGCAATAGAGTATAAACAACCAGTGTTCATCATTATGAAACTACAAACGCAAAAGAATGGAAAAGGGCCCATGTGAAGCAATCTCCAGGATATATCACATTAACTAAAAAAAACAAGAACACAAACAGAACGGTGTCGAGTTCTACCTTTTGTTTAAAAAAGGAAAGTAAGGGGCGCCTGGGTGGCTCAGTCGGTTGAGCCTCCGACTTCAGCTAGGTCAGATCTCTCGTTCGTGGGTTCGAGCCCCGCATCAGGCTCTGTGCTGACAGCAAGCTCAGAGCCTGGAGCCTGCTTCCGGTTCTGTGTCTCCTTCTCTCTCTGCCCCTCCCCCTCTCATGCTCTGTCTCTCTCTGTATCAAAAACAAATAAAACATTAAAAAAAAAATTTAAAAAAAAAAGGAAAGTAAATAAAAATATGCCAGTGCTTATATTTGCAAAAACAAGACACTGGAAGAATAAACCAACACTAATAAAAATGGGGTACCCGGGGGACGGCGCAGGGGACAGGAATGGAATGATGTGACCTTACCTCTGTAACACGGCTTTGACTTCTGAACTGCATAAATGTTTTACAGATTGAAAAAAATACATTAAACACAATGAATGCAATTGTTAAGCGCTAATGATTTCGTGAAAATAAACCAAATTAATAATCAAACTGGTAAGAATCAGAAAATATTTTCAGATCATTTCATAATTCCAAATATCAACTCTGCACCTTATGTAAATATTTTATGAACAAAAATAACTATAATGAAATACTAGCCAACATTATGCCGTTAATGGTGTTTTTGAACATCGTTTACATTGCAGAACAAAGGGAAGTAATGTTGCAAAGAACGCAAATTTTCAAGATTAGAGAAAAAAGGATGAACTCCTAGGAAACACGTGTGTTGTTAGGTATGAATTGAAAACATCAATACAAAATCAAGTTGCAAGGATTTCCCGCATCTAATGGAAGTAGGGGCGTCCCAGTAGCAATAAGGAAACACAGAACCAGATTTAGGTATCTAACTTCCTCTCTCCAATAGAAGGAGCTGAAAGAACTGGCTGATAGGAAGAGCAGAAAGTGAGTCATAAACCTCTAGTATCAGAAAGCAAGAAATGGTTTAAAGATTAACGGGGTGGCACCAAGCAGAGACCCAGCTAGAAAGGACAGCACCACGCCCCAGTTAAGAAAGGCTGATGAGAAAGAACGAGGACTGCTGGGTTAAAGCAGACTACGCCCAAACCCACGGGTCACAGTGGTCAAGAGAGAAAAAGCAAAAAGGAAACAATTCACAACAATCTAACCCTGTACGCGGGAGAAAGAACATTCTGATTGCTTGTCAGGACCCAGATTAATTACTATGATTTAAAATATAGAACTTATTAATCTATAAACATATGGACATGTAGAGCCCCACGCCTGTGACTACAGAGATCATTTATAGATAAACACAAGACCATATACAGACACGTAAAAATATAACTATAAGCATGGGGTGCCTGGGTGGCTCAGATGGTTAAGCATCCGACTTCAGCTCAGGTCATGATCTCCTGGTTCGTGGTTTGAGCCCCATCAGGCTCTGTGCTGACAGCTCAGACAGCACAGAGCCTGGAGCCTGCTTCCAATTCTGTGTCTCCCTCTATCTCTGCCCCTCCCCCTCTCATGCGCGTGCTCTCAAAAATAAATAAAACATTTTTAAAAAGGAATATAACTATAAGCAAACTAAAATTATTATAAATAAATAATATCTAAATGTTTAAACAAAGTTGTTCTGCCCTTTTTCAAAAGACATAACTATAATCTAAAGACATCTAAAATGGTATAAAAAATGCTTCACTGGTATCATTTACAGTCTCAATATTTGGATAAAATAACATCTACGTTGAATGTATCCCTCTCCCTCCACCATCTCCACCCAAGAACTCATCACATTTAACATCCCAGTGACTCCAGACTGACTCCCTTGTTCCAAATGACTTCACCCTCCACCTCCCACAGGCTGGTCCAATCCTGCGCGGGCAGATCCCTCAGTCCACCTTTCCTGCTGCTTACGGCCCTGCAATGGCTTTCCCCACCTGCAGGGTGAACACCCAGCTGCCTGGATGCAGTGTGCAGAATCACGTCAAATCTGGCCCCAAATGCCTGCTACCCAGAATGGCCGTGCCAAATTACAGGTGCTGTGAGCAGTGGTAACGTCGTTATCACCAGCACTGGTGCCCACAGGGCACTTACTACAGGGCCCTAGAAGGTTACACTTGATGAGGTAGGTGTTCTCATCCCGTCTAACAGACAGACAGACAGACACACACACACACACACACACACACACCACACACGCGCGCGCATAGGAGTGAATGCTAACACGGGTCAATCTTCGGCTGGGACTCAAATCCAGGAGGGTCTCAAACACCGTCTGCGAGCCTCTGCTGCGGGGGTCCTCCTCTGCTCTCCTGCTCTATGCTCTTGACTCTGGTGGGGCATCGCCTTCTCCGCCAGGTGCCCTCAGCACTGCATTCCCTCACCGCGTGCAGGCAAATCTCCCCCATCAGACTGCACACCTTTATGTATTATGTACATACATCACTCATTTTATGAAGAACTTGCGGCAACCTTAATGACCAATTAAGATTTAACTACAAATTACACTGAATACTGGAGCACAACTAATCAAAATATCATGCAAAGTTCAAGAGCATGAAGAGAAAGAAATCCACCATGACTGGCAGAGGCTGTTCCGTTTCAGAACTGAACGGGGAGCCCTACATAAGCAGTTCCAGCTCAAGATGGGCTCGTGTGATGACAACTCAGAAACAGCAAGTTCAAAAAGCAAGGGGTGGGGGGTGGGGGTGGGACTCAGCTGTGTGGCTCCAGACCAGTACTAAATGGGGCTGGGTTTCCACCCAGACACCGCAGGCTTGAAGGCCACGCTATCTCGCTATCTCGCTGGCCAACTCCAGAGCCCACAGCCTTTTTATAACACAATAAGGTCTGCCAAACCGAACAAAATACTTGGGCAAAATAGTTGATCCCCTCTTCCAAGTTGGTCTTCTTCAAGGAACAGGGAAAGAAAACATTTAAGTATCAATAAATACAAGAAAGTATTTACGTAGATACGTATTAACTGCTCTTTCTCAGCAAATTAAGATCCTGCTAACAGCTAAACCAAAAGAAATACGCAACAGAATTATTTTTAATCTCTAAATAATCCTATGACTGATTCTTCAGAGACAGCATCCAACCACGTACGTTTAATGTACCAGGAAAAAAACGCCAACAGTGAAGTACAATGGGCAATCAGATAAACCACTAAGAAGTGAAAACGCTATAATCAAATTTCCCAACTTAAGACTTCAAATTAATAATTCTCGTATCTTATGACTAAAGGCCCAGTTTGAGATACTGCCTTTAAGCAGCACAGGCACACACAAACCCCATTAGCCTCCCAGTTCACAATGAAGGGACAGGTACCATTATCTAAGACGCTCTTGTATGGACAGCAAAGACCAACATCTCATCACTCAGATTTCCGGGTGTGAACGAATGTTACGCGCCGCCAACCGTGGGAACGGCACTGCGGTATTTCTGAAAGCCCCTAACTCAATGAAGTGAACTGTGACCCTAACGGAGGGCAAGACAAAGCAACGTTCCCCAAACTCAGGTGATCGAGGAATCCTTTGTTTCTCCTGTAGCATCTCTTAGATATAGTGTCACAGAGACACTACCTTCAGCAACACTGTTTCAGATATTCCAAAACTAAGTAAACGCTGTATTCTGAATTGGTAACTACAGGTACTGTCAGAAGCAGTGGTGGCGGAACTTCTGGGATTTATCCAAAGCTTTTTTTTTTAATCTAAATTACATATAAAGAGAGGACTACAGACCTTTATCGCCTCATATATTTCACAGCATCTTAACAGTAATCATTTCGCTACTCAAGATCAAAAGTAAAAAAAAAAATCTTATTTTATTTCTCACAAGAAACGAATGCGTACTATCCACAATTTTGACATAAACAAATTGTGCGACCTTTACTCATCACCAAGTCTGAAAACGAATGTTCTCTGTAACCTCCTGGCTCTTCCAATTTCGGGGTGTTTGCCCATCAATCAAGGCTAGGGGAAGGCGCTGAGGAAGCTTCTTGTTTCACGTGACCCCATGTGAAGTGTCACCACCTCTAGGATGCTCACACCTCTCAGAGCGGTCTCAAGCTCAACCTGCACCGAGATACACCCCTAAGGGCAGGCAGGATTTTCATTTCCTAACAAAAGCTGTATGGAAAGCGGTTACAGCCCTCTCCATCTTTTCCAGACCGCAGAGTTCCTTCCAGAAAATTCCAACACAGCAAAGTTACAGGTGTTCGCGTCTCGGGAGGCATGTCGTCTCCGGCTGCCGTGGCGTCACACGCCCGAATGTGCCCGGCGCCGCCTCCTGAAGCTCCGGTGGCGCAGCCCCTCCACCCGCGTGTCCCAGCCCGACGTGCACTGAAAACTCCCGCTCCGACCCCAGGTCCCCCAGCGCACAGCACGCGACAGTGCGTCCGCACGACCCCGCTGCGTCAACAGGCGCGGGGCGCCCCGCTCGGGGCGCTCCCACCGGGGCCCCCAGAGCCCACCCCGAGCACTGCGCAGCTTCTGCGTCGACTCATCCATCCAGGCGCCCGGGGCGCAGCGCGCTCAAGGTCACTCCGGAGGTGGGGGCTCCCGGCAAGAGGAGCGGCCCCCAGGCGGGGGCGGGGCGGGGGCGACCCGGGCTCGCACCGCCCCTCCCCCCCGCCCCGCCCCCACCCGGGGGGTCCCGTCGCGCGCCCCGCCCGGCCGGTTATGCAACGCTCCCGCGCCCCGCCCCCGCCGCCCCCCGCCCGCCGGCGCCCAGGCCTGCGGAACAAAGCGAGCGGGGCTCGCGGCCGGGCGGGCCGGGCGGCCGCCATGTTGGCGGGGGCGGCGAACAAAGGCGCGCGGCCCGAGCCCGAGGCCCCCCGCCCGCGGCCCGGCCGGCAGGGGGCGCTGTGCAGGCGCCGCCCGCACCCGGACAATGCACCGCGGCCCGGCTGCCGCCCCCCAGGCGCCGCCGCCGCCGCCGTCCCGCAGCGCGCCCCGCCCGCGCCCCCCTCACAGCGCCCGCTCTCCATCCCCCGACCCGCAGCACGCGGACCTCACCTGCCGGCCGCCCAGGCCACCGTCTGCAGCGCGCGGGCCTCGCTGTCCCGCGTCGCACTCCCGCCCCGGCCCGACCGAGCCAGACGGCGCCGCCCCGCCCCCGCTCTGCTCCGCGGCCGCCGCCGCCCGCCCCCGGCCGCACGGCGCACGCGCACTGCGCTCGCCAACTGCGCCGGTCGAGCCGCCGGGCCCGGCCCGACGGGCCGTACAGCGCAGGCGCAGCAGACGGCGGGCGGGGTCTGGCGGCGGGGCGGGGCCTACAGAGCCTCGGGGCGCAGCCTGGAGCCCCGATGCGATCGGAGGCTGCTCACCTGCAGACGGGGCGGGGCCTGGCGCTTCAGCGGTACACCGCCAAGGAGCCGGGCTCGGCGGCAGGCGGGACTGGGCCTCACCCGGCGGCGAGGCAGGGAGGGGGCGAGCCGGAGCGCGGCAGGACCCGGCGGCTGGGTGGAGCCTGGCGGGCGGCGGGCGGGGCCTGGGGCTGCTCACCTGGCGACGGAGACGGTGGGTGGAACGAAGCTGGACCAGGCCCGGCGGCTGGGCGAGGAATGGCGCCACTCACCTGGCGGCCGGCCGGATGCGAAGGGACGGCACGGGGCAGGGCCTGGGGGCCGGGCGGGACCTGGCGACCGAGCAGTGCTGGGAACTGCTCTAGCGGCGGGGTTGATGCGGCTCTCACCTGGCGGCGGGCCCGGGCTAGTGGGCGGTGAGGTCTGGCGCCGCTCACCTGGCGGCTGGGCGGGCGGGGCCGGCGGGGCTCTCACCTGGCGGGGCCGCGGGCCGCTGGGCGGGGCCCAGGGGCGGGCGGGGCTGACCCCCAGGTTCGCGCCGGAAAGGGGCGGTGTTGGGGCGTCGAGCCCCGAGAGCCTGGGGCGCCAGGGCTCGCGCCGGAACTCAGGCGTCCTGGGAAGTTTCGTTTTCTCTGTGGGAGGACTTTCACGGAGGGACCGGTCCTCCTCTTTCTTGGATGTGAGCAGCACGGCGTCCTGCAGCGCGCACCCCGCCCGGGTGGATGGGGACCGGTACCGTGGCAGGGGCGTCCGCGGGCTGAGCCGCGGCTCCGTTGGCACGGCCCACACGCCCGGCAGGGCGCCGGCCCGCTTCCCGCGCTGCGCGGCCGCGGGGCCTCACCCACCCACCCGCCCCGCCATGCGGGGGAGGGGCTCCCTGCGGACCCAGGTCCCGGTGGGACCAGGCCCCGGGCTCGCCCACCCCCTGGCAGGGGGAGATGTTTTCTGCGGCCCCGGGTCCCGGTCCCACCCGACCCGGGCCTCGCCCACCCATCTGTGACCTTGAGAGCCCGGCCCCTGCCCCACACGAGAGAAGTCGCCCAGCTCTCCGAAATTGGGAACCAGGCGTTCCCACGGACGCTTGTGAACTCGTTTGACTTTTCACCCAAGATGCCCTTTGAGTGTTTTGTTGGCTGTTTGCGGGAGCTTGGGGAGAGGAAGGAAGCGAGAAGCAGCTTTGACTCCTGATGAGTTGACTGCAGAAGCTGAATCCTGGGTCTGAACCCCGGCCTGGAACTCTGCGCACTGTCCTCCACACTCCTGGCGCTCCCCCTCCCCCACCGCGGTCCCCCACTAGCGAGGTGTCCTTGAGCAGGGCACAGAGCAGACTTGGTTCCCTGAGCGCAAATGGGCAGCCACCTCGTAGTAAACCGCCTCACGGACTGCTGTCAGGTCGGATGACGGTGCTGTCAAGGTCGGATGACGGGACTTTTGGAGAAGACACTAGGCTGCTGGTTAGCAATGCCCTGTGGGATTTTACTGGCACCTTCTCCTTTCTTCCCAAATAAGATTGATATGTGTCTGCTCAAGCAATTAAGCTCATCTCGGGTGACACACTTGGCGAGCACAGGGAGTTCACAGGCTAACTAGAGAACCAGTTTAGACACAGACACAGAAGCGTGCCACCGTGCTCACCAGTGGGGACGTGTCGAAGGTTTGTCGCTTTCACTTGTGTTTCGTGTGCATGGAGCACATCAGGAGCAAGGAAGAACGGAAAAGAGGCAGGTGCCCAGGAGTCAGCCGGTTGGCACGGCAGTGGCATCCCCTGGGTCTCTCCACCTTGCCACTCCTGACAGCTGAGGCTGAGTAACTCTTTTTTAAGGGGGATGTTTGGCAGCGTCCCTGGCCTCTGCCCACCAGAGGCCGGGAGCACACACCTCCTCCAACATTTTGACAACCAGAAGTGTTTCTAGGCAAAGCCAAATGTGTCAGCCTGTCCGCTCCCTCCTGGAGAAGTCCTGGTTTAAATTTTGTCTCTAGCGATGGTCCCTGGGAGCTATCAACAACGTACAGGCCAGGGAGGCATTTCCAGGGTGTGCGCCAGTCCTGCCAGGACTGTCTCCCCAGCCCTCCCCTCAGAAGCCTTGCTCATTAGCATGCGGAATGTCAGAACCCGGCTTCACATCACCCATGTAAATCTGCCAAAAATACCCAAAAAAGAAACCAAAAACAGAAAAGCTAGGGAATCAAGCCTGAGGTAGGAGACTGCAACCAAATCTGTCATGACCCTCAAACCTACATCACTTTGAAGGAAAGAAGCAACCAAAGAGATGTGGGGGACAGTTCGAGGATTTTACATGAGTCTATTTCAGAGAGAGTATCATTGAATTGTCCTTAATGTGACGATATCTGTTCACGCGAATGCTCTTGTTCTTAGAAGATCTGTCTTGAATTATTTGAAAAATCAGGAGTCCTGGTGGCTACCACTTACTTTCAGGTGGTTCAGAAGTAGATGTATTTTACAGAAAGAAACCAAATGTAACAAAAATGCTAACATTTTGTGACGAATGTGTATGTGTTCATTGTCCAATTCAACTGAGTCTCTGGAAAACTGAAAATTTTCAAAATAACAGGTTGGGAAAGTGGTTGGAGCCCCAGTTATCTCATGAACCTCTAAAGGGCTAAGCAAATAGCCCCTGTTGTCTTCCTACTTGTTGGCCAACCATTTCCAGAAACTTAAATATAGAGCAGTTTCTCAACCACACTTGACTTCTGGCGAAGTGCCTACATGTATTTTTCCCCCTGCAGGAACTTTATTTCTGGCAAAGATAAATCGGCATATTAACCGTTCCAAACCTTTACTAGGCCTGTGTCTCTGAATGCTGAGTCCCTGGGCTCCTGCTTGGGGGGAAGGGGATTTTTTTCCCCAGAGGCGAACCCCTCGGTGGCGCGAGAGTAGGGTGAGCTCAGCCTCACAGCGAACCTCGGTGTATCCGTGTACTTACCCCACTGACATTGATGTGATCATCAGAACCCAATCTTTAGAAGCTTTTTCAGAGTAGTTATATTTACCATGAGATAATCCAGTTTTTGAACACAGCAAAAAGTATTCCAAGTGCGTCGTGCACACCACACACGGGGATAATTCTCTGCATTCATGTAACCTCTAGGTGGATGAGTTTGATGGTCTGCCAGTCACCTTACAGGTAAGGATACTCTCTCCCCATTGGCTACCTTGTTGGGAGCTATTTGAACTCACCAGTAGAGTGAATATTCCTGGTGAAGGCACGGCAAGTTTGCACGGTCTCTTGCCCCCAGAGAGCTCCCAAAACTTTCATTTCTGCTTGAGCACCAAACCTCAGAGTGTTTTGCTAATTAGAGTCGGGAGCTGACTGTCCCCCCGCCCTGTTCCTGAGACGTGACCGCACCTGGTCAGGGAAAAGATAAGCAAGTAAACTAGATACACCCTAATGCAACACATAACCTTCCCCTAAGCAATATGGATAACTGAATACCTTCTGGGCCTGAATGCCTTTGTGACAGTCACTACTGCATAAAATGTATCAGTCATCTTTGGGACTCTGAGAGCCAGCAGATCTCCTGAGAACTTGTCTTTCTGGGAACTTTCTCTTAGAGTGATAACAGCCTAATGACCCTTACTCATAAAAACTGACCTTTACTAAACAATGCTGTTTGCCTCTTGGTTAAAGGTCGCTTCCTTGAGGCTAGACCTGAGGTTTTGTGAAAATACCTATGACACCTTGAGTGCCTGGGGCTAAAATTGTAAAACTTATCCATTGGAAATCATTTACTGCCCTTTCTTGTCCTTGTACCTTTTGCCATAAATAAACCTTGAGAACCAGACAAGATGGAGACGCCTGCCAGATGGGCAGCGGTGCTTATCTGGGGCTCAGAACGAAAACGCAAGGCTCTCCCACTTTCTCTTTGGCCTGCACCGTCACCCTTCGGGGGACCCCTGGACCTGCAGGAGCTGGACTCCGGCACTACCTGAGTCACCCCACCCCCCCGCGTTGACCCAATGGCCTGTTACTCCCAGACAGCGGGGACAGAGGCTGATGACTGGGAACACTCAGGGTTCCTCCATGTCTGACAGGTCAGTTCTTAAGATCAGAGCACCTGCTGGCCCTTCCACTCTCTATGACCAGAGGTTTATGACTATGCTAAATAGGCAGCACTGTGTGAATCCTGATGAGACCGTGGCCTTGCCAGGACAGAGGCATCTGTTCTTGGTCCTGATAAGGCACTGGGGCTAGTGCTCCGAAAGGCACTGTGGTGTACGCTCTGCAGAGGTCTAGGGCTGTCATCCAGTGTGGAGGTGACCAGAGCCTGCATGCACGGTCAGCAGTGGGACCAGAAAGAAGGGACGGGACGGCCGTGTCCACAAGAATATTGACGCTCAGAACCTCACATGGCTCTAGGGAGATGTTTGCTGAAGGAGTGACCCCCAGAGAAACTGCGGGAGCAGAGGCAAGCCATCTGGCCAACTGCACAGCTTCCTACCTGGCCGGCTCCGGCCTGCCTCCAGGTCATCTACACAGCAGGCAAAGAAATGCCTCCAAATGTCTCCTCATCAGCCTTCATGACCACCTGCACAAGTAGAAGTTTCTCTCTGGTGTCTTCGGAGCACGGATGCTCACTTGTGATCACGTACCGTACTGACTGCCTTATGTGGGCATTGCCGGTTCCCTACCCCGTTATAAAGTCCAAACGGTAGGGACAAGAGCTGCTGTCCTCATCAACATACCTTATACAGAGCAGGAAGGACCCAACAGCTATTTATTATGTGAAGGTAGGACTTGTTCTGCGAATACCAGATCATGTGGACTTATTAGGACGCGGAGCTTATGAAGGGCTCAAATGCCAGGACCTGGACAGTTTCCGTTCTCATTACCTACGCTCACAAAGTTGTGTCAAGGACCAAAATAAATCCTGCACCGCTGTACGCACACAGGGGAGTTTCTCCATCCAGGAAGAGACAGCTGCAGATCATCAGTCGGCTTTGTCGGGTGGCTGCCGAGTCCATCTGGGGTTACGGAGAGGAGAATTTATAGAATCTGGAAACGCGGGAGATGATGTGGAAGGCGCCGGTATTAATGCTGGGGGACAGGATTTGGGCTGACCGGAGTGCTGACTAAAGGATATTATAGTGATAACTTCCAAACCACCAGCAAACTGGATACTCGATAGTGAGGGAGTCCCTGCTTCATTGGCTGGCATCACCATCAGGTTAAGAAGGACAAAATCCTCCTCATTTAAAACACGTCCTCAAAGATCTTAGTTAACTGTTACAAGGAAAATACATTTCTGCTGATTTCTCTCAGCAGATCAGTTTTGCCCATTTTCACTTTACAAAAATGGAATCAAATGGTGACAGGCCTGCACACCACATACTCCTTCAGGAGTAGCATGTGTGCGTCGCCAGCGGTCCTGCGTGCTGCCCGGGAGACAGCTGCTGTGGGGCACGCCCCTGAAAGTGCGGTTGGCGAATGAAGTACATGTGTTCATAGACCCCACACCTAGACAATGATACCAGAATTTTAGGTCTTTTTTTTTTAAGGATGTCTATCATCCACTTTGGAGAGAGAGCACACAGATGTGCGCGTGCACAAGCAGAGGAGGGACAAAGAGAGAGGGAGACAAAGAATCTGAAGCAGGCTCTGAGCTGTCAGCACAGGCTCAGGGCTCAAACCCACAAACCATGAGATCATGACCTGAGCCAAAGTTGGACACAATAGACTGAGACACTGAGGCGCCGCCAGAATTTCAGATCTTGGCCAACTTAGTAGTTGAACAAGACTGGATCCCATGATCCCATGACAGTTTGCACTTGTATTTCTCTATTGTAGGAGCAACCAGTCTTCTCCCGGGTGTTTAAAAGTCATTTGATCCTAAGGAACCCACTAAAAACTGTTAGAATAGAGTTCAACAAGGTCGCAGGATATAAGATCAATACAGGGAAGTCAACTGTGATTTTGTGTAGTAGCCATGAGCAAACTGAAAGTGAAATTAAGAAAACAATTCCTACAATGTAGATGGACCTAGATGGTATTATAATAAATCAGACAAATACCGTATTACTTCACATGTATGTGGAATCTAAAAAAAACACAAAACAAGAAGCAGAAACAGACCCATAAATACAGAGAACAAACCAGTGGTTGCCAGAGGGGAATGGGGTAGACAGAGGAACAGAATGGAGGAAGGGGAGTGGGAAACACAGGCTTCCGGTTACTGAATGTGTAAGTCACAGGAACAAAAGGCACAGCACAGGGAACGTAGCCAGTGGTACTGTGGTGCTATATGGTGACAGCTCCTACAGCTGTGGGGAGCATAGCGCAGCCTATGGACTTGTGGGGTCCTGATGTTGTACACAAAAGAAAGGTGACTTGTTAACCCTGAAGTCACGTGTCCCATCCATCTTACCCGCTAGGCGCGCTAAGATAAACAGACATGGCGCCTCGTGTCTGCCGTTAACCACCAACTGCCCATCGGCCCCACACCAGGATTTTGTTTTCTACTGGCCCGACCCCCAAACACCGCGTGTCTTCAAGCCCCTTTCCCTCGTGCTCATAAGTGAATGTCGACTGATGCATTGTCTTGGTGCACGCCCATCGCGTTTGTAGCCTTCTGATGTTAATAAATACAGGGCAAGAACCCATATTCAGGCTCTTTTCTTTTCCCAAACATTAACCATCTCTCGAATTTTAATCCTGCGTCTGCTTTCTTGCTGGCCAAGAGAGAACTTTAGACTTAGAGTCTATGACATTTCATTTTAAAGAAAAATGAAAAAAAAAATTTAATTTAAAAAAATACTCTTGGGGCAACTGGGCAGCTCAGTTGGTTAATTGTCGACTTCAGCTCAGGTCATGATCTCATGGTTTGCCGGTTTGAGCCCTACACTGGGCTCTGTGCTGACAGCATGGCGCCTGCTTTGGATCCTTGGTCTTTCTCTCTCTCTCTCTCTCTCTCTCTGCCTCACCCAACTGGTGTTCACTTGTGTTCTCTCTCTCTCAAAAATAAATAAACATTTTTAAAAACTTTAAAAATATTCTTTCAACAGAATAAAATAGGAATAAATTTAAAAAGTGCAAAATTTGTACCCTGAAAACTGCCAAAATATCGAGTTGAAATTAAAGAACTTAGTCACAGACTAAAAGACTTAATGTTTTTAGATGACGATCCTCCCCAAATTGATCTATGAGTTCAATGCAATCCCTCTCAAAATGCCAGCTGACTGTTTTTGCAAAAACTGACTAACTGACCCTGAAATTTGAATACAAAATTAAGGGACCTGGGGTAACCAAAGCAATATTGGGGGGAGAAAAGAATAAAATTTGAGGAGGAATCACACTTCTCACTTTTAAAACTTCCTACAGGGGCTCCTGGGTGGCTCAGTCAGGTAAGCATCTGATTCTTGGTTTCTGCTCAGGTCATGATCTCACTGTTGTAAGTTTGAGCCCTGCATCCAGCTCTGTGCTGACAGCACAGAGCTAGGAATTTGCTCTGCCTCTCCCTGGCTTGGGCGCTTGCTCGCTCAAAATAAATGAAATTTTTTTGGTAATTTTTAAATTTTACTTATTTTGAGAGAGACAAAGAGGGCGAGCAGGGGAGGGGCAGAGAGAGCATCCCCAGCAGGCGCAGCACTGTCACCACAGAGCCCGACGTGGGGCTTGAACTCAACAAACTACGAGATCATGACCTGACCCAAAACCCAGAGGTGGATGCTTAACTGAGCCAACCTGGCGCCTCTTAAATTTTTTTTTTAATGTCTATTTATTTTTGAGAGAGAGAGAGACAGAATGCAACCAGGGGAGGGGCAGACAGAGAGAGACATACAGAATCTGAAGTAGGCTCCAGGCTCTAAGTTGTCAGCACAGAACCCAATGCGGGGCTCAAACTCACAAACCTTGAGATCATGACATGAGCCAAAGTCAGACACTTAACCGACTGAGCCACCCAGGAGCCCCAATAGATTTTTTAAATTTTTTTAAATGTTTTATTTATTTTTGATACAGACAGAGACAGAGCACGAGAAGGGGAGGCCAAAGAGAGAAGGAGACAGAAAACCGGAAGCAGGCTCCAGGCTCTGAGCTACCTGTCAGCACAGAGCCCGATGTGGGGCTTGAACCCACGAACGTGAGATCTGACCTGAGCCAAAGTCGGAGGCTTAACCGACTGAGCCACCCAGGCGCCCCTAAATAGATTTTTTAAAAAAAAAAAGAACTATAGATTATAACTTTAAGCACTGGAAAAGATTAGTTTTGACTTTGTCTTTAAACATGTCTCCATGTTTTTAACGTGGCTTTCATTGTCAGATAGGCAAAATCTTTTATGTTCTTTCTCTATCATGATTGAATGCTAGCCATTATCATTCACAAACGACTCTCCTAGAAATCTGGACCGAGCATTCCCGAGGGTCAGGGACGGTGCATGTGTGCGGTGGTCCCTGTCCCGTTGTCCCTGTCCCTCGGGACACATCTTGTTCACTAGGCTGGAGCAAAGAGCCCGGTACCCTCTTTCCTGGCCATATTAGCCTCAAGAACATAAAGGCATAAAAGCTCCTTTTTTTGATTTGAAAAATGGGAATAATAAACATACAATGGGAGAGATGAAATCTGTGAAGCCACAGTGCTTACAAACAATGACCCTGGGTGGCAAGTGATTTTCACAATTTGCCTTCAAGGCTGGTCAGCTACCAACTTCAGTGTGGGTATGTGAGGTCCGTGTTCCTGCCAGGCCTGATTCTGGGCCTCACCACACTTCTGGGTGTGAGGTGACTTAGGCTGAGCGAAATCCAGGCACACGCAGTGAGCCCGGGCTTCCAGAGGACAACGCACGTCCAGGGCGGCCTCCCCAGCATGCCGCCGGTGGCCAGGACAAGACCAACATGGACGGGCTCTGGCCACAGGGATCTGTCCCGACCCCGACGCTCAGCCCTCCGCCCTTCATGGCCTCACCAGACCCAGCCTGGGAGGAGGAGACCATCTTCACCTCGGGAACGCAGGGCTGACCTCGTTTGCTCTTCCCACATCCCCAAATCCCGTGTGTCCTCAGGGACTGGCATTTGAGTCTCAAACTCGGCTGGTACACTTCCCGTTTCTGCCTCAAACTACGACCTCTGCCTGGAGACCTCGGAAGCCTACTTTGTAAATCAAAAGCCCAGAATTTTGTTCCCTTCAGTTCTTCTGATCCCCCTCCCTTGAGGCAAGGGAGTTCAAATGTTCTGAGCAGATGAATTCCTAACATGTTTGATCCACAGCTGAAAGCCTTCCGACGCGGTCCGTGTGCATCAGGGCGGGAAGGGCTGGCGGAGCGCCGCCGGCTCCCTCTGTTTTTGACGTCAGTTCAATTCAGCGTGATTAATCCGGCGAACACACCTGCAGTGACGCCCTGCCGGCGGGGCTGTTGGGGGACCCGTGTCAGGAAACCGCAGGCCCCGAACGGTGTCGCTTGGACTGAGTCCCCAAACCAGGGCTTAAATCCTAATCTAGCTGCGCTTTCAACCTCTCGTGCTGCAGAGTGGACTTCGCCCATCACTCAGGACGTGTTCTTTTCCAGCGGCCAGGGAGTCCGTCACAGGCTGCAGTCAGCCTCCTGTGCAACCAGCCTTTTCTTCTGCCGAGGAATTTTTTGTCCCCGCCCTCTGCCTACAGCAACCTTCCATGGCTCCTCACACCGCCTCTCTACTCACTAGTAGGAGGGGTGTTGGCCGTTCCCAATTCATTTAATAAATAAATGGATACGTAAACAAATAAAACAAATATAAAATAAATAAAATAAAATTAATAAATAAAGCTACTTAGAGGGACACCTGGGTGGCTCCATCGGTTAAGCATTGAGTCTTGATTTCAGCTCAGGTCAGGATCTCACAGTTTGTGAGTTCGAGCCCCGAGTAGGGATTTTCTCTCTTCCTCCCTCGCTGCTCCTCCCCTGCTTGTGTCCATGCTTTCTCTCAAAATAAATAAATAAACTTTAAAAAATAAAGCTACATGGGGCGCCTGGGGGCCTCAGTCGGTTAAGCCTCCAGCTTCTGCTCAGGTCATGATCTCACAGTTCGTGGCTTCAAGCCCCGTGTCGGCTCTGTGCTGACAGCTCACAGCCTGGAGCTGCTTCAGATTCTGTGTCTCTCTCTCTCTCTCTGCCCCTCCCCTGCTTGCACTCTCTCTCTCTGCCTCTCAAAAATAAATAAAAAGAATAAAAAATAATTTTAAAAAAGATAAATAAATAAAGCCACTTAGATCTTCAGATTTGCTTGGGTGAGTTTTGTCAGTGACCAGTAGGCAGTGAACACTAAGAGGAAAAGCTTCCAGGACTCCCAGGAGAGGCGCCGCACTGGCTCAGTCAGCAGAGCACGTGTCTCCTGGTCTCCAAGTTGTGGGTTCGAACCCCGTGTTGGGTGCAGAGATTATTTTAAAAATCATCCTCAGAGAGAGGGATTCCAGTTCTCACGGACCAAGGTCAGCCGGCCCCTCTCCTTGGAGCAGCAAAGGCAAGTCACTCCTCAGCTGCCCAGGTCACCTCCCCCGCTGCAGGCAGCGAGCAGGACCGTCAGCGGGGGAGGCTGTTACCAGCGCCCCCCGGATTGCAGATGAACAGCAGGACTCCGCATCCACCTCTTCCTTGATAAGAAGGGGCAGATGTGGCCCTCATTTTGTTAAAACATATTTTTTAAGTTTTATGTATTATTTATTTTTTGAGAGAGAGAGTGTGTGTGTGAGCGAGGTAGTCAGTGACCTTCACAAATTCATATGTTGTAGGTTCTTTCAAATGGGCTGATAATGTTTATGAGGAGAAAGATCTCCTTTTAAAATAAAGGGTCCTTTCAGTTGCTTTCACATTTTAGACTGAAATCACCAGACCATTGTGTCCCAGAGCCTTACACGTTAAAAATACTTTAGGGGCATCTGGGTGGCTCTGTCGGTTGAGCATCCAATGTTGGCTCAGATCATGATCTCACGGTTCGTGGGTTCAAGCCCCGTGTCAAGCTCTGTGCTGACAGCCTGGAACCTGTTTCAGGTTCTGTGTCACTCTTTCTCTGCCCCTCCCCTGCTCTTGCTCTCTCAAAATTAAATAAACATTAAAATTTTTTAATAAAAAATACTTTAAACACCAAGTACGCACAAAAATATGAATGCTGTGTTTGGCCAGCATCGGCAGGTCCACACCTACTCTCTGATCTTCCTGGAATGAAATTAAGGTGACACAGGTGACACCTGGGTGGTCTCTTCACGTGGGGGAGACAGGTGGCAGGAGCAAAGCCAGGAGCGGGTGAGGACACCTTCCCGGGCAGGTGCAGTCCCTCGGCTTCCGGGCCGCAGAGCCGCCAGCCCGGGCTCCGATGACTCAGGTTCTAGATGGCAGATAATCATCTGCGGACTTCCCGTTAAGACAGTAGCTAACCTCTCTGCATTCGGCATTTTTGCCTTTTTGTGGCCGTAAGATATTTAAGTGACTGTTCCTGGGTTCTGTGCTTCCTGAGGCCCTAACTGTGCACACAAATCACCAATTCAGAAGTCTCTCGGAGGAGAGACACCGCCCCAATAGATCCCTCTTTGGAATATTGATTATTTTGAGATGAAGCCACTGGAAAACAGCAAAGGCTGGGAGAGGCTTTCTCTGCCCCGCCTGCTCCGCCCGCGGACAGGGCCTCCCGGAGGGGCTCAGCGGCCCTCCGTCCTGAGAGCCTGTCCGCCAGGCCGGCTGGCTCCGGTCAGAGCAGGGGACGCCGGGAGCCACCGCCACAGCTGGACACACTGTGTCCCAAACTGTCGTGCACATGTAGCAGAACGAAGCGCCCTCGAACACAAGGCGGATGCGCGACAAGTGCCTAAAACCCCGCCGCACAGGGGACGGCGGTCCGAGGCCTCGGTCCCCTCCAGCGCTGGAATGTGGGGTCACGTTTCTGAGTGAGCTGGATCGTACCAGAAGGACCAGTACTCCGAGGAAATGGATGAATTAAGTGACCTCCAAGTGACTTCCTCCAAGAGGAAGCTCCTAGAAGCCGATGAGCCTCCAGGTTTAATGAAACACTAACTGATGTGCCCCAGGTTTCCGCACTGTAATGAGTGATGTCGTTTCACACAGTTTATCATGATGACTGTAAAGGGCGTGTTCATAAAGCATTTGGAGTAGTTTTAGTACTGCTGTTAGTAAGCTCTTCTGTGTGACTTTACTACGCACGGTCACCTCTGGGGGAAACAGTCATGACAGTAGTAACAGGACTTTTTAACGGGCCAGACGCCACTCTGGCAAACCTCAAACCACCACAGCAATGTAAAAACAGCAAAATATGAACAAGATTCATAAAGAAGGTTTAAAAAATCCACTACAACGAAACACTACCATCCCCTGGCGTGGAGATTCCTAGAAGACGCTGCCAGTTTTCTTTCTTTCTTTTGTTTTTCTTTGTAGTCTTTGATGCGAAAGAAATAATAATAATAGAGTCTGCAATTCACAGTTACATGGGTCAGGGTCAGGCTTCCTTCCCTGTCCTCTGCTCTGATTCATTCAACAAATATTTATCGGGTGCCGACTGAGTGTTTCGGGACTGTTAGGTGCCGAGCATACCAGCCCGAGAAGACGTGAATAATGCCGGAAAACAACGAAAGGCAGCTACCACAGGGAGCACAAAGCTGGTTTGCGCGAGTGAGGCGTGCGATAGTCGCATCCTTGGGCGCCTCCCCGGTTGGAATGTTGAGCCTCAGACGTGGGGACCCAGGCTCATCCCCGCGCCAGTGCCCAGGAGTCGGGGCGTGCGCGGTGCAGACGGACCTGGGATACACGGATGGGCTATGAAGGGCTTCGTCTTTAAAGTGCTTGTCTAGGTTTAGATACACGTGGGTAAGTGCTTTTCTAAAAGGATTTCAGAGTATTTTTAAGTTAGGAGATCTGGCCTTTTGAAACTGGAACGAGATTGGAGAAATGTCTGAAAGGATATCTGGGGACATCCCAAGAGGTCCACACGGCATCCCCTAAGGCAGCTTATTGAGATATAATTCACATAGCATCCTGTTTACCCATTTAAAGTGTACAATGAAATGGTCTTACTGTTTAAAATGTATTTATAGTATAAGCAGTCACTCCCCATTCCCTCCTGCCCCAGCCCCAGGCCACCACCCCTCTGCTTGCTGTCTCTGTGGATTCGTATGTTCTGGACATTTCATATGAATGGAATCTGCCGGGAGCCGCACCGGCCTTGCTGGGTGACACGGTCACAGTAAGGAAATGGCAGACGTTGCACGGCTCCTGCCATGAGAGGCGGAACTGGCATCTCCTTCTGCTACTACTGCTCATGTGAAATTAAGCCTGTTGCTATTGATTAGGCCTCACAATGTTCCAAGTCAGGCCGATATTCCCCACACAGTTACCCCATAAGGAAAGGCATATTGCTGCCCCTGCATAAGGGATTTTAGATCAAAGTGCTGCAGATGTTTGCCAAAAGGCTTCTCTAATGAGCCTTGCAGCCCCAAAACATAAGGGGGGCCGAGAACACAAGAGTTACAATGAAGTCTGGCCCAGAGAAACAGAGCCTAACTTACAGATAAGAAACAGACAAGGACCGGACACCAGTTGCTGCATATATTTTCGCTATTGAAGTCCAAATGCCCTCCCTTGTACTGACTTCAGCTTGCGGATGGATAAGAAACTAGAAACCCAGGTGCAAGGTCAACACACAGGGCCCCCATTATGCTTACACCAAGGAAAGGGCTTTCTCTAGCAACTTGTTAACAAACATTCTTTCTCTTGTGGTTTATGAGCTAGATAAAATAACTCCCAGCCTATCTAGATACAATTTAACCTATGTTATTGTTTTAGCGTTACTAACTTAAATAATATTTATATTATCCTGGTTTTTTACTAAAAACATCTTGTTATTCTCTTGATTGTAAAATTTTCTTAACCTTACACTAAGCGCATTACATGTTTTGGTTCTAACATGTTAATTAAAAACAAAGTCATAATTATTGGCCGACACCCAACCCGTACAAAGTAAGATGGGTTTGTTACTTTCTTAACCTTGGGGACTGATACCAAGAATAAATTGGGATGGTTCCACAGAAATGCTCCTGTAACACTTGTCTCTGTACACCTTCGATGATTGAAACACCTTATCACTAAGAGTTAGAAACTGCAAACAATTTCTATTTTCTGATGTCACGTTATTGCTTAACCAATAAAGAAAGACACCAAAGCAGACTGAACAGAGATGTCTGCCTGGTGACCAAGACAGAAACGTGCGGCTCTCTCATCTCTCTCTCTCGCCGACACCGTCCATCCCTCAGGGGACCCTGGGCCTGCTGGAGCTGGACTTCGGCAGGAGTCCTACAATATGTGATATTTTACCACTGGCTTCTTTTCCTCAGCATAAGGTTCTCAGGGTTCATCCATGATGTATCCAATGTGTATCAGTGCTTTATTTCTTCTTATTCTAGAATAATAGTTCATCATATGTGTATATCACATCTTATTTATTCATTCACCAGTTGATGGACATTTGTGTGGTCACCCTCTTTTATTTCTCCTGAGCATGTGCCTAGGAGGGAGGCTGCCATGTCACAGAGTAACGCTGAGGTTATCACCTTGAGGAACTGGAGAAGTGCTGGATCCATCCCACACCCCCACCAGCAGCGGACGAGGGCCGGTGTCTCCACGTCCTCCCAACCCCTGGTGGCGTCTGTCTGACTGTAGCCCCTGGGCGCGAAGTGGCATCTCGTGGTGTGGGTGTGCGTGTCCTTGATGGCCAACGACCTTGAACATCTTCTCATCGACTTATTGGCCATTTGTGTATCATCTTTGGAAAAAGGGTGATTCAACTCGTTTGCCCATTTTAAAATTGTATTATATATCTTATTTAAAGTAAAACTTTTTGTTCTGAGACAATTTTAGATTCAAATGCACTTATGAGAAGTAACAGAGAGGGGTGCCCAGGTGGGTCAGTGGGTTGAGTGTCTGACTCTTGATTTCGGCTCAGGTCGTGATCTCAGTTCATGGGTTCAAGCCCTGTGTCAGGCTCCATGCTGACGGTGCAGTCTGCTGAAGATCCTTGCTCTCTCCCTCTCTCTCTGCCCCTCCCCTGCTCGTGCTCTCCCTCTCTCAAAATAAACATATATATATATATATATACATATATATATATATACACATATTATAATACCCAAGATTTCTTTATCGTCCCCAAAAACCAGAAACCCCCAGGGAGACCGAGTCACGCATGCAAAAGCAAAGGGCTTTATTACGGGTTTAGGCTCGCCGGGGCCTAAACTCGGGCTCACAGACTTTACCGGCGTGGTGGATCCATGCTGAGAGCCCCGAACAAAGGGGGGGGGTAGGGCTTTTATGAGTTTGGGAAGGGGGAGTTACAGGAAATTGTGACATAGGTACAGTGGTCCAATTATATTTACACAATATTATTGACAGCAGGTTTATCCAATTACAACATTTATAGTGTTAACCAATCAGAGTAGACCCAGGACCCTCACATAGGGTGTAACCTTCCTTAGCTTGTATTTCTAGGCCTGCCCTTAGGAATGTTAAGGGTATTACAAGGATGGTCCCTCTTGCCTTGGGCAATGTGTGCCCTTCTATTGTCTCAAATCTGCGTCCTTACAATATATACATATATATAATAAAACTTTTCTCTAAAAAAAAAAAAAAGAGAGAAAGAAAGAACACAGAGAGACCCCGTTTCCCCCCAAGCTAACATGTGGCAAAACCATAGTGTATTATCAAGTTCAGGACATCGACACTGGTACGGTCAAGGTTCAGAGCGTTTCTGTCCCCACTCGGATTCCCCTTGTTTTCTTTTTCGTGGCCACACTCACTTCCCGCCACCCCCACCCCCTTCCCAGCCCCGCAGCTGCTAGTCTGCTTTCCGTCTCTGTGATCTGGCTCGTGAGAGCTCCACATGTGGCCTCGCACAGGACGCCCCATTTTGGTACCGAGCATCTTTTTCATTTGGCCCGTCTCCCGGGAGTTCCGAAGGTCGCCTCGTGTCTGCCGAGTGCCACTCCGGGGGGACGGAGGCACTACAGCTGGGTGGCCACCATCATTGCAGGACATCTGGGCTGGTTCCAGTTTTTGCCTGTTAGGAGAAGAACTGCTGTAGACATTAACGTGCGGGTTTCGGAGTGACACAAGTCTTCATCTCTCTGGGACAAATGCCGGAAGTGCAGAGGTGCGTGAAACCTGCGGGTTAAGTTGTTTCAAGAACCTGCCAAACGGTTTTCCAGTGGCCCTACCGTTCTACCTCCCGGCAGCCCCTTGGGAGCCATCCAGTTTCCCCACCTCCACACCAGTGTTGGCTGTGGTCACTAATTTTTGTGAGGGCCGTTCTGCTGGGTGTGCAGTGGTAGCGCCCCGTGGCTTCAGTGTGGGTTTCCCTGGTGGTTGACTGCACCGCACGTCTGTGTTAGCCAGGGTTCTCTGGAGACATAGCCCCAACACCGTACATGTACATAACGACCTCTTTATCTTGAGGAACTGGTTCCTACAATCGTGGGGCTGAGTTCCAAAATCTCCAGGGCAGGCTGGAGACCCACACGAGGGTCAGTGTTGCGGTCTGAGGCTGAAGGCCGTCTGGAGGCAGAGTTCCCACCTCCCTGGGCAGCCTCAGGCTACCTCTCGTCAGGCCTTCAACTGATTGGATGAAGCCCACCCACATCGCCGAGGACACTCCCTCTCAAAGTCTGCTCACTTAAATGTTAATGTTATCTAACCTACACCTTCACAGAAACTTCGAGACTGGTGTTTGACCGAATATCTGGGTCTGGTGGGGTATTTATTTGCTAGGGCTGACATAAGAAATACCACAGGCAGTGTAAACAACAGAAATTTATTTTCTCATAGTTCTGGAGGCTAGAGGTCCAAGGTCAAAGCATCAGCAAGCTGGTTTCTCCTGAGGCCCCTCTCCTTGGCCTGCAGACGCCTCCCCTGTGAATCTCTTATAGGAATTCCAGGCCGATTGGATTAGGACTCACCCAAAAGGCCTCATTTTAACCTAATCACCTCTTTAAAGGCCTCATCTCCAGATATACGCACAGTCTGAGGTCCCGGGGAATAGGACTTCTGCATGTGACTTTAGTGGTGCTGGGGGTGGGGGGGGTGGTGGCATTCGAGTCAGAAGGTAACACGGCCCAGCCAAGCATCTTTTGCTGGGAGCCATCTCTGAAGTAAGGCGGGTTTGCAAGGCCTCCCAGGTCAGATGGCGGCTGGCGTCTACACCCACTCAACCCCCACTCAATTTCTGCTTGAGCACCGACCCCCAAGGTGCCTGACTGACTGATATCAGGAGTGACTTGCCTTCTTATGCTAAAAATATGTGAATTGGACCTTGTGAAAAAACTTGTTATAGGAGTTTCTTCTTTTGTGATTATAGGAGCAAATGTTACATTTCCTGAGATAACCTGTTTTTCTTCCCCTCCAGAAATAGGCTACTGATCCCTGCTCACAAAAGAACTAACTTCTGCCTTTGCTCTGCTAAAAACTTGGCCTTGTATTTGAAGCTAAAGATCCCTTCCTTCCCCAAGTGATAAGCATCTAGTCACCACTTCACTCTCTATTGATCAAGATTATGCCTGAGTCTTCTACCAATCTATGTTCTGGGAAATTTCTACATTCCAAAGAATTTGTCATCAGAAATCATTGTCTAAGGCAACTGCCACTTCTGTTTTGTACCCCATACACTTGTTTAATATAACAAGTCAGAGCAGAGACGCCTGCCTGCTGATCAGAAAGAACCTCGTGGCTCTCTCATCCCCCCACTGGATTCCCATCTCCTTGGCGCCCATCCTTGGCATCCGTCAGGGGAGTCCCGGACCTGCCAGAGCTGGACTCCTCCAGCAATCTTTAAAACTAACCATCCCAGCGTCTTTTCACACACTTTTTTTGTCATCAATACATCTCTTTGGTGAATTGTCTCTTGATGACGTCACCCATTTTCTAGTTAGATTACTTGGTTTTTTAAATCGTTGTCCTAAGAGTTCTTATGTGTCTTAGGTCCTAGTCCTTTGTGGAATATGTGGTTTGTAGGTTTTTCCTCCCACTCTGCAGCTTGTCTTTTAACCCTCTTCGCAGAGTCTTTAGCAGAATAAGAGATTTTAATTTTGATGTGGTCTAATTGTGTGGACTGAATTGTGTCTGGACAGAGCTAATCTGGTACTGGGGAACGTGCCCTTATTTGGAAAGTGTAAGAGTCACCTTAAGGTGGAGACCGAGCGGCCATTCTGCTGTAGGTCGGAGAAAAACCACGTGCACAGACCACCCCCGCCCCCCACGTGCAGACCTGGAAGGTCCCATGCCTGTTTGAAAACAGCCAATCATGAAGCTCCAGCTCCCACCACCCTGACAGAGGAGGCAACCTATTCCATCCCGCCACGTCCCTGAAATGCCCTTATTTGATAATCTGCCCTCCCAAGATCAAACCCAGAACCGCCTCACCCATAACCCCCCCCCCCCCCCCCCCCCCCCCCCCCCCCCCCCCCCCCCCCCCCCCCCCCCCCCCCCCCCCCCCCCCCCCCCCCCCCCCCCCCCCCCCCCCCCCCCCCCCCCCCCCCCGCCCATCACCTATCAGGTGCGACTTCCCTGACTCCCCACTCCCGGGGTCATGGGACCTCATCCGGGAATCGATGATCCCAATAAAGGCTTTCTTGGCTCCATAACCTGGTCTCTTTCTTTCCTCCCATCTCCGTCTCCATCTATTAAATCTTACAGAAAGAGAGTCTTTGCAAATGTGATCAAGTTAAGGTGAGGTCATCTGGATTAGGGTGGATCTTAAAGTCAAGACCGGTGTTCATGCAAATTATCTTGCTGGGATTTTGATGGGGATTCATGAAACCTACGTATCCACTTGGGTAGAATTGCCATTTTTTCAAATGCTCTGGTCCATTAATAGGGTATGTCTCTCTCATACATAGGTCTTTTATTTCTTTCATTGGCATAATGTAGCTTTTACCATACAAATCCCATAATACTTTCTTAGAAAAAAACCTACGTATTTTTTGAGTGATGTTGAATGGTATTGTGTTATCAGATTTGGTGTCCACATGCTTATTTTTAGTATATAGAAATACAGTTGACTTTTGTATTAATTCTAGGAGGGTTTTAATACCTTGTGATTTTCTACATAGAAAATCATACCGTCTACAAGCAGGGACAGTTCTATTTCTTCTTTTCTGATCTGTATGCCTTTAATTTCCTTTTCTTGCCTTATGTACCACATACAGCCCAGTGTGAGGCTCAAATGCACAAACCATGAGATCGTGACCTTGAAGGGACGCAGGTCTGAATCAAACTGACCCCGTGGCAGGCTTTAAGTTTCCCCTCTGAACTAGAAGGCCTAGGTTTCAGTTTCCCTGAAACTATCAGGCAGTCAGTTACACACTGCCCAAGGCAGGAGGGACCACCCTGGTGACACCCAATCAGAAGCGGCCAGCTAACCCCCTTAACCTTCCTCAGGGCCGGCCTGTAGATGGAAACCCTAGATAGTTACTGTAAGAGTTGCCAGGGGAAGGCAGCTGAGCGGCCACCTTGCTGTGGAGAGCTGCGAGCACTGACAACCGTCACCTGCACACCTGGGATGACCCGCGCCGTTTGACAAGCCCCAGCGGCCATTTTATTGCGGGTCAGATAACAGATCCAGGCGCCACCAGGACCGACGACCCCCACTCTCCATCTGGACTGTCTCAAACTGTAACGCCTCACCATGGAATTCCAGCATCCCCCTCCCCACCGAAGCGAACAGCCAATTGAATCCTGCCACCATCCTAAGATGCCCCTACTTGGCTATCGGCCCACCTGAGCTCAAACCAGGAACTCCTGCACCCATAAAACACCCTGCTCTCCTGCACCAGGCGCGACTTCCCTGACTCCCCACTTCCGGAGTCACGGAACCTCGCCCGGGAATTGCAGACTCCAATAAAGGCCTTCTTGGCTCCATAACTTGGTCTCTGTCTTTCCTCCAGCCTCTGCCTCCATCTATCAAGCCTTACAGTCACCTGTTGTTTAATACTAGATTAGCCAGTTACTCACCCCACGTAGGGGTCCTGGGTCCACCCTGTAATGGGTATTTTCAAAGAAACACTAAATATTGTGATTGGGTCCCACCAAAAGTAACGAACGCTCTCAACAAAATGTATGGTTAAAGTTGTTGCCAATACTGTTATACTGTAAGGACGCAGGTCTGATTCAAGCTTCCCCTCTGACCTTGGAGGCCTAGGTGTCGGCTTCTCAGAATCATTAGACAATAGAAGGGCACACACTGCCCAAGGCTTGAGGGACCACCCTTGGAACACCCAATCAGGAAAGGCCAGCTGACACCTTTAACATTCCTAAGGGCGGGCCTAAAGATGGAAGCTATAAGATAATCACCTATTGCTTGAGGTTGGTCACGCCCTATGTGAGGGTCCTGGGCCCACTCTTAATTGGTCAATACTCTAAATGTTGTGATTGGCTCCCACCAAAAGTATCAATGTACGGCCTGTATTTATTGTTGGTCTACAGTGATTGGGTCACTGTACCTATGTCACAAGTTCCTGTAACTCCCCCTTCCTGAACCCGTAAAGTCCCTACCCCGCCTTTGTTCGGGGCTCTCAGCACGGATCTGCTGCGCTGGTGGAGTCTGTGAGCCCGAGATTATAAGCCCGTAATAATAACGCCCTTTGCTTTTGCATGCGTGACTCGGTCTCCCTGGCAGTCTCTGGTTTTTGGGGACGATATTATAAATCTGAGCATAACAATACGGTAATGATTGGACCCCTGTACCTGTGTCACAATTTCTTGTAACTCCCCCTTCCCAAACCCCATAAAAACCCTGCTCCGCCCTTCATGATGGTGAGTCGTGGTGGTTTCTTTGTCCCCCTGCTGAGTACGACCAAAAACCACTGGACATTGTATGTGAAACAAACATGGCGAGACAAGTGCAGAGAAGGAGGCCAGCTGGCGAGGGACCTGGGGGCCCAAGGAACAAATCTGTGATGAGTCCCCTGAGTTTTCTTTTTGCCTTGTAATCAACCAACTATAGTCTAAGTTTACTTAATTCTTTTTCCTTTTTCTTTTTTCTTTCTTTCTTTCTCCCTCTTTCTCTCTTTCTTATTTCGCTCTTATTTTATTTCCGGGAAATGTATGTCTTTGTGTTTAGTTTCTTTACATTTGAGAAATATCTCAAGGACCCGTCACCATGCCGGGTGTTGACAATATATGGAGAACCGCTTCCCACAAACAGTTTACAACCTAGTCACAGCAACGGTGCCAGCTAGTGTATTCAATAAAGTTTGGGGTGCAGTAAAATCAACAGACCGGGAGGGGGTTCTGGCCGAATCGGCGTCACGTGACGTGACCTGTGGCCGCTTGCCTGCAGTGTCTCTGCTGCACGGCAGTGCCCGTACCTGACAGTCTGGACGTCTATTGCCATCACCGTGGGGTTTTTCTTGTTGTTGTTGTTGTTTTACATTTATTTACTTATGAGAGACAGACAGAGACAGCTCGAGCTGGGGAGGGTCAGAGAGAGAGGGAGATACAGAATTCGAAGCAGGCTCCAGGCTCCGAGCTAGCTGTCAGCACAGAGCCCAACGCAGGGCTCAACCCCACGAACTGAGCCGAAGCTGGATGCTCAACCGACTGAGCCACCCAGGCGCCCCATCCATCGCTGTGTTTTAACAAGAATCAGAATAATTTAACAGGGCCACGGTCTCAGGAAGTTTGGATTGGATTTTCTAGATTTTTAGATTTGTCAGTATAAAGCTTGGACTAATGATTCCCTCTGATGGGGTTCAGGGTGTCTTGGCACCTGGGCATGTGGAGTATTTTAAGCTGCAGGGATTTGAGGAATGACAGGCGGTGGCCGGGTTCTGACCTCCCCTGCCCCCTGCAGCCAGCGTGACCCTCACGCCAGCGGTGCCTCTGGGCGCCCTGAGGAGGGACGCTGAGAAGAAACTGGACAAGTGGACCTCGGTTTGCCCTGGTCGGTCACACCCGCCTCCAGCCTCGCCCTGCCCGCGGCCCCAGGCTGCCCACTCTTCTCAGACCTCGCACGGAACCGCTCGGGACCGGTTCCGCGGGTCTGCACCTCCCCCCGCAGACTCCCGCGTCGGGTAGAACTTCAGAAACTCCATCTGTCTGCTTTTCTCCTGCTCATCTCTGGCATCTTTGTCCGCTTTCTTTTCGGGAACTTTCTTCTTCCCTTACGCATTCTTATGGTAGCTGTCCTGGATTTTTCTTTGTGAGCTAAGTTACATTAAATTAAATTAATGGCAACTTATTATTCCCCAAATAGAAAGCAGTCTAGAGACCCAGCTCCTTTATTTCTCCGCCGAAGGCTCTAATTCCAGCGAGACTTGGGTTTGTTTGGTCTCCCAGAGTGAAGTCTCAGGAGTGTGTGCACCCAGGAGCCTCCTGGGAAGTGAAAAACAAAACAAAACTTCTTGATCTCCCAGCCCGAGCCCAGAAATTCCAATTGCGGGTAATTGGCCTGGGTTCCCCCTGGAGCCCCCTGTGGCTGGGGGTGAAGAGGAGCCCTCCCAGGGGCGGGTGAGCGCCTGCCCGCCCCCCCCCCCAGCAGTGCTCTGGGGCAGGTGCGCTGGGGGCTGTTCCCCTAGTTCAAAGATATAATTGGGAACAAAATCGTCTCACACCCCAGAAAACCTCCATAAAGGTCAAAAAGAAAGCAAAGTGTTGTGGGACGCAGGGGCGGCTCAGTTGGTTAAGCCTCGGCTCTTGGTTTTGGCTCAGGTCATGATCTCACCGTGAGATCAAGGGCAGCTTCCTTCTGCCGCAAAGGGGCTCTCAGTGGGTGGTCTGTGTGGTTGTCACCTTGGGGTTTGGTGCTTATTTGACAACACTTTTCTCTTTTTTAAAAATGTTTATGTATTTATTTTGAGACAGAGAGAAGCAGAGAGCAAGTGCACTCAAGCAGGGGAGGGACAGAAAGAGAGAGAGAGAGAGAGAGAGAGAGAGAGAGAGAGAGAGAGAGAGAGA
>PISW01003035.1:0-227963 GCA_004023785.1 Mungos mungo | reverse complement strand
GAAGGGGGAAAGAGAGCGGGGATGAGTGAGGGACACGGATCAAGGGAGACTATTGAATACTGGAGACGAACCATGGACTGAGGGGGGAGGGGGAGGGAGGGAGGGGGGATGGTCATGGTGGGGGGCACTTGTGGGGAGAAGCACGTGGTGTTATATGGAAACTAATTTGACAATAAACTATTATAAAAAAAATAAATTTCTACTTATTCATTTTTTAAGTTCCAGTATAATTAACATACAGTGTTGTATTAGTTTCAGGTATATGATATAGTGATTAAACAATCCCCTATATTACTCTGCTCTTAATCCCCTTTACCTCTTTTACTCATCCCCCCACCTACCTCCTCTGGCAACCACCTGTTCTCCACATTTAAGAGTCTGTTTTTTGATTTGTCTCTTTTTTTCTTTGTTCATATGTCCTGTTTCTTAAATTCCACATGTAAGTGGAATCATATGGTATTTGTCTTTCTCTGACTTATTTCACTTATCATTCTACCCTCTAGATCCATCCATATTGTTGCAAATGACAAGATTTCATTCTTATGGCCAAGTAATATTCCACCATATATATATGTAATATATATATTACATCTTCTTTATCCATTCATCTATTGGTAGACACTGGGTTGCTTCCATATCTTGGCTATTGTAAATAATGCTGCAATAAACATAGGGGTGCATATATGACATTTTAAGTGGATGAGAAGTGCCATGTTGGGGAAAGGTGTAGTTTGCTAAGGAGAGACTTCATCAGATAGAGATAGGGACATAGTCTTAAGAGCATCCTATGGTTGTTTCTTGGAAGTGGCTTTTAGCTTTAATTGAAAAAATTTTGCAAAATTATTCTGTTTTGGTCAATACTAGAACAAATCTACCTGGGCAGAATGGAAATAAATTTGAGTCTTTTTCTTCTTTGTAGCTTTTTTAAAATGTTTATTTATCTTATTTTTGAGAGACAGAGACACAGAGCATGAGCAGGGGAGGAGCAGAGAGAGAGAGAGGGAGACAGAATCCGAAGCAGGCTCTAGGCTTTGCGCTATCAGCACAGTGCTCGACATGGGGCTCGAACTCACAAGTCATGAGATCATGACCCAAGCCGAAGTTGGATGCTTAGCCGACTGAGCCACCCAGAAGCCCCTTAAGCTATTTTCTAAATGCCGCAAAGCGAATGGTTTGTGGTGCCTCCCACTATTGGGCCAAATATCTTCCATGAGTTTTTCTGTTTACATAAGTGAAGATACCACCATGAAAGCCCCATTAACTCTTGCAGCACACCAAGGTATTCAGAGTTTTAAAGGTTTTCTTGTAAATTATAGCCTCACTATAATGGAGTATGTGGTGTTCAGGAAGCCAGCATTTTGTATATTAAGTGTAGATTTTAGTGTTTGTTTCAAATGTCTCCTCTAGCTGACGATCACGTTTTCCTTACCAAGTAACAACGACTTCGTGTAAATATCTTTCATTTTAAAAAAGAAGATCATTAGAAAAAGTGACCAAACTTCAACTCACTGAGCTGATTGGATTTCAGGTTCTGGTTGCCAAATAGTGGTAAAGAGGCTGGGGGCTGATTAATCCAGTCCACTCACCCCAGTATTCCAGAGCCTAGAGTCCAGGAAGGTCTAGGACACAACCTATTAATAGCTGCCACCCATCGTGTGAGCATTTCACTACAGGAGATGTAGTGAAATGAGGACCCGTGGCGCTGTCAGCTCCGTGAGGCAAGTATGATGTCCGTCAGGACTTGGTGGCACTGAAAAGGTGCTCAGCAAATATTTGATAACTGATTCTTTTCTGGCCATTTTACTATTTGCTGGTAGATCTGGGGCAAATTCTAATTATGGAGCATGGTGACTTCTGAAGGGTTTCCATGAAATTTGTTTTGTGCATCTTCCCTCGTTGAGTGTTTGCAAAGCACAAGACTTGGGCATTTTAGCAACTACCCTATTGAGATTTCTTCACTAGTGGGACAATGGTCGGCTGTCCTTCCTTTCTGAATTTATAGGTTAAAAACCTGTACGAGGCCAGCACCTTCATATGATGGGATTGCTGTGGTAGAAAAACACTGAAGAAGAAAAAGAAATCCTCGCCATTAATAACTGGAACTATGCTCTTGGCACAGTTCTTGTTGTCAAGGCCCCTCTAAGGTACCTGGCACTCAGGCTGGGCAGGAGCAGCACTAATTCAGGAGGGTAGGCTGGCCCGTCCTATGTTTCTTGTCTACAACACCTCAGGCAACTTCTGCCAGATCCTAGGATCTAGAAGAGTCTCTTCAACGACCTGGCAAGTGGACAGTGGCCATCTTTGTCTTCCACTTGGGCTACTGTGAGTGTGGATAGAAAACCCTCACTTCCGTGTCCCAAATGTCATAAAACCATTCACAAAGAGCCAGTCCAGAGCCAGTGTGTCCTTACTAAAGAGACATTGCTGAGCCCCTGGCCTGGGCCAGGCACTGCACTGGGGGCAGGGGAAACAGTACATGAACACTTAAGGTGCATGTAATCTCTGGTGGTTAAAATGGCACCAGATCACATGGTCCTTAAAAATAAAGAGGTGATTTAAATGGGAGCAAAGGAGGGATGTTTCCAAGTCCTTCTTCACTGTTGGGTGGCAGCCACCAACACTCTCAGCTCTCCAGGTGTCAGCTGCTCCCCAGTGCCAGGGAGTCAAGCGCAGGGATGCCAAGTAAGTGCTCCCCACGAGATGCATGTGGCAATTAAGCCATCAGCTGCTACAGAAGCCTGCACTCCGGTTGTGTTTCTCTCCAAGAGAAAATGAATCAAATTACAGGGAAGGTTCCTATCCCCCCCCCAAACACCCCCCATACTGTTATCCGTGCCCTGGAAATGAGGCAGATTTCTCTAAAGAGATAATTGCCAATTTCAACAGAGTAAACTTGAAAATCTAAGTATGGATTTTGCCTAAAGGATCGGGTATGGGGGTCACAGAACAGACCCCAACACACAGAGCAGGGAGTATGGGATGTGCCAGGAGAATCAATTTCACAGCCAGATCCTTGGAGATATTTACTTCATAATGATCCATTCTGAAAACGTAGGCATTTCTTTTCTCTTTCACCTTCCAATACAACCTGATCCCTCAGGAAGCTGAGCCAGTCCTGGGGGACTCCTTTCTGGGGCAGAACACATTGTGGTGTGTGCTTCCCTGGGCTTGAGTAGCTGCCAAGGGCTGTGGCCAAGAGAGATGTGGAAGGAGCGTGGACCACAGGCTGGAGTGTCCGGACACAAGGGAGCAATGTCCCTCTTGGTGTGGAATATAGCTGAGGGTCGACAAGAAGGGCAACAGGCATGAGTTATGAGGAAGGGATTGGCCATCTTGGCATCATTATTTTCTGGCTCAGAAATCCAAGGGATATGGGGTGCCTGGGTGGCTCAGTCAGTGAAGCATCTGACTCTTGGTTTTAGCTCAGGTCATGATCTCACAATTAGGCATTCGAGCCCCAAATCAGATTCTGCACTGACAGTGCAGATCCTGTGTGGGATTCTCTCCCTTTTCCTCTCTCTCTGCCCCTCCCCTGCTCATTCTCACTCTCTCTTTCTCTCTCTCTCTCTCTCTCTCTCTCTCACACACACACACACACACACACACACACAAATAAACTTAAAAAAATTAAAAACAACAACAACAACAAAAGAAATCCAAAGAATATAAGAATTTAGACACTGAACAAGGCTTTCCGGGTAGTTATAGAGATATATGTGTCATGGCAGAGGACAGAATTTTTTTTCCCTACAATTCGTTACCTTGATTTATAATTTTAAACATTTAGACAAATGGTTTGAGGGCCTCATTCTTTGTCCAGGCCCCACAAATGTCTGAAGTGGACCTGCAGTCTAGGGACATGGAGGGGGCAGGGGCCATCAGCGCCCACTTGGCTGTCCCTTCAGGTGTCTAGATGAGAAACTCCACAACAGGCTTTTCCCGAAGCAGCGGGCATTTCAGGTCTGGCTTGTTAACTCTGGGGTCCCATTTTAGCTAGCTGCCAGCTTGTGATAAACCTTCCCAAGCTTTATCCAGCCCAAGTCACGTTTGCTCATTTATATTTTGGAAGCATGTTTTTCCAATCCTGGAATGGCCATCTGAACCACACTATGAACCTCATTCATTTATTTCAAATTTCCTGTGCATTCAGAATGACACAAAATCACTGCATTTCTATTAATGGTGGGAGAAGAGGCAATATGAAGCAAGGATGTATCAGTCACAAGACTGCATTTTTATTAATGATGGGAGAAGAGGCAATATGAAGCAAGGATGTATCAGTCACAAGAAGTCCATAGTCAAAGAACAAAGAATAAAAATGATCAGAGCGAGATTTCTGGGGGAGGGGGGAAGGGAGAAGAGAGTCTGGAGAAGGGCCTATTGTGGGAGAAGCCTGAGAATTTTTGTAGAGCCCCTTCAGAAAGCCTTGTTCTATTTTTGACTCACAGAGGCTTAAAATATTGGAGCGCCTGGGTAGTTCAGTGGGTTAAGTGTCTGACTTCGGCTCAGTCATGATCTCACAGTTTGTGGGTTTGAGCCCCACATCGGGTTTTGTACTGACAGCTCAGAGCCTGGAGCCTGCTTCGAATTCTGTGTCTTCCTCATTCTCTGCCCCTCTCCTACTTGTGCTCTCTCTCTGTCTTTCTCAAAAATAAATCAATAAACTTAAAAAAAGAAGGCTTAAGATATTGAACTAATTAATATGACCAAATATATAACTACCAAGAGTTAAAGTACTGATGACCCAGGATTAGATGTGTCTGTATAGGGATCTAAAAGCAATATTGTCTAGGTAGAGACACACTTTGCACAAAGTTAAGGCAAGACAGAGGCAACTGCACTGTGGCCATCGGATCTGTGAACTTTTGCTCCTGAGAGTGAGGGACTGAGACCAGAAGCATCAGCATTGTTGCCTGAGAGCTTGTTAGAAATGCAGAGTCCCAGGTCCCCTCCAAGGAGCCAGATCAGAATCTTCTCTCTAGCAAGTGGTTCCCATGCCATTAAGATACGGGCCAGGCTGCATCCATCCTTTGAGATGCTGGTTTTTCAGCTCTGACTGCTTTAGGAAGCAGTTTATAGAAATGAGAAAGCCACTTTCCCTTGCTATTTTTGTTTCTCTAGCGCCACCACCTCTAACCGTGAGATCCCGGGTGTCCCGGCAGCCAGGCAGAGGCTTCTGAGGGTGCAGGGCAGAGGAGATGCTCTGGAGGCTTTCTGAGTATGGGGCGAACCCCCTGACTCTCCCCCACAGGAAGTGTCACCCCCATCGCTACATTCCTTCTTATCCTAAGATCCCCCCTGTAATGACCAAATCTCACATTGCCATCACCTGACAAACAGCAACAATGTTTTTCAGACGCCTTTGAGCCGTGGGAAGTGTTAAGAAAGATACCCCTGATTTTGAGCCAATTCAAAAGCCCTTGGAACAGAGAATGATGCCTGTTTTTGCTCCAGGGAAATTTTACTCAAAAGCACGGAAGGCCTCTCTAATTTAAATCTCATTTAACTCATGCTTTAAGAAACCCTAGCCAATCCAGCCCTTGAGGAAAGTCCGCCCAATTTAACCTTTAACTAATCATAAAGATTAATTTTCTATTGTTTGCTTTTTTTAAAACCTAATAAACCCTTGCCCTATATGTGTATGTATTTGAGTGTGTTTTGTGTATTTTGTTTTATTTTCATCATTGATTTTTATATTTTTGTGAAATAAATGGATTTCCAGAAACAGAACTCCAGTTTATAACATTGTGCCTCTAGGAAATAGGACATTGATTTATAAAGTGTTGATTTGCAGCCATGGTTCAGAAATTTAATTAACTCATAAATCAGGTGAATTGTGCTTCCTCTCCTAGCCCAAAGCCAGAGTCCCGGCTGCTGTGGGGGTGCTGATCATGACCACGGCACCCAAGAACTCTTTCTGGGAAGCAGGGGGGCCATTTGGGGAAGCAGCAAGGCCGTGGCACAGGGTTACAGGCTCTGGAGTCTGGGGTTACCCCTTCCTAGCTGCGTCTTCCTCTCTATTTCATTATTTCTAAAATGGAGTTATTGGGATCAAGGCAGTTACAGGCATCACAGTGCTGGGCACTTAATAAAGGTTCGATAAGTATGAGCTAGTAGCTATGCCTCCCCAAGGGTCAAAAGCTGTGTATAAAAGAGAAAATAGAGGCGCTGGGTGGCTCAGTCAGTTAAGCACCCAACGCTTGAATTCAGCTCAGGCCATGATCTCACAATTGTGAATTTGAGCCTCACATTGGCTCTGTGCTGACAGTATTCTCTCTCTGTACCCCTATCATTCTTTCTCTCTCTCAAATTAAATAAACATTTTTTTTTTAAAAAAGAGAGAGAAACCCGACCTCCCGCCTGCCACGAGGCATAATCCTAGATAGATATTCATTCCTGAGAATGAAATCTTACCACACAGGTCTTGGCAAAGCAGAACTACTGGGGAGCCTAAGCCTCATGTTTCAGCAGTGACCAGTAGTACGTGGCCTCCTCCAAGGGTAACCTTGGCCAAGCCGAACCATGTGTGGTCATGCAAGTGCCTTCCAGGGATTACAAAATACTTGAATAAGATTGATTGGAGAAGGGGTTTTGCAAACCTCAATGGCCTTTGGCTGGAAGCAAACAAAACCTTCCCCTGTGGCTGGTCCCACACCCATCTCACTGCCAAATACCCTCTGGGACATATGAGTTTGAAAATGGTCTGCTCAGTGGTGCCGAGACCTTGAACTCACCGAGGAAGTGTTTCCAGGGTTTCTATGCAGGGGACAGCACAGGAACTTTGTAGTAAGGAAGCCTCAGGGCCTTTGCTTCACTGTCCAGCTGACCCCACCAAGAGGCCGAGCACTGTGGGAAGCAGTAAGAGAGCATTATAGGGGCTGGAATGTTCTATCTCTCAATCTGCATGATCATCACATGAGTGAACCCATTAACAAAGGCACTCACCGAGCTCTATACTTAAGATGTGTGCACCTTAGCCACTATATTTATTATATATCCATTACTATTTTTCAATTAAAAAATTTAAAAAAATAAGACCTAAAGAAGCTGGAAACCAACAGGCAGCATACAGACGCCTGAAACACTTAGTGCAGACTATCAGAGGGGGAAAATTAGCTTCTGCTTCTGATGAAGAAATGAGAGCTATCAGAGTACTAATCACAGGGCCACTGGAATCTTCACTTTCTGTTTGATTTCTGATTTTCATGGGTTTGGCTTTTGACCTTAACTGAAATCCACTGGTAAAGTTAACAGCAAAGAGGGTTGAGTTTGTTGCCTCTCGGACAATGCGTTCCAATTAGACACTGAAGACCATTCTCTCCACACTTGAGTAATCCTTACCAAATTTCTTCAAGAGGGGCTACAAAATCACAGCCTATAGGAGTTCTGATTAATTCAAAATCGGAAATCATTAGGGGCCTTAACAGCTACTTAAGCATTTGCTGTTAGAAATCTTTTGCCTCAGACACAAATGGTGAGTTATAAATTATTTATGGACCCAATTAAGGACATAATTGGAGGGATCTGGCTGGTTGCCATAGCACTAATGCATCTAAAGTTTTTCATGTTTCAGTTAAACTTTTTCCTGCTTTCTATTACATTTTGATAGCTGCTCTCTGCTCTCCAGAAGTCTGTGAAAAAAAATGTTTATGAATGTTTCATAAATGTGTATAAAATTCAGCTTTTGTAGAGTTGTTGACTATCAGCAAATTAATCTTGCTTTTGCTTCATCATGCTCCTACAAGTATTAGCAAAAAGCACTGAGCTCAATTCACTCATAAAGAAATGGCTTTGCAGTCAGAGTGGCTAAAATGAACAAATCAGAAGACTATAGATGCTGGCGAGGGTATGGAGAGACAGGCACCCTCCTACACTGTTGGGGGGAATGTAAACTGGTGCAGCCTCTCTGGAAAACAGTGTGGAGGTTCCTCAAAAAATTAACAATAGAACTCTCCTATAACCCAGCAATAGCACTGCTAAGAATTTATCCAAGAAATATAGGAGTGCTGATGCATAGGGACACATGTACCCCAATGTTCATAGCGGCACTTTCAACAATAACCAAATCATGGAAAGAGCCTAAATGTCCATCAACTGATGGATGGATCAAGATGTGGTTTATATATACAATGGAATACTACATGGCAATGAGAAAGAATGAAATCTGGCCATTTGTAGCAAAATGGATGGACCTCGAGGGTGTCATGCTAAGTGAAATACGTCAGGCAGAGAAGGACAGATACCACGTGTTTTCACTTATAAGTGGAACAGGAGAAACTTAACAGAGGACCATGTGGGAGGGGAAGGGGAAAAAATAGTTGGGGAGAGGGAGGGAGGCAAACCATGAGACACTCCTGAAAACTGAGAACAAACTAAGGGCTGATGGGTGTGGGGGAGAGGGTAAGGGGGGTGATGGGCATGGAGGAGGGCACTTGTTGGAATGAGCACTGGGTGTTAAATGGAAACCAACGTGACAATAAACTACAAAAGAAAAAAAATAAAATAAATAAAATTTAAAAAAAGAAATGACTTTGAAGTGTTTATGGAGATTCCTTCCTCCTCCATTGTCATTTTAAGGACATTCTGTATCCCTTCACTCGGTCCTCATGGCTGTCTTCTTGCTAGTGAACTTAGTGAGATACCCTAGTCTCCTATAATGACATCTCTTAACTTAAATTAGCTTGACTGGATTTGAGTTTCTTGCACCAAACTGTCCCCATGACACAGAGTAAGCTTAGTTAATCCCTCCAAAATAAGTATATCTTCCATCCCTTGTTTTGTCCTGCTTTTTTTTTTTTTTAACACCCAGCTCCTTCATCTTTTTAATGCCCAGTCCCTAAGTGACACACTTCATGGTTTTCATACTGACTTCAACCACTGGGACACTTGCCTTCTCAGAGACATCCTGGTCCATGTAGATTTCCATGGTCATTGTCTGGCTGCATCTCTCTTAGTCAGGTCCTCTCTTTCCTATGAAATCCCTATAATTCCTGTTACCTGATTGGTTGGCTCCACTGCTCCTCTGCAGGCTCCAGAATCACTAATGACCCCTTCTGTGGTAAAGGCCTGGGAAGAGCCTAGTAGCTTCTCAGACAGCTCTCCACAAAGTAGTCATCTCCTTGGTGTGGACCTCATGCTGCCAGCTCAGGAATTTGATCTTCTCATTGTCCCAGAAGGGATGGGACTGGGAATGGGTCCATGTCTGTATAACCAGAGGGCTGAGCATTTAGGGCAGAATGCCACCATATTTATTTGGTTTCTGCAGCCTGGCTACACAGGAAGCCCAAATGTCCCTGGGGAGCTTGGACATTGAACAAGGAGTTTGAGCTAGACAATGGGAAGGCAGCCTGGTACCAGGCAGGGATGACCCCTGCGGTTATCCCTGGAAAAGGATCTTGGTGATGAGAGGTACAGGTCTTCTATGGCTATTTCTAGCCCTTGTCTCTGAAGCTCTGTTTTTATTTTTGTTTTTGTTTTTTCATGTCTCTACCTCTATCTGGTTCATCAAGCCAGGCTAGTTAACATATTCAATTTTTAGAAGTGTTGATAACATTGTGGTAGATGATGTGATTTGATGCCCACACCCCCCTTCAGGACAGAGGCATTCATGGGGTACCTGGGTGGCTCAGTCGGTTAAGCCTCCGACTTCGGCACAGGTCATGATCTCATGGTTTGTGGGTTTGAGCCCCACATCGGGCTCTGTGCTGACAGCTCAGAGCCTGGAGCCTGCTTCCGATTCTGTGTGTCCCTCTCTCTCTGCCCCTCCCCACTCATGCTCTGTCTCTCTCTTTCTCAAAAATAAAAAAAACATTTTTAAAACATTAAAAAAAAAAAAAAAGAGCAGGGGTGCCTGGGTGGCTCAGTTGGTTAAGCCTCTGACTTGCGCTCAGGTCAGATCTCACGTTCATGGGTTCGAGCCCCGCGTCAGGCTCTGTGCTGACAGCTAGCTCAGAGCCTGGAGCCTGCTTCCGGTTCTGTGTCTCCTTCTCTCTCTGACCCTCCCCCTCTCATGCTCTGTCTCTCTCTGTATCAAAAATAAATAAAATATTTAAAAACTTTTTTTAATTAAAAAAAAAAAGAACAGAGGCATTCAATCCCCCAGCAGCTGCAGTGTCCCTGCTGAGTGAGGACTTATGGTTCAGTCCCTCCCAGGGAAGCTGTCTTGCCAAGGTCTTACTCCCTCACTAGGGACGGACAGCTGGAATCCAATGGCCAGTCCATGCCGTAAAACCCACCTTCCCATCCCAGCTCACACTGACAGGCCACACTGGCACCAGAGCTCCCCATGATCCTGGCTGAGGCCTTTATTGCAGCTTCATCAGTACCCAACTTCTCCACCTGGCCGCTTCAGGCTCTCATAGTGTCAGCCCTCCAGCACACAAATTCCTGTCTTAAAGGCCATGTCCTGGAAAATATGGCCTAAGATAACTGTCACTCTGATACCCCCAAGTCTAATGTACTCTGACTTTTCTGTATCCCCTCTTGGTCAGCACCTGTGCATTTAGAAAGTGTTGTTAGAAATGGCTGCTCTCTCCTTTTCATACTCTTTGGGGAGCACCCTTCAGTGCTGGCTTCTGTGTATATATCTAGGAGCCCTATCAGTATATTAAGCTCTGTAATTTCCTACCCATGTGACTTTAGGCAAGTTACTTTCTGTGTTTCAGATTCCCTATCTATAGGATAGAGTTTTTAAAAGTTCCTCATAGAGGCACTGTTTTGTCTGTTTTATTTTGTTTTTGAGTATATTTGACATACAATGTTGTATTAGTTTTAGGTATACAACATAGTTATTCAACAACTCTATACATTATGCTATGCTCACAAGTGAAGCTACCATCTGTCACCATGCAACACTATTACAATACTGTTGACCACATTCCCTATGCTGTAGCTTCACTAATTATCAGGGAAATGCAAATCAAAACCACAATGGGATACCACCTTACACCAGGTCAGAATAACTAGACTCAGAAAGACAAGAAAAAACAAGTGTTGGCGAGGATGAAGATAAAAGGAAACCTTATGCATTGTTGCTGGGAAGGCACAGTTTTGATTGAGAAAGCAAGTAGGAACATATTACCGTGATGTGGTCGGCGGTGAATGTGTTTGTCAAATGAATGAATTAATTAATTAATGAATGGATAGTATTAACAGTGTTAGCTTGACAAGGTAGCCAATTCTCCTTGTGGGATGGGGATCAAAGAGGCTTAGCGTGCATATAGGCATTTACTGATTCACTCACTCATTCATTCATTAAGGCGTTAAGTCACTCATTCACTCAACAAATATTTGAGCACCAGGCTTGATGAATTATACAAAGAACATACAATTCTCCCAATATAATTGGGAGATAGTAGACCTTCTGTTCTTAAAACATTTTAAAGCTTACCAAATGTTTCTCAATCTATTATCTCATTGATCTTTACAATAACTTGATGAGGTCAGGACTGTTATTTACATTTTAAGGTGCAGTTAAATGATTTGCTCAAGATCTTGCAGGAAGAAGTTGTATCTGGAATCCATTGTTTTGAATATAGGCCCAGGGGGCTTTCCATGACTACATTCAAGGCTCCAGACAGACAGATGTGAAAAATTAAAGAGTATGTAATTAAGTGCCAAGTGATTGAGCCAAAAAACATTGCATGCAGACAATAAGTGGTGAGAGAATTTTGTGAGGGACGGATTCCAGCATTTCTTCTACTTTCTTGTTATGGGCTATGTTGAAAACCACCTCTTAGTGATGCCCCTCTCTCTGCAGTGCCTACACTCCCCTTTCCCAACCACCAAGATCAACTCTGGAAACTGGATTAGTTTATTTTAATTACTATGTCCCCATTTTCTTAGCCTTTCCCAGAAATTAACCTACTATCTGGCTCCAAATTCTATGTTCCTAATAACCATGCAATAGCTCTAGATAGTAATAAAAGGAGACTAAAAGTTGAAAGGTTCCACTAAGGTTAAAAGAGAGTTTTAGTGGAGTCTTTGATAAGAATTGGTGGTTACAGAATGGGACAGTTGAAGTTGCCATTTCAGAAGTCATGACGTAGGGTTTGACCCTAAAAATGGAGGTCCAAGTTGAAATGCTTAGAGATGATTAAATCAAGAAAATGAGAGTCCAAGATGGTAGATTATTAATCCATATGGAAGTAGAAATCATTCAGAATGAAGCAAATGTTGAAGGGAGAAGAAGACCATAAAAATAGAACCCACCTTCTTGGCAAATGAGAGACAGTGATGAGGATGTTGGTGATTCATAACAATGAGAAGAAAGAGAAAACAAATGGAATGACCCTCAAAGGAACAGAGGTTTTCCAGAAGAAATGGTTGGTATGTGGAAATGGGAATTAAGAACTCCAATTCCACTTCCTGGTCCTGAAGAACTTGTGTGGTGTGAGAGGAAGATAAATAAAAGTCAGGATTCACTTGGGAGAGTTGTACCAAAAGAAGGTCCTTGAAGGACAGTCCATTAAAGTTCAGAAAGAAGGGATGATTTGAGGGGCACCTGGGTGGCTCACTCGGTTAAATATCCAACTTTGGCTCAGGTCATGATCTCACAGCTCATGAGTTCAAGCCACATGTCAGGCTGGAGCCTGCTTTGGATTCTGTGTCTCCCTCTCTCTCTGCTCCTCCCCTGCTCATGCTCTGTCTCTCTCTCTCTCTCTTTCAAAAATAAATAAACATTAAAAAAAAAAAAGAAGGAATGCTTTGAGAAAGTGTTGATGACAGGGAACTTTGCTGGCAAAACAGAGGACAAAGAGGGAGGCTTTGGGATGCAAGAGATATTTGGAGGATTTGTTTATATTAGGGCACGGACTCAACAACAGAAAGATGAGTAAGTGATGGCAGCTGGTGCTAAGATGTGACTTAGGACTCACCCAGAAGCTCAGACACATGGAACCAGGTGTCCTCTGGGTTTCTCTACCTGATGTCCTATGCATTCCTCAAGTGTATCTTTTTCCTCTTCTTCCCTTCTCCATCCCAACTTGCTCTTCCTTCTCAGTCAATGCCATCCCATTCATCCAGTGTCTAAATCTGAACAACAGGGACTATCTATCGCACACTAATCTTTCTTTTTTCTACCCCAACAGGTAATAAGTTATCAATTCTTGCTGTTTTCACTTCTTGAATATTTATTGAATATGTCCCCTCTTCTTCAGTCCTGCTAAGCATTCTCTCCTCTCCTATCCAGATTGCTATCGCCTCCAGCCTTGCCAATCTCACATTCTCCTACACTTTGCCAAAGTGACCCAATGAAACATGAATCTGGCCCATCACTTACAGTCTTTAAAAGCCCACCAGCTCCCTACAAGATGACACTGGGGACTCTCAGCAGAGCACACACAAGGACTTCATGACCTAACCCCATTACCTCTGCAATCTCATTTCCACCAACTCTCCAAATTGCACTTTTTCTTATTTTAAGTTTATTTATTTTGAAAGGGGGGAGGGAGGGGGAGGGAGAGGGGGACAGAGAAAGAGAGAACCAGCAGGTGAGGGGCAGAGAGATAGGAAGAGAGCGCAGAGCCCAACATAGGGCTTGAGTTCACAAACTGTGACACAATGACCTGAGCTGTAGTCAAGAGTCAGATACTTAACTGACTGAGCTACCCAGATGCCTCTCCAACTCATACTTTCTTATCTAGAGGTATCAAAGTGCTTGGAATTCCTCAAAACACTACACAGTTCCCCACTCCAGACTTTGCCCATGTTCTTCTAATAGACTCTGTGAAAGCTGATTCTTTTGGATATGAAGAATATAGACATACTAGGGGTGGCTTGGGAAAGGCGCTATTGTCTCTCAGAATGGAATTTACACTGAGTGGCATGTCTTCGTGGCAGGACTGGAAGGAGGACACTGCCTTGTGGAGACCAGAATGTGGTTCAGGAGCTAAAATGTCCTTTTAAGTTCTCCTGTACTACTTTGTTCCTCCCTGGCTGACTTTATGTGCCCATGGCCTCCTACTCCAGTGTTTCACCCTATAGTCACTCCAGCTCAGTTTGTCTGTGCTTTGTCTTTTGCTACCACTGACTGAGTTCTCTGCCCCTTCCCTCTGATTCATGGCTCCTGTTGCCTGTGGCCCTTAGTTACTGCCTCTTTCTCTCTGCATGCCTTTCTGTTTCTGCCCCCTGCTGTCAACTGCTCATTATCTCTCCCCCTCCAATTAAAACTCCCCCAAAGAAAGGCTCTGATGTGTTAAGCCAGTCAGTATCCAGTGTGTGCTTGTAGGGGGTGTTGAGGAATTAAGGACTGGTCAAGGAAAAAGACATGACCACAGAGGCAGAAACACACAAAAAGCTTTATTGATCAGTGCTTGGATTTGGTTGCATGAGAGGGAAGTCTCTTGTAGCATGAGACTGTTCAGAGGCTTACAGCACAGGAAACACTATCCAGAAGGAAGGGAGGGCAAGGGAACTGTCAAGGGATGGGGACCACCTGCTTGGGTGATGTCACTCAGTGACACAGTGGGGAATCTCCGGGTCAGAGAGGTCCAGTGGCAGGAGCAGCTTGGCGATTTGTAACCACAAGAGTCTGTCTTAGCAACAGCCAGCAGATACTGGATGTAGTTTTGCAGGGTATGTCAAGTGGAAAGTCCCTTAATGGCTAAAATCTGCTTGATTGGGTTATTTTTAAAGTAATGTAAAAAAATTTTTGAGTTTGGTGCCTGTGGGCTTTTGAGCTAACAAGTCTCAGCTTACTGTGAAGACATAATCAACCTGGGGGCCAATACACAGAGACCAACTTTGGCTTATTTATATAACAGGGATGTTCCCATGTCCGTACCTTCCTATGTCTCTGGCCAGCCTGTAGAGTGACTACCCTATGATTTAATACCTAGTACTGCTCCAGTCAGCTAGGACTAAAGTGGGAGGGCTAACATCCTGGATGTAACATCCAGGCTTAAGGAGAGACTCAGAGTTAAGAGCTTGATTGACTCCAGACTCTTTGACCATGCCCCTCCCCCCCCCCAGAAAGCCTTTTATCCCTTATTATCCTTGCCTATTACAATAATTCATGAACAAAGTCAAATACTATCATCTGCAGGTAGCCCCTGGATACTAGCCTGCCATTGCCCTCATTCTGTCTCCATTGCAAGTAGCTTTCAGATGTCTTACTTTATCATTTGGGTAGGATTTTTTTAAAATATCACTTTACATCTCATCTTTGAAACCACAAATTGTGAACTGTCTTGAATCACTCCTATGTCCTCAGGAGATTTCAGAGTTTCTGGTATAAAAGTGCTCAGTAAACAGCTGCTAAATAGATTATTTCTAGAAAAGATAAAGAAGACTCCACGGAGGAAGTGATGCCTGATCAGTGCTCTGGAGGATTCATAGAAGTGACCCAAAAGATGAGAGAGTGGAATCCATAGAAGGAGAGAACATCCTGGATAAAGGCCCTGAGGCGTGAAAGCATGACATGAGTGAGGAACCCTAAGTAGCTTGGGGATGGGGTGGTAGCAGATGGTCACCAGACCCTCCCAGTGCAAATTCAGCCCAGACCTTCAGTTTTGGCAGCATCTCAGATTCATTAATCCCAGGAAGGCTGAGTCGTACTAACAAACCTAATTAAATAAGAAGGTATAAAATCAGAATGGCAATTTCTTAATTAACAATGAGAAATATAAATGCCAGGCAGAACAGAATGCTTGTGTCAACACGACCTGTACATTCTCTTCTTGTAGCTGAGTTTACATGTGAAGCCAGTTTATGAACAGAATAATCTTTGGTAAGGATGAGATTGGGGTCAGGGAGCTGGGATATGAATGCTTAATGATATCAGGCCCTGATCACAGATCTAGCAGGAAACAGATGGCACACTTGAATTGGATAGCTTGGGGATAGACGAGTACCACCCTTATTTCCTGTGGGCCAGAAAGATGAGAGAAGAAACTATTCAACATGGAGGTGGAGGCTGATAAGCTGGAACTGATGTTCTAGAAAGCTGACTCTGATCTGGATTACATTCAATGCAGGCTGGAATATGAAATCAACACTAATCATCCTGATACAGCAGGCAAGAAAAATCCAATTACACTCTTAAAGGAATTGTCAGCAATAATGTCTCAATATCAAATTTTGTATGCTCACTTTAAACCAATTGCTGTAGAGCAGAAAGAGAGTAAGAACTGCATTTGTGCTACCGTCAATAAGACTATGACCATGATACAAGAACTACAAAAGCTAACGCATGTGGAGCTGTCGCCACTGACTGAAGAAGAGAAAATTGCAGCAGAGCAGTTAAAATCTTTTGGGTCAGACTTATGAAGAAGTAGACTTGCAAAAGGGAATTCTTATGGAGAGGAGATCCACTCCAGAAAGATGTAAGAAGATGTCTTGTTAGCATTTGATGACTAGAGGTAGGGAGATGGCAAAGAAGGAGATTTGGCTTGGTTAACTGGATAGTGATGCCTTTCACAAGAGAGGCTCCTATAAGAAAGGCAGATATGACACGAATAAAGTTAAGCCAAAAACATGGAATGGGAATAAAGGGATTTAAAAATATGTATGCACACACAGTCTTATAATTTCAGGCAAGGAAGTCATGTAACACTATTTTGCATTTGCGTTTATGTAATTGGGATAAAATGGATGTCCTGGCCTGTCATAAAAGGATATTTATGTACTATTGGTCAATTGGGAATGAATGAGCATGCTTTGGAAATTAAAGAACAGAAAATATATTTATATCATATTATACATTATATATGTATAAAATTTTATTTTTGAAAATTTTTGATTACAGGTAATGGTCACATTAAATGAGACTGCCAGTATGTGACCTAGAGTCCTCCACAAAAGCTAACATTAGCAATAATAAATCGGCTTTTCTGTGACCAGAAAAAAAAAAGAATGAGAGAAGAGAGAGGCAGTTCAAAGTGATAGGGAAGCTTTAAAAGAAGCCATAAGGCTGAAGCTGTGGACTTATGTCAGGACAGCCAGCGTGGAATGGAACTGGAGAAACCAATAATGCAAACTCACTCTCCTTTCTCTCTCTAATCTTCTCACTGTTCTCTCCATTAACTAAACCCAGTATAAAGCATGAAGGCAGAGGAACCCAATCCATTCAGGCCAGCCTCCCAAAGCCAGAGCAGGGTAGCAAGAACAACTGAGAATAACCAGCATATCCTATTCACCAGACAAAGATGCATCTGTGACAAGGAGCAGACAAGATGCCCAAGCAATGCTTGAACAAACATTGCCAGTTTTTCCTTATTGCCAGCTCACCTTCCTATCATCTGCAGGTGATACCCCTACCACTTATGAATCACGTATTTTCTTCATAGATCTTTAAACATGGACATTACTGTGACTTGGATTGGTCTGATTCACGTAGACAGGATGTGTGGCTCTTGCTGTTTCTGGTCCTGAAATGAGTTTGTCGCTAAGGATATTTTCATATATCATTATCATCTATTATGAGGTGATATCTATAGTTTAACTGCCAGAGTTTCTGGAGTGCCTTGCTGCTGCTGCTTCTCCCACTCTAATGACCTTGAATTAACTTCCATAGGCACTGGGGATGGAAGGTGTTAATGGAAGCCACTGAGGAGCAAGATATTTGAGAGAAATCAGGAAATTATTTCAGTGACAATGTGAATGGAAAGGAGATGGTTTTTTTAAGTTATTTAAGAAGAGATGCCAGGACTTAGGGAATATGAGGAGAACAGGTGACTAGAAGGACGTTACTTTTGTCTTGTGCTGTAAAGTTGGAAGGGTCTAAAGGACACCCTAAAAAGGATCTTCCCCCAAACTGTTCTTGTTCATTGTTTAGACTCTCCTGCATTTCTAAACTCTCGTTAGTGCAAGTTAAAGTTAATTTTTCAGCACCACAACTGAGGACAGCTCCTAGTCAGGTTTCTCACTAAGTCACCCTGTCACAGTCAAGGTGCTGGACAATTATTTAGAGGACTATATCTGTATTCTTGTGGTGTAATGAGAAGCCTGATTGTTCAACCACACCTACCTGACTTCTTTATGCTGGCACAAGTTAACTGGCTTCCCTATCTTGGGATTCACTTGGGAATTACACATACAGCTCACCACGTCTTCTTATCTGCCAAACTATCTATGTAAAATTGCCTTGGATGTCCTATGATTTTTCAGACATACAAACTAAGCCCTATTGGAGACTGGGAGTTTTACATTTTCTGCATATATTGTATGTGATTCTTACTGGGCAGGTTCCAAAGAAAGGCAGGAGTTATTTATGGAGCCTACAAATCTAATTAGATGGTCAACGTACTTACATGTTGAACTGATAATTATATGAAGCAACACTGGCATTCTGATGAGGGACAGACCACTATTGGAAATGGCTTGAAAGAGGAGGCCTGTAGGACATGCAGAATCAGGTATGCTAGGAAGAGAGAAAAGGGCTCTCCAAGTGAGGGGAAGGGCCTGGGAAAAGGCATGAAATAGGGGTATCCTATGTGTCCCAAGTGTTATGGAAAGATAGGGAGTGTCAGTAAGCAAGCATCTATAACTAGATCATTGAGTAGATGTGGTAACTATAGAAATCAGAATTTGAGGATGTCCATGGCCTTTGTCTCCTCCTAAACCCAACTCCAAGAAAAAAACGATAAGCTTAGTACATAGAACTGAAAAATGGGTTTTGAGATCACGTTAACATTATAAGGACATGCTATTAACATGCCATTAACAAGATTCCATGGACACAAATATAATTTTTGACTATTTTTATTTAATCCATTTGATTATTAAAATACCTTTGTAAGGTAGACAAAAAGGAAAAGATATGTGCAGTGTCCAGAGAAGAATGAATGATGAGCACAGAGTTCAGATGACTTGACTAAGGTCATAAGGTTATTTAGCAACAAAGTCAACACCGTCATCTGGATCTTTTCCCCCACTGAGGTATGACTGAACCCAAACTTCACAAGCAACCCTGAGTCTACCTAGACAGTGATGGATGACCAAGAGAGTGATAAATGGTATCTACTGAACACTAGTAGGTCATATTGAGTACCTACTGTGCTAGGAGGCTCTGGAATTCAGCTGTAAACAAGGAAATCATGGTCCTGGCTTCACAGAGGTTGATTTAGACTTCATCTATCTCTGTCCTAAGTGTTGAGCCATACAGCGGTAGACTTGCAAAGGCAAGAATCCTATATGGTAGGAACGCTGCAATATAGGGCAATCATACAAGCTGATGCCCATCTTTTTTTCTGCTTGGTTCTTTGTAATAAGCCAATTTGGAGACAAGTCCCCTGAGTATCAAACCCTACACCTTAATTGGCTTGATCCACCATGTAGACATCTACATAGATATGTTCCCAAAGTGAACTGGTGTCATGTTTAAAGAAGGATAGGCATATGGGATTCCCTTCTTTTAGGTCTACAGTCAAACGACAATTATGCAGGGGATGTAATTGATCACTTGGGATTCTCCATGCTTCTGTAACTCAGTCCTTTTTGTCAATGCTTGCTTTTTTAGACATTTAATTACCACAATTACTCAAGAGTAGTTAAGGATGGTGAAGGGAAGGAAGCCAGTGACCCCTTTCAGCACAAGTTTTGGCAGCTCCACCACCAAATTTTTGCAATCACAATGCACAGCCAGACCTGTTAACTACGTGATTTCTTGAAATGGTTCTTAGTCAAGGAAGGTATTAAGCAGACATCATGTCTTATATTTCTTGCTTACGCCAGAACCGATATCTTGTTTCATTAGTAAATAAATATTTTTCAATAACGATGAAAAAGCACTGAGGAGACATAGAACTGTCTGAGCAAACTACAGACTTTAGATATCAGCAATCTGAAATCTAGTCCATCACTCTGAATTTAAAAGATCCTTTTCTATTCACTCTACATGTATAGCCTCAATTGAGATAAAGTCACACTTCCATTTCTTGCTATATTTTTCTTCATACACATGCATCATTGAAATGCTGTAAGCACACAAGTGTCTCACTACACTGAATCTGTAACTTTCCTAAGTCTAATGTTTTCCTTAAAAATATTTTCTCCTGGAGAGATGACTCAGTTGGTTGAGTGTCTGACTCTTTTTTTTCTTTAAATTTATTTATTTTGAGAGAGAAAAAAAACAGGAGAGGTGGAGGGACAGAGAGCTAGGGAGAGAGAATCCCAAGCAGGGTCCACACTGCCAGCACAGAGCCCAATGTGAGGTTTGAACTCACAAAACACAAGATCATAACCTGAGCCAAAGTCAGATGCTTAACTGATTGAGCCACCCAAGCACCCATGAGTGTCTGACTCTTGATCTCAGCTCAGGTCATGATCCCAGCATTGTAGGCTAGAGCCCTCCATCAGGCTTCATATTGAGCATGGAGCCTGCTTATGATTCTCTCTCTCTTTCCCTCTATCCCTCTACCCTGCTCTCACACACACTCTATCTCTCTCTCAAATTAGGGATCTCTGGTTTCACTTCTATTTCCAATAATTACTGACTTAAATATTCTGAAATAATTTTTTAATTCCCCCTCTGATTTTAAACCTATCTTTCTCTTTCCCCAGATGTGGAGACAGTAAAGTAAGTCAATGTACTGAGTTTCCAGTACTTCTAATTCCTTGTCTTCAGGCTACTGTCCCATCAGCAACTAATGTGATTCCATATACAAGACAGATTTTCTTCACAAGTATTTTCAAGAATTGTGGTGTTCTTTTGTGGAAGGTTGTATTAACCAAGTTCCTCTAGTGACTAGTCATTAAAACTCAGTTAAAAATGGAAGTTTAGTAAGAGTGGCTCAGTTACCCCAGTTGTTCTTATTTATTGTTCAGAATTGTATTATGGCCCAGAACAGGAGGCTACGGCTCACGGAGATGGGGTGTGGGAGGATAAAGTTACCAACTGCAAGCTTTCTGCCCCAACAACTCCGTATTGCCTGTAGATTCAGGGCAGCAAATCACTGTGATAAAGACCAGCCAGTAGATCACTGGTATTTTTGTTTGTTTTACTAGCAAAAAGTAAAAAGTTTTCTCTCAGGCTGGAAAATTTGTAAGAAGAACATGGTCACAGCATTAGTTTTTAACTTTGGCTGTGCTTTTGATTCACCTGGGAAGACTTTTAGATCCCCAGTCCCCAGGCTGCATCCGGATCCATTAATCAGAATTTCAAGGGGAGGGGTAGTTCCAGGTATCAGTATTTAAAAACGTTTTTTAATGTTTACTCATTCTTGAGAGACAGAGAGAGATAGAGTATGAGTAGGGGAGGGCCAGAGAGAAAGGGAGACAGAGAATCGGAAGCAGACTCCAGGCTTTGAGCTGTCAGCATAGAGCCTGATGCGGGGCTCAAACTCACCAACCATGAGTCGACCTGAGCTGAAGCCAGATCATGACCTGAGCTGGAGTCAGATGCTTAACTGACTGAGCCACCCAGGTGCCCTAGGTATCAGTATTTTTTAAAGCCTCCCAAGAGATTCTAAGTGTGCAGCCAAATTTGAAAATGATTATCATCAAAAGGCTACTGATGCTTGGGGTCCATCACAAACATTCAGATTCAAATGATTTGGGGCACAGCCTGGGTGTCAGGAGTCCTATAAGCCCCTCGAGGGACTCCAGTGGTGGAGCCAGAAAGAGAACCACTGGTTTAGAGAGGAGAGAGCAAAGCAGTGGCTGTGTAAAATAGAAGGTGTTGTGCCCGCGGTCCATCTTCCTGTCCACCTTATTCTCTACCCTCTCAGGGTCAACTGTTTAGGTGTTACAAATGAGTGGTGTGGCATACAGCTTTTCCCTAATCAAGCTATTGAGGGAAGGCTTTGTAATGTATTGGGGAGGTGGGTAGATATATCTACTATGTAGATCTGCTAAGCGTTTCCAACAAAAAAAGTCCTGTAACACTGTGAGCTATATCTGAGTTTTAGGGTCTCAGGAAAGAGGGAAAGGATTCTACCTAGAGTGCAGGGGCCCACACCTCACAATCTCTCCTTCCCACATAGGTACTTTGAGTTCCTGTAACTGGTAGAGATCAAGTGCACCAGAAGCTGCAGAATTGCTAAGACTCAAGGGGGAGGTGGGAACTTCATGGTCCATGCTGACGGGGAGAGAAGAGTTTGAATCAAGAAAAGATCAAGAGGGAGAGAAGGGTAGAAGACAGAAGAATGGGCAAAACAAAGACACCTGGGAAGACAGAGGCCATGCAGATAATCAATTTGGTGGCACTTCAGTATTTGAATTGTTCCAAGCTCTGTTACTCACAGGAGGGTCACAATGAGAGAAGGTGCACAAAGGTAACATTTGGAGCAGGACTTCAGGCCTCCTTCATCTCTGTAGATGTACTGATCATCAATAAATGTTGAAGCCAGTGCTTAGACATCAGAAAACAGCAAGGATTTTAGATGGGGAGAGAGAAAAACAAACAAATGTAACCACCTTTGTCACATTTGCTGTTTCTTTCTGAACCTATAGGGCTTATCAGCTCAAACACAGAACAACATTTAGTTTTATGGTATCCCCAATACCTATTTTCAAGCATAAAGTAAAAGTTGGGAGGAGTGGGAGAGGGACAGAGAGAGAAGACACAGAATCTGAAGCAGGCTCCAGGCTCCGAGCAGTCAGCACAGAGCCAGACACGGGGCTTGAATTCCCAACCCTGAGATCATGATCTGAGCGGAAGGTGGACATTTAACCAACTGAGCCAGCCAGGCGCCCCCAAAAGTTGAATTCTTGAGCGTAAACAGTACATTTCTGTGTTCTCTCTGAGATGGTATGTGCCTCTCGTATGGCCCCTACTTCTTGCCTGCCTCAGCTAGCTGGTGTGACCCTGGGCTTAGGTGGTACTCTCTGGAATGAGAGAGTCACTGGCATAAGAGGGGTGTGTTATTACTGACCTCAAACAAAACCCTTATCCTGGGACTTCTCTACTGATTTGTCAGTTCAAAGCCAGTGGTCAGCCAGCACCATGACCAGGAAGACACCCCCACCCCATCGCTGCACCTGGTCTCCTCACCTGCACTCCCAGGGTTACTTATTAGGCAGCATGATTTGCAGGGCTTCCCTTCCCCTTTGGATTAGCTTGTTATCTGCCTTTGAAGCTAAGCCCTCATTAATGAATCCCCAGATGGGAGAAGAAGCCAGCCATTGCCAGCACATCCGTCCCTCAGGGAATCCTTTGCTTCCCATCAGAAAGGGGCAGACGTTTGGCTGCTGTCCAGCCCAAGGCTTCACAATTCCACTTTGATAAAGCCTTGGAGAGTCTCTCTCTCTGGGAATCCACTTTCTCAATCACAAGCATTTCAGGGGTAATTACACCAATTTAATGCACCTGGCTTTCTCTTACACTTAAAATCTCAATGGGAGAGAAAATACTCTGACCGATCAGCATTTATTGGAAAGCCAGAGAACCAAGGTGCGTAGTGAATTCCAGAGCCTGTGCTGGGGGGCAGGGCGCAGCAGTCACCTTCAGCTCCAGGGAGAGCTTTCTACCCTCCTACTGCTGAAGGGCCATAAATCGTCCTGAGAGTCTCAGCACTGGGGCATCGATGAGCTAGGGCTGTTTTCTAATGGTTTAATGTGTGTGGGTCTTCTTTCCTCAGTGAACAATAACAGATTGTAAGTTCGAGTTGTCTCTGCGGGAGCCCGTAGAGAGGAGTGGTTATGGGAATGGACTCTGAAGCCGGGCAGCTCTGGGTTTGTCCTACCTCCACCATTGTTGACAAGTAGGACTTTAGATAAAGTAATTCATCTCTCTAAGCTTTAGTTTCTTCAGCTGTAAAGCGAGGGTACTATTACTTAGTCCATATAGCGGTGGTTCTCAACTTTAGCTTGTACTGGAGCCACTTGAGCCTCACTCCCAGGGATACCGACGTGATTAGTCCAGCCACGTCTGAGGAAAAGAAGGTTTAAAGTCCCTGTAGGCACAGGCAAGGATGAGAAGCACCATCATGTGAGCTTATTTTGATGCTGAACCAAGGTGGCGCATACAAAGCCTTGCTACTCAAAATGTGATCTGCGGACCCGCAGCCTAGGCACTTACAGAGAACTCGTTAGAAATGTAGACTCTTGAGGGATGTCTGGGTGGCTCAGTCTGTTGAGCACCTGACTCTTGATTTTGGTTTGGGTCCCAGGGTCGTGGAATTGAATGCTGAGCATGAAGCCTGCTTGATATTCTCTCTCGGTGCGCCTGGGTGGCTCAATTAGTTAAGTGTCCAACTTCAGCTCAGGTCATGATCCTGCGGCTTGCGGGTTTGAGCCCCGTATCTGGCTCTGTGCTGACAGCTCAGAGCCTGGAGCCTGCTTCCGATTCTGTGTCCCAGTCTCTCTCTGCTCCTCCCCCTCTGTCTCTCTGTCTCAAAAATAAATAAACATTAAAAAAAGACATTTTTGCTCTCTCCTTTCTCTCCCTCTGCCCCTTTGCCCTGCTTGCACTCACTCTTTCTCTAAAAAAATTAAAAGAAGGATAGAAAGAAATGTAGACTCTTGGGTCCCATCCAGGCATACTGAGCCAGAGTCTGCCCAGGTGGTTGGTATGCATATCACAGTCTGAGAAGGCTGGCGTAGAGCACCTCACATTAGCCTGGCCCATAGTAGGAGCCTCTCGGGGGAGGCGGTGGTTTTGTAACTATTACTAATGTAAAATGCAAGCTACGAGCTCAGGGTGCGTTGGACAGAGGGCCTGCTCAGAATAAGAGGATCTGACCGGAGCCTGCCAACTTACTGGTGGAGGAGGCGAACTTAGCAGTTCTGAGCTTTCCCCCTCAACGTTACAGGGGCAACTATCAGAGCTGCCAACCCCTCTTCTCAATGGTTGAGACACTGTCAGTATAAGTCAATGAAAAGGAAACTCTTCAAAAAGATTTTTAAAAATGGGGGGGCACCTGGGTGTCTCGGTTAACTGTCCAACTTCGACTCAGGTCATGATTTTGTGGTTTGTGAATTCATGCCCCGCATCGGGCTCTGTGCTGACAGTTCAGAGCCTGGAGCCTGCTTTGGATTCTGTGTCTCCCTCTCTCTCTGCCCCTCCCCTGCTCATTCTCTCTCTCTCTCTCTCTCTCTCTCTCTCTCTCTCTCTCTCTCTCTTTCTCTCTCTCTCTCTTTCAAAAATAAATGAAAAGCATTAAAAAGATTTAAAAAAAAAAAGAAAAAGAATCTGTTCATAAACTGTCAAACTCTATAATGGTGACAAGACAGAAAGCTACTAGTATGGCAGTTCTGTCACCTTCCCTCCCCCCTGACCCACCCCAAAGGACCTTAAAACCAAAACTTCATTCCCTACTCCTCCTGGGGAAGAGTTTTCCTGGCTGAGAGGACTCCATTGAGGCACATCAGGAAGGAATGGAAAGAGAGGGGAGGCAAGGGGGAGTCACACAATGTTGAGACTGGAGTAACAAGGAGAGGAGCCAAAACCATGGGTGCGTAAACAGCGTGAAGGAGAGAAAAAGGGCTTCTGGGAATCTGGTATATTTAGATCTGTTTCACACGGCTTGGATTTCTTTTTTTAAATTACCTTTTTGTCACTAGCGTCTAATTCCTGGAATGAGACATCACTCAGAGATTTGACTACAAGAACCCCAGAGTTTAAGGCATTTGCACAAGACATCTATCCAATGCCCACCAGTCAAAGATGACAAGGCACATTTCTGTAGTCCAAGGTAAAGTCAGGTTTACCGAGCTTGCTTCTGCAGAGGATACACCTTGCAAAGAGGCATGGGGTGCCTCCCTAGGAGCTTAGTATATCGCTGGGGCATGTGCTGGGAGTTTACAAGGAGGCTATAAGGAAGCAGGGGAAAAGTTTTTCAACAACTGAGCTGTTTTGCACATTCTAAATTCGGTGCAGTGCTTATCAGGGTGGGGATTAATTCTTGTGCTGGCTCAGGCTCCTTCCAGGCTGAGTTCGCCCATCAAAACAAAATTATTTCTTGGATTGTAAACGCACATCATCAGCTTTTCTTTCTTAAATTTTCTGTGATAATGTTTTAGGGAAAGGGTTTCCCAGGGATCCAGAGACATCATTGCAATTTATTTTGATCAGTTTCTCCATGTAACTATCTTTCTAGAAGATTGTACGGTAGGCTTTTTATTCCTGTCCATTGGGGTCAGTTTGGTCAACTGTATTTTTCTACGACTGTATTTTTCCGCTAAACTATATTTTTCTAAATGCATTCATTTCATCAAGATTTTCAAATGGATTTCCATATGGAGTTATTCAAAGTAGACTCTTATGTTGCTGTTTTTATTTCCTTTGTTTTGATGTTCTTTCCCTTTGACATTTCTAATTTTGTGTGTTTGCTCCCTTTTTTTTTTTTTTTTACTAATTAGGTTAGCAGTTTGATTCTTTAAAGAACCAGTTTTTCTTATTAATTTTTGCTTTCATCCTTATTAATTTCTTCCTTCTGCTTTTTCTGATTTATTTTTTATTCTTTTTCTGGTTTTCAAAGTTAGTTATATAATTCAGTTATGTTTCATTTTTACTGCTTTAATTATATAGCTATGCTTTTTCTTCTATTTACTGCTTACCATTATCTTCAGAGATTCTACAGTTCCATTTAGTATTTCTTCTTTGCCCCAAGAGTTTGTTGAATAGTGAGTTTTTAAATTTCCAGGTAGGCAGTCTGATTTTGTAATTAATTTATAGTATTTTTATCAGAATTGAATTCTTTAGAATTTGTGAAAGTTTTCTTTGTGGCCTAACCTGGGGTCAATTTTCATGAATGTTTCATGCACAGTGGGAAAGATACATCCTCCATTATTGGGGTTAAGAGTTAGATATTTATAAGAACTACTTGATTCTTATGTTGCCTAAGTCTTCTTACTGATTTCCGCCCAAATGATCTGTTTGGAATTAAGCAAGATGTGTTAGTTGTCTACTCTTACTCTCTTTTCTTTCCTTCTCCCTACATTTCATCTATTTTTTATTTTATTAAAGCTGTTATTGGGTGTATAAGTGTTAATAACAGCTCTATCTTTGGTAAAGACTTTAGCCTTATAAAGAGTCCTTTTTTGAAAATGCTTTTTCGTCTTAATTTACCTTGTCAGGTATCAAGATTGAGAACTCAGCCTTCTTTGTATTAACATATGCTTGCTATTATCTTTGTCCATCCTTTTCTTCTTAAACTTTGAATATTTTTGTTTTTGGCTTGTCTTATATACAGCATATTGTTAATTTGCTTTGTTAATCTGTAGACTTTCCAATGATATTTATTGATGTGATCAATATGTATGAGCTCAATTCTTATATAGTTTTTTAAATTTTTAATATTTTTTTAAATTTATGTATTTTGAGAGAGAGAGAGAGAGAGAGAGAGATCATGCATGTGTGCATGAGCAGGGGAGGGGCAGAGAGAGAGGGAGAGAGAATCCCAAGCAAGCTCTGTGGAAACCCTACATGGGGCTCAGTCTCACAAAGGTCATGTGAGATCATGACCTGAGCCAAAATCAAGAGTTGGATGCTCAACGGACTGAGCCACCCAGGTACCCTGATTCATATATATTGTTTTATCATATATGTTTAAATATTTGCGTCTTTACATATAGTCTTAATATGATTTATCTGCTCTGTCTTTGGAAGGGAATACGTTTTGCTCATTTGCATCGGGGCACCTGGGTGGCTCAGTCGGTTAAGCGTCCAGCTTCAGCTCAGGTCATGATCTCGTAGTTCGTGGGTTTGAGCCCTGTGTTGGGCTCTGTGCTGACAGCTCAGAGCCTGGATCCTGGTTCAGATTCTGTATCTCCCTCTCTCTCTGACCCTCCCCTGCTCGCACTGTCTCTCTCTGTCTCTCAAAATAAATAAAAAACATTTTAAAAAAACTTTTAAAAAAAGAAATGTTTGCATCATTGTTCTAAGTTTTACATTTATACCACTATCGTTACGTAGTACTCTTAGTTTCCTCTTTTTTGACTGTTGTCTATAGGTGTTCTACTATAAGCAACACTGAAATTATTTAATAATGTCATTTTCCCATCCCCTTTTCTCTCCCGGTATTTGATTTGAGACTTTTTTAAACTCCCAGCTAATGCAATCAATGTGTTTATTCTACTCTTAATCAATTTCCCCTAGACCCCTTATTTTATAGTTGAATCATATTTACACTGTTAGAGAATTTAGCCATTACATACTATTCTGTCTTCCTAATATAGTCATTAAACTACTATTCTTAATGGTCATTACCAGACTTTACATCCACGTGCCTTTAATTATTTCGGGTTATAAGCCCATTTTAAAAAGGACTGAAGGAAGCCAAATATTATAAGTTCTTATGGGTTCATAACAGTTTGTTTGTGGCCTTTTGAACTCGAAGTTAAGTTTGGTTGAATATAAAATTTTGGCTCATATTTTATGTTCCTTTTAATGTCTTAGCAATATTATTTCATCATTTTTAGACACAAAGCATTGCATCAAAAACCTAGTGGCTATCTGATTTTCTTTCTTATATAAGTGACTTGATCTTTTTGCCTGGATGTTCAGGCTATTTTTCTCTCAGTTTTGGTCATTCTTCCATATACGTGATGTGCCCACCTAATATGTAGTTTCATGTCTTTTGTTTCAGAAATTTTTTCTTGAGTTACAGTTTTAGTATCTATTTCTTCTGTTGTATTGGCTTTCTGCATTGGGGCTTCCTATTTTACATATATTGAATCATTTTTCTTGTTTTCTTTTCTTTTGTTTTTTTCCCATTTATTTTATTTTTAGAGAGAGCACACATGAGTAGGGGAGAGAGACAGAGGGGGAGAGAGAGAGGCAAGAGAGAAAGAGAGAAGGGAAGAGAGAGGATCTTAAGCAGTCTCTATATTCAGTGTGGGAGTCTGGGATCATGACCTGAGCCAAAATCAAGAGTCAGGTGCTCAACCGACGAAGCCACCCAGGTGCCCCTTTTCTTGTTTTTTATATCTATTACTTTCCTTTTTTTTTTTTTAACCTTTTTTTCTTTTATCTTTTTGCATTATTTATTTTAAAGAATTTCTGCCTTTGCAAATTCTCTTGAACCAATATTCATGGTAATATTTTACTCTTGCGTTCCTTCTAATTTTGTCTTTAATCTTCTGAAATAACTTTTTCTATATCTAATTTGTACTGTTTTGTCTCTTTCTTTTTAAAACTTCTTTTTGTTATATCATTTGTTTTCTTAATTTTTCTAACTGTAATTCATGCTTTTGTCATTTCCTTTAGCTTGTTTCAGGACACGTGGATCCGATCTTCATCTTCTTTGTGCACATGTCCTTCTTGTTGCCTTTATTGCATGTAGAGGTGTTATTCTGCTCTATATTCTCTTCTTTATGGTAATTGTGGATAGGAGTCAAACTGAGCTTTTTCCTGTGACTCATTTTCCAGAATGATTAAGTGGTCTACATTCTTTTTTTTTTTTTAATAGTTTATTGTCAAATTGGTTTCCATACAACACCCAGTGCTCTTCCCCACAAGTGCCCTCCTCCATCAGCACCACCTCTCTTCCCACTCCCCGTCCCCTTCAACCCTCGTTTTTCAGTATTCAATAGTCTCTCAGGTTTTGCGTCCCTCTCTCTCCCCAACTCTCTTTCCCCCTTCCCTTCCCCATGGTCCTCCATTAGGTTTCTGCTGTTCTGTTAGATTTATGAGTGCAAACATATGGTATCTATCCTTCTCCACCTGACTTATTTCACTTAGCATGACACCCTCGAGGTCCATCCACTTTCCTACAAATGGACATATTTCATTCTTTCTCATGGCCATGTAGTACTCCATTGTGTATATATACCACATCTTCTTCATCCATTCATCAGGTGATGGACATTTAGGCTCTTTCCATAATTTGGCTATTTTAGAAAGTGCTGCTATGAACATTGGGGTACATGTGCCCCTATGCATCAGTCCTTCTGTATCCCTTGGTAGGAAATTGCTGCAGTTGAGGTCAAGGAGGTTGTTTCCTACTTTCTCCTCAAGGGTTTTGATGGTTTTCTGTCTCACATTCAGGTCCTTCAGCCATTTTGAGTTAATTTTTGGGTATGGTGTAAGAAAGTGATCTAGTTTCATTCTTCTGCATGTTGCTGTCCAGTTCTCCCAGCACCACCTGCAAAAGAGGCAGTCTTTTTCCATTAGATACTCTTTCCTGCTTTGTCAAAAATTAATTGGCCATACATTTGTGGGCCCAGTTCTGTGTTCTCTATTCTATTCCGTTGATCTATGTGTCTGTTTTGGTGCCAATACCATACTGTCTTGATGATGACAGCTTTGTAGTAGAGGCTAAAGTCTGGGATTGTGATGCCTCCCGTTTTGGTTTTCTTCTTCAATATTATTTTGGTTATTCAGGGTCTTTTGTGGTTCCATATGAATTTAAGGATAGCTTGTTCTAGCTTTGAGAAGAACACTGGTGCAATTTTGATGGGGATTGCACTGAATATGTGGATTGCTTTGGGTAGTAATGACATTTTCACAATATTTATTCTTCGGATCCATGAGCATGGAATGTTTTTCCATTTCTTGATGTCTTCTTCAATTTCTTTCATAAGTTTTCTATAGTTTTCATCATATTGGTCTTTTACATCCTTGGTTAGTTTACTCTTGGTATTTTATGGTTTTTTGTGCAATTGTGAACGGGATCAGTTTCTTGATTTCTCTTTCCGCTGCTTCATTGTTGGTGTATAGGAATGCAACCGATTTCTGTACATTGATTTTGTACCCTGCGACTTTACTGAATTCATTGATCAGTTCTAAAAGGCTTCTGGTGGAGGTGATCAGGTTTTCCATGTAGAGTATCATGTCATCTGCGAAAAGTGAAAGTTTGACTTCTTCTTTGCCAATTCTGATGCCTTTTATTTCCTTTTGTTGTCTGATTGCTGATGCTAGGATTTCCAGAACTATGATAAACAACAGTGATGAGAGTGAACACCCCTGTCATGTTCCTGATCTCAGGGGGAAAGCTCTCAGTTTTTCCCCATTGAGGATGATATTAGCTTTGGGCTTTTCATAAACTGCTTTTATAATGTTTAGGTAAGTTCCTTCTATTCCGACTTTCTCAAGCGTTTTTATTAAGAAAGGGTGCTATATTTTGTCAAATACATTTTCTGCATCTATCAACAGGATCATATGGTTTTTTTCCCTTCTTTTGTTAATGTGATGTATCACACTGATGGATTTGCGAATATTGAACCAGCCCTGTAACCCAGGAATGAATCCCACTTGATCATGATGAATAATTTTTTTTATATCCTGTTGAATTCAATTTGCCAGTATCTTGTTGTATATTTGCATCTGTATTCATTAAGGATATTGGTCTGTAGTTCTCTTTTTTTGCTGGGTCTCTGTCTGGTTTGGGTATCAAGGTGATGCTGGCTTCGTAGAACGAGTTTGAAGTTTTCCTTCTATTTCTATTTTTTTGAATAGTTTGAGAAGAATGGGTATTAGCTCTGCTTTAAATGTCTGATAGAATTCCCCTGGAAAGCCATCTGGCCCTGGGCTCTTATTCAATGGGAGATTTTTGATAACGGATTCAATTTCTTCACTGGTTATTGATCTATTCATGTTTTCTATCTCTTCCCGTTTGAATTTTGATAGTGCATGTATGTTTAGTAATTTGTCCATTTCTTCTAGGTTGTCCAGTTTGTTGGCATATAATTTTTCATAGTAATCTCTAATGACTGCTTGTATTTCTAAGGGATTGGTTGTAATAGATCCATTTTCATTCATGATTATGTCTATTTGGGTGCTCTCTCTTTTCTTTCTGAGGAGCCTGGCTAGAGGTTTATCAATTTTGTTTATTTTTTCAAAGAACCAACTTTTGGTTTCACTGATCTGCTCGACTGTTTTTTTGGATTCTATATTGTTTATTTCTGCCCCAATCTTTATGATTTCTTTTCTTCTGCTGGGTTTGGGGTGCTCTTGCTGCTCCCCTTCTAGTTCCAGTAGGTGCTCTGTTAGACTTTGAATTTGCGCTTTTTCTAGTTTGTTGAAATAGGCCTGGATTGCAATATACTTTCCTCTTAGGACTGCCTTTGCTGCATCCCAGAGATTTTGGATTGTTGTATTTTAGTTTTCATTTGTTTCCATATATTTTTTAATGTCTTCTCTGTTTGCCTGATTAGGCCAATCATTCTTTAGTAGGGTGGTTTTTAACCTCCACATTTTTGGAGGTTTTCCAGACTTTTTCCTGTGGTTAATTTCAAGTTTCATAGCATTGTGATCTGAAAGTGTGCATGGTATGATCTCTATTTGTTTATACTTATGGAGGGCTGCTTTATGCCCCAGTACATGATCTGTCTTGGAGAATGTGCCATGTGCACTCGAAAAGAAGGTGAATTTCCTAACTGCAGGATGCAGAGTTCTAAATATATCTATCAGTTCCATCTGTTCCAATGTGTCATTCAGGTCCATTGCTTCTTTAGTGATTTTCTGTCTGGTTGATCTATCCATTGCTATCAGTGGAGTATGAAAGTCCCCTGCAATTAGCACATTCTTATCAATAAGATTGTTTCTGTCTGTGATTAATTGTTTTATGTATTTGGGCGACCCGAATTTGGCACATAGATTTGTATAATTGTTAGCTCTTCCTGATGGAGAGATCCTGTAATTACTATATAATGTCCTTCTTCATCTCTTGTTACTGCCTTTACTTTAAAGTCCAGTTTGTCTGATATAAGTATGGCTACTCCAGCTTTCTTTTGTTTTCCATTCGCATGATAGATATTTCACCATCCCTTTACTTTCAACCTGAAGGTATCTTCAGGTCGAAAATGAGTCTCTTGTAGATAGAAAATAGATGGATTTTGTTTTTTTGTCCATTCTGCTATCTTGTGTCATTTGGTTGCAGCATTCAGTTCATTTACATTCAGTGTTATTATTGAACAATGTGGGTTTAGAGTCATTGTGATCTCCATAGAATTCATGTTTATAGTGATGTCTCTGGCTCCTTGTATTCTTTGAAACATTTCCCTCATAGAGTCCCTCTTAGGATTTCTTGTAGGGCTGGTTTGGTGGTCATGAATTCTCTCAATTTTTGTTTATTTGGAAACACTTTTATCTCTCCTTCTATTTTGAATGACAGGCTTGCTGGATAAAGGATTCTTGGCTGCATGTTTTTTCTGTTCATCACATTGAAGATTTCCTGCCATTGCTTTCTGGCCTGCCAAGTTTCAGTAGATAGGTCTGTAACCACTCTGATAGGTTTCCCTTTGTATGTTAGGGCCCTTTTATCCCTAGCTGCTTTCAGAATTCTCTCTTTATCTTTATATTTTGCCAGTTTCACTATGATAAGTCGTGCCGAAGGTCGATTCAAATTACATCTTAAGGGGATTCCTTGTGCCTCTTGAATTTGAATGTCTATTTCTTTCCCCAGATTTGGGAAACTCTCAATTATAATTTGGTCTAGTATCCCTTCAGGACCTTTCTCTCTGTCTTCCTCTTCAGGAATTCGTATGATACGGATGTTGTTATGTTTGATTGTATCACTCAGGTCTCAAATTCTCCTTTCCTGCTCCTGGATCAATTTCTCTCTCTTTTTTTTCAGCTTCCTCTTTTGCTATATCTTGTAATTCACCTATTTTTCTCTCTGCCTCATCAATCCTTGAGGTGGCTGCCTCCAGTTTGTTATTCAACTCATTTATAGCCTTTTTTTTTTAACTCATCACACCTATTTTCAAAGTGCCTAGTCATTGTCTCAGTTGCTTCTTTGATGCTCTTTTCAACCCCAGCGATTAATTTTATGACAAGTTTTTTAAATTCTTGATCTGGTATGTTGTCTAGATCTGCCTTGAGCAGTTCTGTGGCTGTGACTTCTTCCTGGAGGTCCTTCAGGGGAGAGTTCCTTCGTTTTGTCATTTTTGCTAGTTTTCTGTCTCTCATCAGCTTTAAAAAGCTTGTTGTGCACTGTGCACCTGTTAATATTGCTCTGTTAAAGGAGGCTTATTGACTGTCCAGGGCCTGTCATTTCAGGAAATATTCTTTTAATGGTGTCTCTCAGTTTCTCTTGTTGTGCCTTTGAATATTTTATTTCCCTACTCAGCGATATTTGGGACTCGCCATCATGCACATTTTGGCTTGTTTCTTGGGGTAGCCCTAAGAAGGAAAACAGACAGACAAACACAGAGGGAAACAGAAATACACAAATGCACAGACAAGTCAAACAAACAAACAAATTAAAAGGGGGAAAGGAAAGAAAGAAAATGGAGAGGAAAGAGATGAAAAGAATAGAAGAAAAAAATAATAAAGGGGGTCAGAGACAACAAAGGACACTGGACAGTCTAAAAGTGTATGACCAGTTGAGGAGAGAGATAAGGATGAGATACCGGAGAATATATCTGGATTGCCGGAAAGAAAAAAAAAAAAAAGAGGGAGAGAGGAAAAAGGAATATAGGGAGTAAAAATTAAAAAAAAAATTTTAAGTAAAAAAGGTAATAATAATAAAAAATAAGTACAAAAAAAAAGAAAAAGGAATTTAAAAAGAAAAAAAAAGCAGCAGCTCCCCCTTGTGGATAGGCATGGTTTGGTGTGGTAGGTCTTGGAGGCTGCTCTCAGAGGCTCCGCCTTGGTGGCTGCAGAGAGTAGAATGGCAGCACACCAAGCTCCTCTGGAACTACGCACTGTAGGCCATTGTAATGAGTCCAATCTCCTTGTGCTGCAGTTGTATTTTCCAGGCCCGTCTCGGTTCAAAGTCCTAGTACATGCACTTTTAAGCTACCACAAATGAGATGTACTTGCTTTGGCGGCTGTCTTCTTATGGAGAGGGATCAGTTTCTTTGGGCTCAGGCCGGGATTTTGGCTGCCACTGCCTGAGGCCAGGTGTGATGCCTGAGGCGAGGTGCACAGCTGGAGGTGAAGTGCATGCCCTCCTAGACACCACTGCAGACTCCCAGCCCCCAGCTGGGATCCCGATAGCGTTGAGGGAGGGATGAGTTTCTCTTGGCACTGGCTGGGGTTCGTGCTGCTGCTGCCAGAGGTGCCAGGTGCTGCCAGAAATGAGCTGCAAGCTCCTGCAGCCGAGGCGCACGTCCCGGCCTCCACTGCTGCCAACTCCCTGCCGGGATCGCATTGGGGTGGAGGCTATTTTTTCCCTATTGGCACCCAGGATTTGGGATTCAAGCAGGCGGGCAATGCTGGAGGCGAGATGTGCCGTGGAAATGAGGTGTGTGCCCCCACTCCCACAGCCGAGGTCGAAGTGAGCACCCCTGGCGCTGCTGCCACGGCCACCAACTCCCTGCAGGGATGGCACAGGGCTGGAAGCTGTTCTTTCTCTTATGCCACCCAAGTTTGGGATTTGGGCTACCCAGCAGTTATATATGGAGTGAGAGTTTCTCTCTCTGAGCGTGGTTAAACATTCTTTATCTCTTCCCCAGAGACAGTACTATGAGTGTGTTCAGTTTCTCTGTCTCTTCCTTTTGTCTCTTGGGCTCCGCACACTTGCCCCATGTTGGGCTGGGACTCCCACCTCCTCTGCCCGTCTCAGGCTGGCCTGTTTTCCAATCTCCCCAGTTCCCACTCACTCACTCAGGTATCTTTGAGGTTGTCTTCTTTCTGGAGTTCATATTTTCTCCTTCTGCTCTTGCAGATGGGAGTAATGTCCTTCTCAGTTCGATAGTTGGGGCAGATTAAGTTTACAGAGCTCCCTTCCTCTCCGCCATCTTGGCTCCTCTCCCCCATCTCTTTACTTTCAACCTGAAGGTATCTTCAGGTCTAAAATGAGTTTCTTGTAGACAACAAATAGATGGATTTTGTTTTTATCCATTCTGCTACCCTGTGTCATTTGGTTGGAGCATTCAGTCCATTTACATTCAGTGTTACTATTGAAAAATAGGTGTGACGAGTTAAAAAAAAAAGGCTATAAATGAGGTAAATAATAAAATGGAGGCAGCCACCTCAAGGATTGAAGAGGCAGAGAGAAAAATAGGTGAATTAGAAGACACAGCTACAGCCAAAGAAGAAGCCCCCCCAAGAAGAGAGGAATTGTTCCAGGAGCAGGAAAGGAGAATTTGAGATCTGAGCGACACAATCAAACAGAACAACATCCATATCATAGGAATTCCTGAAGAGGAAGAAAGAGAGAGAGAGAGGTCCTGTAGGGATAATAGACCAAATTATAACTGAGAATTTCCCAAATCTGGGGAAAGAAATAGACATTCAAATTCAAGAGGCACAAGGAATCCCCTTAAGATGTAGTTTGAATCGACCTTTGGCATGACATATCATAGTGAAACTGGCAAAATATAAAGATAAAGAGAGAATTCTGAAAGCAGCTAGGGATAAAAGGGCCCTAACATACAAAGGGAAACCTATCAGAGTGGTTACAGACCTATCTATTGAAACTTGGCAGGCCAGAAAGCAATGGCAGGAAATCTTCAATGTGATCTACATTCTTGATAAAAAGATGGGCCAGGATGGCTTTTATCACTTGACAACTCTTGAGCTCTCTCTCCTGTTGTTCTGGGAAGTGATCATAAATGTGGTCTCACTCAGTGATGTCCTGACCTCTAACCACCCCACCCCACTTTTATCTAAACCTTTCCTTTCTTTTTGTCCCTGTTTCCATGTGTTCAATTTGGACTCTATTTCTGGGATTTTTTTCTGAGTCCAGACTTTCTCTGACAGAGGCAATTTGAAAAAGCATCTAATTCTAAGGATCAGTCTTGCAAAGAAATGAAAATTGGGACCAAGATGGTAGAGAATTAGGACAAAGCAGCATCAAGTTGGGAAGAGCCCAACAATATAACTGGAAAGAAAAAATGAAAGATCCACATCCTGTGTCTGGAGACAGAAAGGCTGGGGGTTCAGGCAGCCTCATAGAGTGTCATGCCCTTATTCCAGAGGGCCAGCCAGAGAGGGCAGAATGTCCCTATGTCTTGGGTGACTGGGTGGGCCTAGTCCCCACCTTCTCCTCTCATCAGAACACAGTTCTTCCTCTTCCCCTCCAGAGCCCCACTTTACACCTATTCAGATACACCACTGCCCAAAGCAGAGAAGAGAAGTAAGCATGTTCTTCTGCTGAACACATAGTATGCCACAAATGGAAATGACCTTAAAGGTAGTGGTGCACATTTCATTTACTTAAATGTGTACTGAAGTCATATTTTGTGCTAAGTGCTCCCTAGATGCTAGAGATTCAATCTTTGTTAAGCCAATTGGCCTGAAAAAGGTAAGATGCTGTCTGCAGTTTGGAAACAATTAAAAAAATTTTTTTAATGCTTTTATTTAATTTGGATAGCTAGAGAAACAGAGCTCAAGCAGAAGAGGGGCAAAGAGAGAGGGGTGACACAGAATCCGAAGCAGGCTTCAGGCTCTGAGCTGTCAGCACAGAGCCCAACATGGAGCTTGAACTCATGAACCATGAAATCATGCCCTGAGCTGAACTCTGACACTTAACTGACTGAGCCATCCAGGTCCCCTGGAAACAGTTTAGTGAGGTTTTTTTGGGGGGGGTGTTTTTTTGTTTGTTTGTTTGTTAGAAAAGCTAATATAAGCATATCTATTTGGCGAGCAACTAATAGATGATAGACTTGTAAAGCCATCTTCCCATTTAATCCTCCTTAACAACCCTGAAAACTAGATAATATTATTCAGTTTTTGTCATTATGATTGACCCAGGGAGGTTATTTAACCAATCCAAGATCATAGATCTGTCTGGTTCTAGAACCCATGCATAAATTTGCCTCTCAACTGGTCAATATTGGACAATATTGGATAATAGCCATATGATCTTGACCTCACCAGCATCCCTAATTAACCACCTGAACTAACTGGACTGAAACCCATAAATTACAAAATGCCCTAAAAACACCGCAGGGGAGGAAGGAAGGCGGTTGCATCCTTTTGAAAGTTGTTTTGCCAAAGCCACATTAAATAACCAGCTTGTACACATTGTTCCATTGCTTCCCTCTCTCCCATGGGGAACTGAGAATGGCTCAGAGCTTGCCTCCCCTCTGTTATGCAGGGCAAAGAGCAGCCGCCATGGAGGGCTGGGCTCTAATGTTTATCCTTTGTGGCCATAATAAGGTTTGAAAAGAATAAAACAAAGCTATACCCACACATGAGAAGCATACAGTTGAATGAAAAGAGCCTGACTGTTTCTTACTATTAGATTTTTTCACAAGCTTGCTGCTTTTCTTATCTTACCGGCACTTAGTGAAGAGTGACAATGAAAATAACTTCCCCAAATAAAAAATATTGGAGATTGATGACATGGGGAGAAAATTACCCCATTCTATGTAAACAGTGGAAGATTAACACCAGGTACAGCTCCCAAAGTGAAAAGCCCAACAAGCTGGTGTTAGAAAGCTAACAATGCTGTCAACATAAGAAGTCACCCCCGGGGCTGCTCTAAACCACATTCAGTTATGGTGAGAAATCGCTCCGACAGCCTAAGGGCAGTTGGCTGGCCATGAAAAAGAAGTTATTAAGAATATTAATTAATATTTTAAAATAATAGAGGCTTCCCAGATGATGCAGTATTGATACCCTGGCACGTGTTCAGAATGTTGAACCCTCAAAGTCAAAAAAAAAAAATGCTATGTAATAATTTGACTACTCGTTCTAGGATCTGATAATACAAAATATGACTTAAATGCTTCTGGGTTTGCTGTGAGAGCGCATTACTCAGCAGGGTTATAGATTCTGTGTCTTTTGCTCCTCTCAATATCTATTCTAATGCCTTCAGTTTATGTGTTTTACCAGCAAAATCCCACTCCTTTGGGGTAGGAGGGTTTGGTAAAAGAAGGTACATCTACCAACCAACTCTGCAAGATGAAGCAAAATGGTTTCAGATTATTGGGATGCTTGGCTAAGAAAGGCACATAGTGGTAACAATCTCCTGATGACAGATGGACCCCTCCTCAGGTCCTCCTCATACTATGTCCATGACTTTACACACATCTGGTTTTGAAAATATTTGGGTACATGGCAATCTCCCCAACTTGTGTATCTCATATACCTGTTGTTAACTGCACTTTATTGGGGTATAATTTGTATACAGAAAAGTGTATATATCTTAACCATACAGCTCAGTGACACTGAACCTCTAAGTTGCACTAGTCTAACTTCTGCCCAGACCAAGACTTAGAACACTTTGATCATCTTATCTTCTGCACTTTCTAGTCAGGTGTTTCTCCATTAAAAACCCAGCATTTTCTTTGTGATAGATAGAGCATTAGAAAGAAATAGGTCCAACAATCCCAGAGTAAAAAATAACAAACAAAACTATTAATTCAATTAAAAAATAGTCAGAGGACCTGAATAAACCTTTTTAGAAAGAAGGCATACAAATGACTAACGGGTCAAAAAATGCTCAACATCACTAACCGTCAGAGAAATGCAAATCAAAACCACAGTGAGGTATTACCTCATACCCATCAGAATGGCCATTACCAAAAAGACAAGAGAGAAGTGCTAGTGAGGATGTGGAGAAAAGGGACCCTTGTGCACTGTTGGTAGGAATTCTCGTGTGCAAATTGGTACAGACACTATATGGAAAACAGTGTGAAAGTTCCTCAAAAAAATAAAAATAGAACCATGTGGTCTAGCAATACCACTTCTGGGAATATATCTGAAGAAAATTAAATCATTATCTTGAAGAGATATCTACACTGCCATGTTCATTGCAATGTTACTCACAAGAGCCATAATATGGAAGTAGCCTAAGTGTCTGTCAAAAGAATGGATAGGAGTACCTAGGTGGCTCAGTCTGTTGAGAGTCCAACTTTGGCTCAAGTCATGATTCCACTGTTCATGGGTTTGAGCCCCAGGTTGGGCTCTGTGCTGATAGCATGGAGCCTGGACTCTGCTTCAGATTCTGTGTCTCCCTCTCTCTCTCTGTTCTTCTTGGCTCGTGCTCTGTCTCTCAAAAGTAAATACATTGAAAATAAAAGAATAATGGATATATATAAATATATACACATGATGAAATATTATTCAGCCATTAATAAAACTATAAGATACTCTATATATAATTGAATATGGTTCATCCAGAAAAGAGAAGGAAATCTTGCAATTTATGACAACATGGATGGACCTTGAGCATATTATGTTAAGTGAAATCAGTCAGACAGAGAAAAACAGATATGGTATGACCTCACTTATATGTGAGCTCTAAAAAAAAAGCCAAATACATAGAAACAGAGTAGCAGGAGAGGAAACGGTGGGGGAAATGGGGAGATGTTGGTCAAAGGGTACAAACTTCCAGTTATAAAATGAATAAATTCTGAGCACCTAACATTCAGTGCAATGACTTTAGTTAATTTAATACTGTATTATAAGGAGTGCCTGGGTGCCTAGAACATTTGTTGAGCAGCCCACTCTTGATTTCGGCTCAAGTCACGATCCCAGGGTCGTGGATCAAGCCCCACATTGTCAGGCTCTGTGCTGAACATGGAGCCTGCTTGAGATCCTCCCTCTCTTTCTTTCTCTCTCTCCCTCTCGCTCTCTGCCCCACTTACGTGCACTCTCTCTAAAATAAAATTAAAAATAAAAACTTTTAAAAAGTTCTTTAAAAAATACTGTATTAGAGACTTGAAAGTTGCTAAAAGGGTAGATCTTAAGTGTTCTCACCACATCAAAAAAATGGAAACTGAGTGAGGTAACAGAGGTGTTAGCTAACCTTTTATGGTAATCGTTTGATAATGTAAACATGTATCAAATCATCATCTTATACACCTTAGACTCACACAGTGTTATATGTCAATTGTATCAATAAAGCTGGAAAAAGAAAGAAGTAGGTCCATAAAAATAATGACCACAGTAAAGCACCCCACCTTCCTGGAATGGAATTGTGATTTCAAACCACCAACAGAAAGGGGTGCCATTCACAGGTGGTCGAATGTGCACCTAACTGCAAGTCAGAAGTCTGACTCTTTCAGGTGGAGACGTCAGCAAAGAAATACCCACATTTCCCCGGTCCCACATTAGCTCAGTTCCCTTGTATGTGAAATGAGCATTTGGGGGTCAGAGAGCTCTTTTTTCTCTGAGACGGGACTTTTCCAGCTTTAGAATCTGAAGTCTTTATGAATACTTGAAGATGTAAAGAAGGCCATCACTTCTAAAACCTCAACAGTATTTCTTAAATTTGAAAATAAAAGCAAGGCACCTGGATGGCTCAGTTGATTAAGTGTCTGACTTCAGCTTGGGTCATGATCTCAGGGTTCTTGAGTTCAAGTCATATATCTTCTGTCCCCCTTCCCACATCTGTCCCTCTGCTGCTCACTCTCACACATTCTCAAAAATAAATAAACATTGTAAAAAAGAAAAGAAAAGAAGAGCATATGGAATGAGTTCTTGTAGATGGACTCCCAGCCTTGGCACCTACAAAGTGTGTATCCTTTTTTTATTTTTTTATTTTCTTGGATGTTTATTTATTTTTGAGACAGAGAGAGACAGAGCACGAGCCGGGGAGGGGCAAAGAGAGAGAAGGAGACACAGAATCAGAAGCAGGCTCCAGGTTCTGAGCTGTCCAAGCCCAGAGCCTGATGTGGGGCCCGAACCCATGAACCATGAGATCATGACCTGAGTTGAAGTCGGACGTTCAGCCGACTGAGCCACCCAGGTGCCCCTAAAGTGTGTATCCTTAACCAGCCTGAGAAATTACTCTGTCGGGGTGCCTGGGTGGCTTAGTCCATTAAGCATCTGACTTTGGCTCAGGTCATGATCTCGTGGTCCATGAGTTCAAGCCTCGTGTTGGGCCCCATGCTGACAGCCCAGAGCCTGGAGCCTGCTTCAGGTTCTGGGTCTCTGCCTCTCTCTGCCCCTCCCCTGCTCGCGCATGCCCTCTCTCTCTCTCAGAAATAAAAATTTAAAAAATAAATTAAAATAAAGTGGCCTTCTTTTTGCAGTTATATAAATAACACATGTTCATTGTTTTAAAAACTCAAAAAGTGGAGAAATGAGTAAGGAACAATTTAGGAAGAGAAAAAATTCTGAGACTCACTCCCTGAAGATAGCCTCCATTGATATTTTGAGGACAATCTTTTCATCTCTCTCCCTCTGGGCATACACACATACAAACTTTCAAAAATGGGATTACACACATACAAACTTTCAAAAATGGGATTATAATACGCAAGTTGTTTCACCATGGAAACTTCTCTTTGTTTTTAGTCTTTTTTCCCCCTTAGCTCCCATTCCCTGGTTTTCACCCTCCCACTGTTTTCTCTGTGCTCACCTAACCATACACATGTATGTAGTCACATAAATAAGGCTTTTCAAATGCTTGTTCTATAGGTACAGGGAAATCACACATATGTATCATTGTACATATCCATACATATAAATTATAATATATGTACTATATAGCCATGTACTCATATCTTTATTTTTCTCTCTTTATAACAACAAAACCACTAGCTATTGAACACATAATACGTGCCAGCCTCTCCTCTAGATATTTACATTGTTATATCAACTGATGTCATTCTGATACATGTGTTTAAAAGCAATATGACCCTCCCTGGAAAGAATGAATTTCCATGTATTAAATCAATCACCTATTAATGTGTATTCACCGTGTTTTGAATATTTCCCACTAAAAAAGGTACAGCAGGGAATCATTAAAAATATCCTTGGAGTGGAATTTTTAGAGTGAAGGACATACATCCTTTTTTATTTTAACTATATTGGTTTACCCCCTCCACTGAAGGGTGACAGAGAGGTCATGTCCCATTGAGTCAGGTGTTCCTGTGACCTTCTGCGGAAATGAATGCCAGAGTGCCAACACCTCATACAGAAGTACAGTAAATGGACATTCAGAAAAGGGGGTGGCACCTTCCACTCCCAGCAACCCCCCAGACCACCCCAACCAGGGCTCTGCACAGGAGGACCTCACTCCTAGCCCTGCATCTCCCCCCTCACCCCACAACCCAAACTCAACTAGGTCCCACTCTGCAGAGTTCAGAACTCAGACTCAGGTGGAACAAATTTGTCACACTTGATTCAGTGATGATGACGGAATCTTAGAAAATAACCCTGTGAATGTAGACATAAAGGCTATAGATTCTGCCTTGAACAATTTAGTGATGTCCAGAGCCTCCAAAATGCATCTTCTAGACAATACATTCAGTTTCCCCCAGGACTCCAGCAAACAAAAGCAGAGAACAATCATGGCCAGCCAGACACTTTGCCTGGTGCAGAGACAGGTGCCTGATTCCAAAGGACCCCTCACAGGCATGAGGGTGCAGGAGTAGCTGACCCTGCCCAGAGAATGGAGAGCAAGCTGACAAGAGCAGAGGAGGGCTTCAACCATGGCTCCTACGAGAAGCTCTGAATGGCATCTCACCCTAGATCACAGAAAAGAACCGTCCACTTCAGGAGGGACCGCTCAACAGCTATGCACTCCCCAAGAAGGCTGAATGAACCACAAGGTAGGAGCCTGACTGCCCCAGACAGAAACCCCCAAACCTACCTCCTAATCCAAAGGATGAAGACTATGCTTAGCCCACTTACCTCCAACATGTCCCAGATGCTTCACTAGAGGGATCTGCTTCCTGTAGAGTTCAGCAAAACTAAGAAGCTGGTGATTCCACCTTCTTGGAGATGAAGCCTAAATCCAACCACCCTCTTGCCCCCAGAGACCAATTATGGCCACTGAGTTCCAACACACTCTAGACCAGAACTTGTTGGGTGGTGTTCCGGTTGTTTATTGCTGTATTTAAAATAACAATAACTTAATATTTTAAAACAACAACCATCACTTTGCTCAAGGATGTGAAATTTGGAGAAGACTTAGGGGGTGCAGCTCAACTCTGCTTAATGTAGCACCAGCTGGAACAACTCCACTGGGACTGAGCATCCACTTTCAAGATGGCTCCTCCACTTGGCTGGCAAGTTAACATTAGCTGTCAGCTAGGGGCCCAGCCGGAGTTGGCATCCTGAGGTTTTGGTTTCTTTCCACATGAGCCTTTCTACAGATCTTGAGCATCCTTACCACATGGCATCTGGGTCTAAGAGTGAGTGTTCTGAGAAGTCTGGGCAGAAGCCAAAGGTTTTCCTATTACTTAGTCTTTTTTTTGTTGTTGTTAACATTTATTATTGAGAAACAGAGAGGGACAGAGCATGAGCATGGGAGGGGCAGCGAGAAGGGGAGACACAGTATCTAAAGCAGGCTTCAGGCTCTGAGCTGTCAGCACAGAGCCCAATGCAGGGCTCGAACCCACCAGCAGTGAAGTGAGATCATGACCTGAGTTGAAGTTGGATGCTCAACCGACTGAGCCACCCAGGTGCCCCATTCCTATTACCTAGTCTTGGGAGCTCCAGAATATCCCCTCACTGCATTTTTTCCGACAAGCCAACTCTGTTGGAATTGGCAGCCACCTTGCAATGGGAGGAGATTCAAAGTATTTACTGCCGTTTCAGATCTACCCCTGGTCGTGACCTGCATCTGGCTCTATAACTCTTCCTAGAGGAAGCTTCAGGTGCATGTAGGCTCTGTGTCATTGTGCACACTCAGTAGATGTCCTGCTCACTCCATTAGGAGAGAACACTGGGGGGGGGGGGACGGTGACAGGAATGTAAACAAAACTTGAAACCCATGTTCACAAATTCATAACCTGAGCTGTGTCTACCCCGTCCTCAGACCTTTACAAATCCTTACAACCATTATGTTCATCTACCTGCCTCTGAGACGTAAGAGAAACACTCTAACCCAAACTGAATACATCAGATCAGAAAGTTGGAAAAACTAGTGGATTCATGTAGAGTTCATAAAATCCTTGCAGAATTGTACAAGTTTAACAACCTAAGAGTTTGATGTTTTTTTAATTTTTATTATTATTTTATTTGCTAACTTAGAATATTGCTACAGTAGAAACAGTCTGGGAATTGTTCAGTCCAGCCAATTGGACTTCAGTTTCACTAGCTGAAGGACATAAACTTTCCTCCTGCCCACAGCAGCCACTGTAAACCTGCACAGGAGCTGAAATAGAAAGCTTCATGTGGGGGCTCGGGGTGGCTCAGTCATTTGAGCATCCAGCTCTTGACTTTTGACTCAGGTCATGATCTCCGAGTCATGGGATCAAGCCCCACGTCGGGGCTGAGCATGCTGAGCATGGTGCCTGCTTGAAATTCTCGCTCTCTCTCTCTGCCCCTCTCTTTCACTTGCACACACACTCTCTCTAAACAAAAACAAACAAACAAACAAACTTTAAACAATGCCTCGTGTTGAGTTTAAGGCACTGATTTTAATGAAATTATTTTGGGACGTTATATATGGATCGTTTCTGTGGAAACTGCAAACTTATTAAAATTTAGACATGCCTAGGCATTGAATGAAGTACTTTCTGCTCCTTCTCTTCTCTCTCTCTCTCTCTCTCTCTCTCACACACACACACACACACACACACACACACAAATACACCCCAAAAACACACACAAGCACACACACACCAAAGGCACAATACGTATCTTCTTGACTAAAAAACCCTGAAGTAGAGTAAAGGGGACTACATTCAAGTTCTTTGTGGCTGGACAGAAGAGTTGGAAGAGCTATGATATTCCCAGTTGGTTTCCCATTTGGGCCTTTTCTCTGTGCTGAGTTCCTCCAACAGAGACCACAGACTCCCCACCCAGGGACAGTGACGGTCCACTATGCCACGGAAGTAGCTCTGGCCTCTGAGACATGCCCAAACAGGATCCTAAGCCTAAGAAAATGGTCTTCATTTTCAGAAGATGGAACATGGGCCTACAACTCAGAAGCGAAATTATTTATTATTTTTTAAAAATCTCTATATAGGAATGCCTGGGTGGCTCAGTTGGTTGAGTGTCGGACTTTGGTTCAGGTCAGACCTTGTGCGGTTCATGTGTTCGCGCTGCGCCCCAAGGCAGGCTCTGTGCTGAAGCTCAGAGCCTGGAGCCTGCTTTGGATTCTGTGTCTCCCCTTCTCTCTCTGCCCTTCTGCTGCTCATGCTCTGTCTCTCTGTCTTTCAAAAATAAATAAACATTAAAATTTTTTAATAAAATAAAAAAAATCGCTATCTACCCTTGTCTAGAGAGATCAGTAAGCTCTAGGAATTAAAAAGTTCTCTTTGCAACCCAGAGAACACTACACATTTGCTGCCAATGTTGCCTGGCTGTTTCCCTTAATGCTGTTACTGTGGCCTCTCCCTCCAAGACGTACCTTCCGGTGCAGAGTGACAGCACCACAGCTCCAGGAGCTGCCCCTGCCCTCTCATCAGCCCCATCAGGAACCGCCTCCAGATCCTCATCAACCTCCTTCCCTGCACTTTAGATCTCTGTAAGTGGCCCCAAGTGATGGTTGAGCAGAATACTTAACTACCTTCCCAGAATTTCATGTGTTCTAGAAAATATGCTGTTCACCATCATTTCTCCCCTCCTAACTGGTTCAGTTTGAGTTTTTGATGTTTTGGTGTTTTGTTTGTTTTTGTTTGTTTTATTGGCTTTGTGTAACAAAGATACGGGCAGGAACATAGATGTATTCCGAGGTTGAATAAAAGTACAATGTGTCAGCATAAATGGTATTGTGGTAGGGTCCCCTCCCTAAGGAGACGGGGGGAAAAGACCAAACCTGAAGGTAACCTGGCTATGTGTGTACATGACAACATCCGTAATGACCTTGTCACATGAGACCACTTGATCAGACTGCATGTTTGTGTGTGTTACCATATATGGGAGACAAAGAAACAGAAAACATGTAAAAAAAAATCTATGCCACATGGCATTTGGGGCTCAGTTCTTCAGGGTCAAGCCTAACTGAATTGTGCTGGCACAAATAAAGTTGCTTCCTGGAAAGAAAAGCCTTGGTGTCAGGACACTTCCTGCGCCAGAATCCTGCTACAGTGTAACCATTTCCTCCTGAGTTTTACAAAATTACGTGAGGGTCACTGTGCATGTACTAACGCTTCAACCCTGCGTCAGGTCACTTCGGCCAATCCCCGGGGAACTTTCCTCAGGCCAGTTTTCCTCGTGTGTCTCATGGCCTGTGCAGGTGACAGAGGAAGCTGTACCGGGGACCCCCTTCGCCCCTCACCCGGAGGCCTCTGACCTGGGCTTAGGCAGAGCTGGCTCCTCAGGGTGGCCTGGCTGTCGTGCATCTGGCTTTCTGTCGAGGGTGACAGCGGCCTAATTGCATATTTCTTTTCCCATCAAAGCAAAATTGTTGGCATCCACAGAAGCTCTTTGCCGAATAATGCACCATCTGGTCCTCCGTGATAAGGAAATAATTGATTATTTTGAAGAGTCTAATTCATCCTGCCTGCTGCACCTTAAGAAGAGAGAGAGGGGCCTGAATGGAAGATAGCTGCGCTTTCACTAAAACAAAGCGCCTGCACCTTCAGAAAGCCAAATTCCCTTCTAATTAATTTATTTTTTAACCAATAGTGATAAAGTGATGACTATATGACAGGCACTGTTCTAAGGACTTTACAAATATTAGCTCATCTAGCCTCGAAACAGCCCTCGACTGCAGAGAAGGAGGGAATGAGGAGTCTTAAGAACATTCTGGTTCTTGATCTGGATGCCGGTTATCCGAGCGCGGTCAGTTTGTGAACATTTGTCGACTGTACACATACAGCGTACGTGCTTATGCACATTATTCTTCAAAAGAATTCAAACAAAACTTCCCATGTGATGGATGCTATTATTTTTCACCCCTTTTGCAGATGGGAAGACTGAGGCCTGGAGCTTACTTATGGTCACGTAGCTGAAAATAGTACACCCAGAACTGGAAGCCAGATGGTCCGATGCTGGACTCCAGGCTTTTACCAGTGCCTCATGCCGGCCCTCGCTGCGTGGTGTTCTGGGGCAGGGCTGTGGCTGGAGAGGGGAATGAGAAGTACCTGTTCTCTTGCACTGTTGGAAGAGACAAGAAGAGGGCCCTGCAGTGAAGCAAGGCTCTCTTAGTCACTGGCCTGCCCATGGTCTATGGCTTGTTCTCTCAAGGAATAAATGTCAGCCCAGGACCCTGAGAAAATAGCACTGACTAGTCCAAATGAAGTGGCCACCACAGTGAGCTCAAAGGATCCAAACGACCTGACAAGGAATGCAGGGAGTCAGTCAGTGGGGCGGAGGCGCTTCCGGGTGAAGGTGTGATACATGACCATGAATCAGGCAATAAATTAGAAGTGGCCCTCAAGGAGAACAGCAGGAGATGTTGAGGGGCTGGAACCCCCACCCAGAGGCTTCGACTTACCAGATCCTTCCCTCTTCTTTCCCCAAGTTGACTTTTAGTAAAATAAGACAAAAGACCAATAGATTAAAAACTTCGGGAGGACTTAGGCAGACACCCACACTCTCAACTCTGCCCCTTCCCTACCCAGCTCAGGAAAAGCCCCACAACCCCTCCAAGGAGGGGAAACGCCAATAAACAAAACATCCAAGGCATATCCTGAGATTACTGAGCTCGGTGTGGTTTCTCCCACCGTCTCTGGTTGGCTCTTTAGATACAGATCGCACATCTCCAGTGTCCATATCAGCATTTCGTCTTCACCAACAATAGCAGCAGTGACATTGAGGCCCTGCTATATGCCAGGAATTTGACTCATGCTAGGAAAAAAAAAAAAGCAAAAGGAAGATGAAAGGCCAAGTGTCACCTTAGCTGCGTGCTTAGGAGCTGAGGCACAAGTAGACAGTAGTCCCCATGCTGTGTGGTAAGCTCCTGAAAGGTGTTGGGGATACACCATCTAGCAGAGACACGCCCATTCGACAAAGAAGACTCTGAAGCCACAATACACTGGGTCCCCATGTAGGTGCTTAGCCTCTTCTGCTGGCCCTGGGATAAAGGTTCAAGTGCAAATAGTTCTTGGAGAGGTGGTCCCAGGAAGTGAGGATGAGGAGGGAAGGGGACCAGCACAGGGAGTGTGGACACCTAGGGCTCAATCCTGCGGGGGGCCGCTGGGGAAGGCACACATCACACTGAAATCATCCGTCGGTACCCTCAGATGCATCTCTACACCTAGTCCACCTTAACATCATCAGCCGCTGCATCCTGTTTGATGATCTACACATGGTGTGTTGACTTCTACTTCCCGTTCTTGGGTGGATCCAGCCCTCCCACTGGACCCAAGGCCCTGCCGGCCAGCCTGGTGGGAGCTCACTGTAGTGCTTTGAACCCCACCTTGGGGAACCAGGGCAGTAATGTGCCTGCATTCTTGACTTCCAGAATTTTCTCTGAAGCACAGAGCTGAGGTAGACCAGTCTCTACAAAGTCGATTCAGATCTAAGGGATCTATTCCCAAAGAACATATTTAACTGGAAAAGTAAGAAGTCAGCATTGCCTTCAGCATGCTGACTCAAGGTGACCCTTTTACACATAACACATGTTCTTCCTGTTTGCTCTGTGTCTTTTCCTGAAGTATAGACTCCTCCCAATTCCTTCCCCAACCTTCCTCAGTTTGGAGCTCACCACATATTTCATCTGCGTGTTGGTTTCCTCCTCACCAGGCTTCACCATAAAGGAGAGAGGGCTCAGGGCATAGGTCAGGCAGCTGCAATCAAGATCTTCTCAAAAAAAAAAAAAACAACCCATCTAATTAACCTGAAAGTTCAAGGTACAGGCACACCCCTCAGCACTAAGATGAAGACTGTACATCATCTGCAGGGGGAGAAATAAACCATGGTAGACCCATGTGATGGAGTATGGGTGCACTTCAGCAGAGACGAATGTCAGATGCTACATGGCAGCAGCCACACTCTACAAGTCCTATCCTGTGCGATTCTATTTATACTGCATTTTTTTAAAAGTAATTTTGTAATATTTATTTTTGAGACAGAGCATGGGAGTAGGGGAGAGGCAGAGAGAGGGAGGATAGAGGATCCAAAGCAGGCTCTGCACTGACACTGCTGTCAGCCCCGTGTGGGACTCGAACTCACAAACCATGAGATCATGGCCTGAGCCAGAGTTGGGACGCTTAACCGACTGAGCCACCCATGTGCCCCTATACTACATTCTTGAAAAGGCAGAACTGTAGGGACAGAAAACAGATCAATGGTTGCCAGACGCCAGAGGCTAGAGGGAGAGGCAAGAGTTGACTGCAAATGGGACCAGCCTCAGGATCTGAGTGACTTGAGGGCTGTATATCAGGAGGGCCCGTGCTTAGCCTAATGCTCTGCTGTTACTGCCTTGAAACTCGTAATCACTTTAGCTTTGAACTTGTGTTTCATAAGTGAAATCTGGTGGAGTAGTGAGTGGGTTGCCCATGAACGAAGAAGATTCATATAATATTCCTTTTTTTAAAGTTTATTTATTTATTTTGAGAGAAAGAGAGAGAGCATGAGCAGGGGAGGGGAGGGGAAGAGAGAGAGGGAGAGAGAGAATCCCAAGCAGGCTTCGCACTGTCAGCATGGAGCCTGACGGAGGCCCCAACTGACAAACTGCGAGATCATGACCTGAGCTGGAACCAAGACTTGAACGCGTAACCAACTGACCCCCACACAGGTGTCCCAAAGACTCATAATATTTTTACTCACCACCACCCCTTGCTGCCTCCTTCATGCGGAAAGTTCACAATGCCTCAAGAGCACAGAACTTCAGATCCATGAAGCTATGGATGTACAATGAGAATCAAAGCCAAGTACAAGGAGAGCCTGCCACAGAACCTCGGAAAGATAACAGTCTGGAGCCAGAGCGGGGGGAGGGGATTGGGGGATGCAGCACCCCACCGCTCATGACTTACCCACCGCACCCCCTAATCAGCGTGGAACCCTCCACGCCTCCATGATCCCTCTACCTGACCCCCCGCCCCCACCACCACTTGCTCTGATGCAAATAGAAAGATCAGGAGACCTGAGTCTGAACCTTGTTATGCTTTGGCACCTAAAACACACAAGGTGCCTCCCAGATACATAAGTGGGCTTCACATCTGCAAAGACAGCCCCTTCTTGTTTTCAGTATATCCTAATCCTCTAATTAGATTGAAATCATTAAGGACAAATTGGCTCACCTCTCTCTTTATTATTTCTCCACACCATTTCCTCTCCACCACTGTGGGCTGATGTCGCGCCCAGAGGAGTGAGGAAGAAACATTTTGTACCTTCCCCAGCTCTACCTCCACCACGGGTGTCATGTGACCACTTTACCGGTGGTGAAGGAGCACCTCCCACGTCGCTGCATTAGTAACACTGAATCCTTACAGAGCAAAGTGCCATAAACTTTCCAAAAGGCAATTGATGGCATATATCAAAAGCATTGGAAACGCACAAACCTTCTGGCTCAGCATCTGTTTTAAAGAATTTTTCCTAGAAAATAATCATGAGACTATGCGACTTACATTGAGAAATGTAACTATTGGGATGTCAACTAGTGAAAAAAAAATGGAACTAGCATTAAAAACTCACATCCATATACTTATATGCAGAAGAAAAAAGCTTTTAAAGGTATTCACACAAAAATATTCACTGTTAGCTCAAGGTGGGCTAATTTTACTTTTCCTCTTTTCTTTTGTCAGTATTTCTTCAATTTTATATGATAAACTGATGTCATTTCTTGGATTATTTATAGATTTCCTTTTTACTCTATAACTTCCGGGGTGTGAGTTTGCCTTTTTGTTGCATCTGATGATTCATTCCCAGGAGTTTGTGTCCTAATTCCTGGATTTCTATCTACTCTGTGTACGTAATCCACAAGTATCTGTTGACTACCTACTGCTAATACTGGGGACTCTTCTGGGGCTGGGGGTGGGGTTAGAGTGTGGGTATGAGATTCAAGCATGGATCGATGCATGAGACACGGCTGCTGCCCTTTATATGCCCGAGTCTGTCTAGAGCCAGGCAGACAAACTGCTAATGCGTACAATGCAGTGATACATTGTATGAGGGGAACCTGCTTTAGTCCCAGATTCTGGGCAGCTTAATCTTTTAGTTCTGGCCGTGTTAATAAATTCCAAACACCAACATTTCTGAAAGTGTACGTGTGTGCACACTTCCCAAAATACTAGTTGTAAAAAAAAAAGGTAACACTTAATATATTAAGTTTATCACTAAAAGAATAAAAAGAATAGTAACTCTTAATTTAGTAGAATTCAAAAAAGGTTGGCAAGTAAAGTTTGATTAAGCAGACTGTAGAAAAAAAAAGAACAAAAATAAGTTATGGAAAAAATAATAAATAGAAAGCACAAATAGTATAGTAGGAATAAGTCCACATACATCAATCATCATGATAAATGTAGACAGATTTAAAAAACAGAGATTCTCAAATTTTTTAAATGTCATCTATATGCTCTTTATAAGACAGAAACAGTGACCCTGAGAAGTTGAAAATAAAAGGATGGAAAATAATGTGTTAGGAAAAAACTAACCAAAAGGAAGCTGGTGTAGCAATATTAACATCAGACAAAAAAGAATGTAAAGTAAAAATAAAATGAATAAGGTTAAAAGCTATCTCTTAATAATAAAAAGAACACTCTACCAAGAATATACAATAATTAAAACTTATAGTTCTGTAAACCTAAATCTGCCCCCCAAAACTTAAGTCTTTATATTAAAAAAAAGAAGACTATGAAACTATAATCATACCCATAGTAGGTTCCCCAGATATGTCCACACCCTAATATGGCTGCACTGCCTACTAGGCTCCCCTAAATAAGTCCACAGAAAGTCCGTGGGCCCATGCTCTAGATCTATGCTGTGCGATACGGAAGTCAGGAGTCACCTGTGGCTTTTGCACCCTTGAAATGTGGCTAGTGCGACTGAGAAACTGGAATTTTAATTTCATTTAATTTAAATTCATTTAATTTAAAAACTGATACTGTGTTCAGTTATTAGAAACCTTTAACTTTGGGGGCCCCTGGGTGGCTCAGTGGGTTGAACGTCCGACTCCAGCTCAGATCATGGTCTCCAGTTTGTGAATTTGAGCTCCGTGTCGGTCTCGCTGCTGTCAGCACAGATCCTGGACCCTGTTTCGGATCCTCTGCCCCCCCCTCTCTCTTCCCCTCCCCTGCTCGTGGTCTCTCTGTCTCTGTCTCTGTCTCAAAAATATATAAACTTAAAAAGAAACCTTTAACTTTGGAACAACCTTTTCAACTATAAGTTTTTTGAAATCTAAACACACATTAAACAGTTCTACTGAAAATCGAGCATCCAAGTTTAAATGTGCAGTAAATGAAAAATACAGGATCTCAAAGACTTGTAGAAAACTAAAGAATGTGTAATATCACAATAAATTTTGTATTGACTACATGTTGAAATAATTTGGGGTATATTGAATTAAAATCTATTATTAAAATTAATTTGGAGGCGCCTGGGTGGCTCAGTGGATAAGCGTCTGACTTGGGCTCAGGTCATGATCTCCCAGTTGGTGAGTTTGAGCCCCGTGTTAGGCTCTGTGCTGACAGCTCAGAGCGTGGAGCCTGTGTCAGATTCTGTGTCTCCCTCTCTCTCTGCCCTCCTTAATGCCCATCACCCATTTAGCCCACCCCCCACCCAACTCCCCTCCAGCAACCCTCAGTTTGTTCTCTGTGTTTAGGAGTCTCTTAGGGTTTGCTTCTGGTAAGGTTTTTAATCACTCTGTGCTCAGTTTCCTCATCTGTAAAATGGCATGTCCCTCACAGAGTTGTAAGTGAGGACCTGTGGGAAGCTGCCAGAAGAACAAAGATCAGCCGCCTGCAGGCAGGGCAGTGTTATCGCTCCCAATTCAGGGCTGGAGACAGCCAGTCTGGGCTTTCTTATCGGCCCCTCAGGTGCTGTGCTAAAATCGCAGTTTCGGTTTCCCTTTTACCCTAGCCTTTTCCGAAAAATCACTTGACCCTGTTTCCTAGCAACCGACCTAGGTCGGCTGCCTTGCTTCCCACCTTCTACCCTTTATAAGATGTGTGTATTCTCTCAGTAAACGAGGCTTGATCAGAGACTTTGTCTTGCCTCCATTCTCTGTGCCCCCTGCCCCCCAATTCTCACTCCCTCCCTCAGGACCTGCGTTGACTGACCTGCAGGCCGGGTCAAAGACCGACCTATAGGTAAAGTGCTGCTATACAGGTAAATATTAGCTATTATTTCAGTCACCTTGGAACTCTGAAAATAAGCTCCTAGTCATATTTTTATTATTTCTATCTTGAGTTTTTCCCCCATGTGACGTCTTCAGCCTAATGTTTCTTTGAATTAATAAACACTTTCAAGAATTCTTTCTATTCTCTTGAATTCTTCCACTAAGCCTCACAACAATGAAAGAATTGACCATAATTGCTAATTGGCTCTAATTTAATATGTCTGCATGAATGCAAATTTTGGATAGTGAATTTGTATCTGATTTATGTTTTTCAAGTGCCTCAGTGCTGACTGAGAGTTAGTACTTCACAGGAGCACCAGAAAACGTCTGAAATAACCCACCAATGAACTCAGAGAGTATACAGTTCAGGGATACTGAGGGCTGTGTACGCAAAGAATTGTAATTTGTATCAGAAAACCAGTTCTCCCTCCAACACCCTTCTCCAAAAAAGGAGCTACAAAATTAGGTTGGTTCCTTGAGGATGGTGGAAATGCTACATTTAATAGCCATGAAAAGGTGAATATTATTATAATATTAATATAATACTGTGACAGCCTGACTTGCTAACGCCATCCTGCAGATTGACCCTCATCCCTGATGGGAATGGGTCTTTAACATAACAGAACACCAAAGTTATACACCCTTCTGTAAAGGCTCAAGGATCTACTAGGCTGGAATCAGGAACCACCTGACCATTTCCACCTTCCTGACACCTGGGTGTCACCTGATGGAGCAGGGACCCTGACAGGAGGGCAGAGGGGTTGGAAAGAGTAGAGGAGGGAGACCAGGTGCAGAAGGGATGTGAGCACCAGCAGGGGCTCACAAATCTGTGGGATCAAAGAGAAACCCAATGGGAAGAAGAAACAAATGTCTTCTGGTATCCTCAGTGCTCACGATTGGTGACCAATGGGACGGTTGTTTTGTTTCCGGTATTGAACTCTATCAGTGCTCCTCTAGGCATTCTAGGCATAAAATTGGGATGGGGTGCCTGGGTGGCTCAGTCAGATGAGCTTCAGACTCGACTTCAGCTCAGGTCATGATCTTACAGTTCATGGAATCAAGCCCCACATGGGGCTCTGTGCTGACAGTGCAGTGTTTTCTCTGCTCAGATGCTACATTCCTGCATAATCTAACCCTTGAGATATTAGTTATCTATTGCTGCATAACAAAAGACCCCACAACTTAGCAGCTTAACACAGTCAACATTTATTATCCCCCACAGTTTCTGTGGGTCAGGAATCTGAGAATGGCAAGGTCGCCATCCTCTGAAGGCTGGACTCGAGTTGGAGGATCCTCACTTGAGAGCCTGGCAAGGCAGTGCTGACTGCTGCAATGGGAGTTGCCATGGGGGCCGCTTACGTGTGGGGCTGTCTGGGGGTCCTCACTGACAGCTGGCTTCCCCCAGAGCAAGAGATCCAACAAAGAGCACACTGCTATATGTTTTATAATGTCTCGTAAGTCATATTCTGTCTTTTCCACAATGTCTTTTCGGTTACGCAGGTCAACTCTATGCTGTGTAGCAAGAGAATGTACAAGGGCAGAAACACCAGGAGAGATCACTGGGGAACATTTTGGAGTCTGGTGACCTGATGAAAGTATGATTATCCCTATTTCACTGTAACGCAAACCAAGGCACAGAAAGGTAAATCAGTTTTCCCAAAAACACACAGCTGATGTGTGGCAGAGCTGGGATTTGAACCATGGTCTCCTTGAGTCCAACATCATGCAGAGGTGATGCTGAAGCCTGAACTGTAATGAGGTGGAAAAGTGGGTGGGGTTGCTAGCTGTACTTGAGGACATGATGCGCTTAAGTGTTTTATGTCTTATGGCCTAGCCATCCAACCTCCACTTAAGACATCGAGTCATGGCAAATTTTCTTCTCAATTCCAGATACACAATCTGCATATTTTGGAACCCAACCTGCTAGTAAAACGAGAAATGCCTGTATCATCAAATTCCAGGCAGCGATCTGCAGTGAGTAATAATAATGCATACTTAATGTAGAGCAAGACTCTCACTGATTTACATCCACCAAATTACTAAGGGCAATTATGAATGCTCTCTTTTGGAAGAATAACTATGCCCAGCGTTCTCTTTCTATATATCAGTAACTTCTCCAGTTTCTTCCAACTCCACGAATCTTCCTGATTCTTTGATTATAGAAAATTAAACTGTTTTATTGATTGCTGCTTCTTCATTTCCTCTAATATGCAAAGTTATTCATTACCAAGAGAATTATTTGAGAAAATTAAAACTGAACGGTGGTGGGGGGGGGGGCACCTGGGTGGCTCAATCAGTTAAGCGTCTGACTCTTGGTTTCGGTTCAGGTCACGATCTCACGGTTTTTGTGAGTTCTAGCCAAACATTGGGCAGTGCACTGACACACACGTCTCTCTCCCTTAAAATAAAATAAAATAAATTAAATAAAATAAAATAGTAAAGTAAAATAAAATAATGAAATAAAATAAAATAAAACACAAAAAAACTGAACTGTGATAGCCAGGGAGAAGCCCATTTTATTCATTAAAATTCAAAACCTTATAAAATGCTCCTTTTATTTTATACTTCATACAGTTGTTTATATCCTCCTGTTGCTTCTGTCAGCCTTTTCCAGTCTCTATTCTGAGTAAAAGAAAAACAAATATTTCTGCCATTCTGTTTATCTAGTTGAACATATTCTCACACATACAGCAAGGACAATTAGCATTCAAAGGAAGGATCCCAAGGCGTACAGAATCCTGAAGTATCTTCTGATCTGCCAAAGGAAAAGGAATTATGTAACAATGTCAAGTATACTTAGTAACTGTTTAATTGATCCATTCTGACCTAGGCAAGCTAACAAGATCTTCACCATTTAATGGGAAAATTAAGGTTATATTAATGAACATGAAACTAAAGGGAATTCCTCTTTCATCTCCAAGCCACTTCCTCGAAGAACAATTTACATGCTACATTTATTACACTTCTCATTGTTGGGTTTTTGTTGTTGTTGTTGAGGGTTTTTGGTTGTTTTTTACTACACGCATCTTAACCTTTGGCCTCCCCAACTGTGATTCCTTTTGTTTAAAAAAAAAAAAAGGTAATGGGGCTCCTTACTTCTCTGCCATCTTGCTGAAAGAGGACATCCAGATGGCCAACAGGCACATTAAAGGATGCTCAGCGTCACTCATCATCAGGGAAACACAAATCAAAACCACACTGAGATACCCCCTCACACCAGTCAGAGTGGCTGAAATGAACAAATCAAGAGACGATAGATGCTGGCGAGGGTGTGGAGAGACGGGCACCCTCCTACACTGTTGGTGGGAATGTAAACTGGTACAGCCGCTCTGGAAAACAGTGTGGAGGTTCCTCAAAAAACTATCCATAGAACTCCCTTATGACCCAGCAATAGCACTGCTGGGGATCTACCCAAGGGATACGGAAGTGCTAATGCATAGGGGCACATGTACCCCAATGTTCATAGCAGCACTGTCAACAATAGCCAAAATATGGAAAGAACCTAAATGTCCATCACCTGACGAGTGGATCAAGAAGATGTGGTATATATACACAATGGAGTACTACATGGCAATGAGGAAGAATGAAATCTGGCCATTTGTGGGAAAGTGGATGGACCTTGAGGGTGTCATGCTAAGCGAAATAAGTCAGGCAGAGAAGGACAGATACCATGTGTTTGCATTCATAGATTTAACAGGAGAGACCTGGCAGGAGACCATGGGGAGAGGAAGGGGGAAAGAGAGTGGGGGAGAGTGAGGGACACAGACCATGGACTGAAGGGGGAAGGAGAGGGAAGGAGGGAGGTGATGGTCATGGTGGGGCGGGGGGCACTTGTGGGGAGAAGCACTGGGTGTTATATGGAAACCAATTTGATAATAAACTATTTTTTTTAAAAGGTAGATTTATAAGGACAACTGCCCACTGGTGTGATGAGTCAGGAGGTGAGAACAGCTGGGTCATCAACCAACTTGATAAACATTGGACATTACAATAAACTGTGTGGTGAGTGAGGAAGGTGACCTTGTCCATCAGTCAAAAACATCCGTGATGTGCTCACTGCGGGCCAGTCCCTGTGTGCACCCTGCATGGATTCCGAGGGTCCAGAAGCCCAGCAGAGCTTGGCAGGGCCTCCTCCATCCCCCACTGCATTCTAGAACACATTAAGGCCAATGGTCTTCAACCTTGTTTATTGTGAACTTATGAAAGGTTCAAAAGCTCAGTCTCTCCCTCACCCAGATATTGGTAAGTTTACATTTAAATATTCTCATTACAACTTTTAATGGTTGAAAAACAAGGTAAATTGAAATAATGGATATTTAAATAAAAATGTTACCTCCCTTTGTAGCCAATAACCAGCTGCTCCTTAATCCATCCAGAGCACCACTGGCTTTTCTGCTCCCCACTCCCACACCCCAGTCTGTCCTTGGATTAAAACACAACAAGCTTCCCTAAAAAAGAGTTCACCTCTTCCTACTGAGAGACCTCAGAAAAAATAACTAAACACAAGAATGAATATTTGCTGACTTTTTTGTTTGTTTAGAGAGGGAGAGAGCATGAGCGGGGGAGGGGCGGATGGAGAGGGAGAGAGAGATTTTCAAGCAGGCTCCACACCCAGAGCAGAGCCTGGACACAGGGCTCAGTTTCACGACCATGAGATTATGACCTGAGCCAAAATCAAGAGCTGGACGCTTAACTGACTGAGCCACCCAGGAGCCCAAGTATGTGCTCATTCTTTATCTGTAGCCAGACTTTGTGCTTCTGACACATTGATCTTGACTCACATTTAGTAAAAACCCTGGGAATATAGTACATATGTGGAAATTGCATTCACATCGATGCTAGTCCATAACTGCATAGGCGAAACCCCGAGTACAACACCTGGCATTGGTCATCTCGCACACCCGCCTTGTGAAGTACCTGTTCAATTCTTAGTCTGCTTTTCTGTTTGGCTGTCCAATGGTTTCTCGTCAATTTGTAGCCGTTTGTTATGTATTCTGGATATGAGTTCTTTGACAGACATAAATTTACACATATGCTTTCCCATTCCGTAGCTTGCCTTTTTGCTCTTTGAATTGTCTTTTGGCAAACAGATATTCGGGAATTTGATGTAGTCCAATTTTCCCATATATAAACTGCTTAAGAAAGCTTTTCTTTTGGGGGCGCCTGGGTAGCTCAGTTGGTAAAGCATCTGACTCTTGGTTTCGGCTCAGGTCATGATCTCACAGTTTTGTGAGTTTAAGCCCCATGTCAGGCTCCATGTTGACTGTGCAGAGCCTGTTTGGGATCTTCTCCCTCTCTTTCTCTCTCTCTCTCTCTGCCCCTCTCCCATTTGTGCTGTCTCTGTCTTTCTCAAAATAAATAAATAAACTTTATCTTCCTTTTCTTTCCTTAGGTTTGTTATTTTTTGAGAGGGGTGGGGGAAAGGAAAGGGCAGAGAGAGAGAGACAGGGAGAGAGAGAATCCTAAAAAAGCTCTGTGTTATCAGTGTAGAGCCCGACGTGGGGCTCCATCCCACAAACTTCAAGATCATGACCTGGGTTGAAATCAAAAGTCAGATGCTTAACTGACTAAACCACCCAGAGACCCCTTAAGAAAGCTTTTCTAATCCCAAAGATACAAAGATTTTTCTCTTCGTTTTCTTCTAAAACCTGTATTGTTTTTCTTTTTTGCATTTAGATCACCAATCCACTGGTAACTGAGTTCTGTGTGGGCTGAAGTGGAATTTCCTGGCACGTGAATGTGTAGATATAAATGACTGCCTACTGCTACCTGATCGCTAGCAATAGCGCTGGGGCGCCACGGTGTTCTGCTACTTTCTTAATTCGCCAAATGTACTCTGGGGACGTCAGAGCTAGAATAAGCCATAAAGGAATTCTGAGTTTCTGTTTGCCAGTTTCTTAGAGGAAAAACTGAAGATTCTGTGGACAGAAGAACCAGAAAAGGAAAACCTCTTTATACCAGAACTCAGTCTCTCCCCAACTCATTGCCCCCACTCTGTGAAATACCTCTTTGAAATTGATAAGAGCATTCCCGTGGGAAGCTGATATGTGATCACCAGGAACCAGTGCAGCAAAAATGGCCAAGCCTCCACCCTAAGTTACTTACCTGCCACCAACCAAATCTCACAGGTGATCCTTTTGTCAGGGAGCACACCTAGCACCCAGTCCCTCCTTCCTCACCTCTGCCCTGATGTGGGCTGGAAGGATGCATGCACCTTGTGGCTCTTCTTAAGAGAACCTATAGGCTTATACACAGGACAAAATAAGAGAGTTGATGGAGTAACAGGAGCTCTGGCTTGTGAATCAGAGACCTCATTTCTAGTCCCAAGATCCGGGTGAGTCCCTCAGCTTCTCTGTGTTTTGGTTTTGTTCACTGTGACAGGAGAGGTTGGGATGGACAGTAGGAAAGACTCCTTCGATACTGTAGGATGCCATGAGATTCAAAACGATGCTGAAGTCAAGCATGATGAAGAAGTGTTTCTAACATTGAAATTAGGCTTTGGGGGACACCCCAACTGTTGTGTGTTTTGACGATGACTGATTCTCAAACCAGCCGTAAACCTCCAAGATACAATTAAAATAATAAAATCTGAGAGCCAGGAAGGAACTCTGAGTTCAGCTTTTCCTTTTGATGCTGAAGAAACACAGACCCAGAGAAGTTATGAGCTAATTTTTTGGTTGAATGTGAGTCCTTTGACTCTCCATCTGGTGCTCTTAGAACTAACCCATCTGGCTTGTTGAAGCTGCATTTTCCAAATGGGTAAATTGGATGATGAAAATGTCATATTTAAAGTTCTCTAGCTGTGCTTTGGCATTTAATAAACAGAAAGAATGATTTGAACTATGATGTTTTTTAGTTGTTTTTTTCCTTTGGTGCCCACATTATTCCTCGGATGCCAGAGAGCATTTACTTTGCAGTCCTCCGTGGCACTTCCTAGAAGAGGTCAAAGAAAATAACCTGCCAGAAAGGGTGGGGATCCCTTCCTCAGACCAGACTTGGAGCCCACCAAGGGGTCAGAGACCACTTCCCCAAGGTAGAGTGGAAAGATTCACCTTGTCACGTTTTACTGCCAAATGCTTTGATAGGATGCCAGGATACATTAGAGAGCTTTCCATCAGTTTTCCCTGGTGGGGGACCACGTACAGCTCTGCACTTGCCAGCATGAAGATGAGGGGTCTTCTTCAGGGGACATTGATTTTTACTGAAAACAATCAAGGGAACATATTTTGTCAGTTTACTGTGTCGAGTCACTGCATTGGTTTCCTATTGTTTCCATAACAAATTACCGCAAATTAAGTGGCCGAAAACAACATACACTTATTCTTTCACCGTTCTGGAGGTCAAGAGTCTGAAATGAGTCTTCTAAGGCTAAAATCAAGGTGTCGGTAGGGCTATGTTCATTCTGGAGGCTTCAGGAAGGCCCATTTCCTTGCCCTTTCAGGCTTCTGAAGGCCTTGCTGTGGCCTGTGACTTGTGGCTTCTTCCTGCACTTTAAGGGGCACCATCGACCTCAGTTTCCGTCACCCCATCTTCTGTCTGTGATGTTGACCACCTCCTTCTACAGGGACCCTTGGGATTACATTGGGGCCCACCTGGGTTATCCAGGATAATCCCCCCATCTCCAGACCTTTAACTGAATGACATTAGCAAAGTCCTTTTGCCATGTAAAGTCCCACAGCCACGGGCTCCAAGGATTAGGATGTGGACATCTCTGGGGAGGGGCATTATTCCTACTCCCACACCCACGATACAGGCTTTATGTTTGGAAGAGAGGAAATACGCCACAGAAAGTCACTACAATTACTCACATACTTTGGAAAGCTACTCCCTTCTCTCTCCCGGTTTCCATGTACCCATCCATACAGGGAGGCAGTGGTACAAGTTGCTCTGGTTCCAACACCTATGGTTCCAGACCCATGCTGTCCAGTACAGTAGCCACTAGATACATGTGCTACGGAGCACTTGAAATGCACATATTGAAATGATAACATTTTGTATATATTGCGTTAAATAAATAAGGGCTATTATTAAAATTAACTTCATCATTTCTTTTTTATTTTAACATGCTACTAGAAAATTTAAAGCTACATGCGTGGCACATCTTATATTTCTTTTTTCTTTTTAATGTTTATCTTTGAGAGAGAGAGACAGATCACGAGTTGGGGAGGGGCAGAGACAGAGGGAGACTCAGAATCTGAAGCAGGCTCCAGGCTCTGAGCTGTCAGCACAGAGGCCGATGACGGGCTCTAACTCATGAACTGTGAGATCATGACCTGAGACAAAGTCAGACGCTTAACTGACTGAGCCACCCAGGCGCCCCACCTTATACTTCCATTGAACAGCACTGTTGCGGGCCATGTGACCCAATCCTTACAATAAGAATCTGGACTGTAATAGCCTGAGAAATGAGCATCTAGCCCAAAGATGGCAAACTCGTGGCATGGTTGACACCACTTCCCTTCCCGCTTCTGTGACAACACTAACCAACCTTATTCTTTCCGCTGTATCCGGATTTGGCCTCAGGATCCTCCTCAACCCAGTGTTGTGGGGGGGGATCACTAGCCATGGATCAGAGTTGGCACTTGTATCATTACAGACTCCTTTTTGTTGCAATCAACAGAAAGCCCAACCCAAGGAAAAATGTTGGCTCATGTTATAAGAATATAGGTGGATCTGGCTTCAAGCACACATAGTTCCGGGCTTCGCTCTTTCTCTCAGTTCTGCCTTCTTCCAAATCAATGACATTCTCAAGTTTCACCTGGGGACCCCTGGCTACTCCAGACCCTCATCATCATGACACCAAATCCCTTAGAAAAAGAAAAGAGGGTCTGCTTCCCCCAAGGCTCAGACAAAAGCCCTGGGTTGGACCCTGTTGCCCCTGCTTCATGAATTTAGGTCACATACTCTTCTTGAACTGGTCACTGTGGCCAGGGGAATGGAATTTACCAATTATGTTAGCCTCTGAATTTGGAGGTGAGCTTTCCAGAAGACATGTGGCCTGAGATGAGAGAAGGGAGCCCCAAACAGAAGTTTGCAGGGGCTGTTATCATAGAAAATGGTCATGGATGATGGGCTGAAATCCCACTGCTGCTTCCAAACTCAGACTCCTGATAGTCACAAGACGGACTGTAATACTGTTTGTTTGACAACTTTGGTTATTAGAAACATCTTCTTTATCTTAATGAAGCTGTGGAGTATCTATATACAATAAAATATTATACCCAGCCATAAAAATGAATGAAACCTTTCCATTTGCAACAACATGAATGGAGCTAGAGAGTACTATGCTAAGCAAGATCAGTCAGAGAAAGACAAATACCATAGAATTTCACTCGTAGGTAGAATTTAAGAAACAAAACAAATGACTAAAGGGGGAAAAAAGAGAGACAAAATGGGGCGCCTGGGTGGGTCAGTCGGTTAAGCGTCCGGCTTTGGCTCAGGTCATGATCTCACGGTTCGTGGGTTCGAGCCCCATGTCGGGCTCTGTGCTGCCAGCTAGCTCAGAGCCTGGAGCCTGTTTCAGATTCTGTGTCTCCCTCTCTCTCTGCTCTGCTCTCCCTGCTCATGCTGTCTCTCTCTGTCTCTCAAAAATAAAATAAAAAAAAAAAAAGAGAGATAAACCAAGAAACAGACTCATAACTATAGAGAACAAACAGGGGGTTTGTTCAGAGAGGAGGTGGGTGGGGGATGGGTGAAGCAGATGAAGGGGATGAAGAATACACTTATCATGAGGAGCACTGAGCAACGGGTAAAATTGTTGAGTCACTATCGGGTACCTTCGAGACTAATATAACACTCTATGTTAACTCTACTGGAATTTAAAAACTTACTAAAATAATTTTGATTATGAGTTTTCCTTATCTTGAACCAAAACTCACATCACCATAACAATGGCACATTCATTTCTATCTACACATGGCACAATGTGGAATATGTTTACAGCTGTTGGATTTTCACTCATTAACACATTCCACAGGTTCTTACTGATTGTCTATTACGCAAAGCTTAGGGACCCAGCAGTGAACAACAGTGGACGGTTGTTGAAGACATTATATTCCAGGGGCAAGAGACAGAAAAGAAACAAGCAAAGACATGACTACATAAGAAATGACAAGGGTTGGCCATGTACCCTACGTGGATGGTCCCAATATTGTGTGGTTTTGGTATAAAGGCTTTTCCAGTGCCAGCCTCCCTCTGCTCCCCCTGGGTCCCCAGTGGGGAAGGGGTCCAGGATGTGACTTGCTTTCTGGCTCCAGGACTTGGGTGGGGGAACTATTTGGAAATACTGGCAGCCTTTGTATCATACCTTCCCTATGTCCTGAACAAGGTGCACCCCACTTTGTTCCTGCCCATTCCTCAACCCTAACCCCTGTTATGTAAGTCCAAATCCCCTTTCCATTAATACCAATACCAATACTTGGTTGAAACCAAGTTCTCTGACTGGTACAATGAAAATTATTTCCTACCCAAATGTGATAGGTTAGCATCTTCAGCCTTTCCTTGAGTCAGTTGATATCCTGACCACTCTCCATCTTGACCTAGACCCTTGACTATTTTAATGGGATATAACTCATAAGTAGTCCCCAAGGGTGCCTGGGGGGCTCACTCATTTAAGCTTCTAACTCTTGATTTTAGCTCAGGTCATGCTCTCACAGTTTGTGGGATCAAGCCCTGTGTTGGGCTCTGTGCTGATAGCACAGAGCCTGCTTGGGATTCTCTCTCTCTGTCTCTCTCTCTCTTGCTGGGAGCCCCATCAGCCTTACTGGATAAGACATCCAGAGTGAGGAAGTGGCAGATGTTTACACAACTCCAGAGGCAAAACTGGTATCTCCTTCTGCTACTACTGCTCATGTTGAAAATAAGCCTGTTGTTATTAATTAGGCCTGACCGTGTTCCATATCAGACCGATATTCCCCCACACAATTGCCCCATAAGAAAAAACATTTTCCTGTCCCTGCATAAGACATTTTAGATCAAAACATTATAACTTACTTAACAAAAGGCTCTTATAAATACAAGGTCAAAAACATAGTCCGTTTGAGTCTGGTCTGAAGAGAATTGGAGCCTAAACTGGAGATTAGAAGTGGAAGACAAAGATAGAACATAGTGCCTTCCCAAGGTCTACATTCTACCTTGTGCTGACTTCAGTTATGAGGATGGATAAGGATGTGAGAAACCCAGGTCCAAGGCCAACACACATAGCGCCCCCGTTGTGCTTGCATCAAAGAAAGGGCTTTCTCAAACAACTTGTTCGCAAGCATTCTTTTTCTGGTGGTTTGTGAGCCTAATGAAATGGCTCCTGGCCTATCTGTGTACAGCTTGACCTATGTTTTAATCTCAGCTTTACTGGCTTAAATGATATGTGTATCATCCTGTTTTTTGCTGAAGACATCCTGTTATGTTCTTGGTTGTGGGATTTGCTCAACCTCACTGTAAGTGCGTTACATGATTTGGTTGTAATTTGTTAATCAAAAACAAAGTCATAATAATTGGCAAAAAACCAACCCATACAAAATAAAATGGGTTTGTCACTTTCTTAATCTTGGGGACTGATGCAAAAATAAATGAGCTAGGTCTCTGTATATTTTCGATGAGTTGCCTGCCTGGTGATCAAGAAAGAAACATGTGGACCTTTCATCACTCTCTCGTGCTGACACCGTCCATCCTTTAAGGGAACCCTGGACCTGCTGGAGCTGACCCCGGCACCCCCTCTCTTTCAAAATAAATAAATAAACATTTTAAAAATGCATTTATAAATAGGTTCCATACTTTCCCTCCTTCAGTGGGGATATGGGAAGGGTTGAACACAGAATTCTATGTACATTTTGACTTCTATATTATTATTTGTTCCAGAACATCTTATAAAATAGATCATTTGATCATTTGAATTACACAGGAAATAAATATGTCTTTCTATTTTAATATTTTAAAAAATTGAATATTTTCATCAGATTACACCCAAAGGTTTTGTTACATGCCTATAAGAGCAAACAAAAGTGAGGGTGAAGCCTTTCTGAGGACAGCAGCAATTTTTTAAATTTCCCTTGTATTTTCCTGAAAGGGAATTACTATGTAAATCATTGTTTGGGCTTTACTTGTCCCCTAAAACATGTTTAATATGGTTTGAAGAAGTTTAGGCATAAAAAATAATTATTGGCTCACAGTCTTGGGAGTCGAGCAGTTCAGGCCTCTGAGGGACAAAGACTCAGAAGTCTCCTTGGCAGTGACACTGTGTCTCTTGAATCCATCTGCCTGGGACATTGCCCCCAGCCCAGCATGTCTCCTGGTCTTTCTTGATTAAAGCCCAGTCAACTTGCCATTCCTGGCTTCTCAGGAGCCTTTCTCTGTCACCCCAGACTAGCTTCAAGACCCTGTTTTACAGCTCTCAACACCCGGCTTTTCCACCTCTGGTGATTTTTTTAACGTCTGTCCTTCAACACCGTGAGGGTAGGGACAGCGTTGTTCACAGCCAAATAAATCTCCAACATCTAAACGCCTGGCACAGAGCTCTCTAAACTTCATGCACTAGACTGAATTAGTAGAGAAAAGTAGAAAGAGGAAGAAAATCCACAGGATACAAAAGAAATCCAGTCTGATTATGCTCCGGGAAAAATAGTCACAGAGGCAGAACTGGAATGCCCCAGGCTTGCATGGTGAGCACAGCCCAGTTCTGAGAGTGACTTGCTGCTCCGTTAGGCCCCTGGGGCTCACATTACCTCCCCCTCTTTCCTCACCAGGCCCAGCTCTCTGCTGGGCTTTCAGCGAGTCTCTGGAAAGAAGCCTGACAGACTAGTTCACAGGCTGAGTTCAGCCAAACGCTCTCACGAACCAGGTGTGTGGACCCGGGGAGGCCACCCGGCCTCTGCGGGCTTCACTTTATTTACCTGTCAAAGAAGCGAATTGCACAAAAGGATCTCGAATGTTCTTTCCATCTCAAAAGCCCAGGAATCTAATTTGGATAAGGTTGTGGCAGGATTTTCCATTAAACCTGAATCTGGGTAATGGAAATAAAAACCAAGCCTTGCAACTCTCAAAAGGGAACATTATCGTTTCTTCAACTACCTTGTAAAGTGTAACGGCAGAGGGGCTGTACCTAGCCCTTTTGAGTCTGAATAAACGCTGATTATGTTGGTATGTTTCTCTGTTTCTCCCTTTTTTCTGATTAGTTATCTAAAATGCAGGTTAGGCCGTGCATATGTAATAAGTATTTGTGCTTTTTGAAATGAAGCTGTAATGATTTGCAAACGTCTTCGTTATGAGTTTATAACATGTCCTAGATGTTCATCTTACTCCAAAAAATTATTTCCTCAAAAGGCTCTGCCCACGTGTGTACTAAGTGCGCTCATGGAGAACAAATAATCACACAGAATTTTCTCTGCCACAGAACTCCAAAGGTGATTTAAGAAAGTCCCCCAGTGGGGAGGGAGGGGGTGAACATGGTCAAATTACTATATCAGGAAAACAATTCGGTGAAATTGCCCATGGATCAAAAAGATATATCGTATTACAAAACTTTACTCAGAAACATTAGCAAGATGTGCTTTAGAACCCTTTATAAACTTGTAATCACTTTCAAGTGTCAACACTCTGTTCCAACTGAGGTTTGGGAAATTAATGCAGTGTTCCTGATCCCATACATTGAAAAGAAGAACTTGGACCTAAACCCCAAATTATAGGCTATGAAAAATATGCTGTAGGAAAAATCACGTCAGGACTCAAACATTTTACAGCACCCACCAGTATTTTTTTAAAAATTTTTACAGAAGTATAATAACATAAACATTAAAAAAAAACACTACACAATGGCAAGTGTGCAGCTTGATACAATTTTTACAAAATGAACACATCACTGTCAAGAGCACCCAGAGCAAGAAGAGAACATTACTATTTCCCCCAAAGCCCTCCTTGTGCCTCTTTCCAGACATTTCTTCCTCCAAGGTGACTTCTAAATGAGGTGGCAGAGAAAAGGACCCGAAAAAGCATATGTAAGCTAAGAGTGACACGATGAGTGCCATTTAAATAGGCCAGAGCAGGGGGGAGGGACAGTGTCCTGGGGAGGTGGAACATCGCGGGCAAAGCCTGACTTTTCACAGCACATTACTTGTGCCTGGGTTTTTATATAAATGTAATCATACATTAGTAGTCTTGTGTGCCTGTCTTCTTTCAGTCAACATTTGTCTGAAGCTATAAATCCTTCACTCTGGTTACTGTATCCAGTACGAGAATATACCTCAGTTTGTTTATCCATTCTCTTGTGGTGGGTATTTGGGTCCTTTTTGGTTTGGAATTCTCACAAAGACAGCTGTCCAGCCAGTGTTTTTATCAAGGGTTTAGCAGAGACATCCATGGGTTATTGAGCCAGCAGTAGTTCTGAAAGTAAGGGAATGAGCAGTATAAGATCAATGAATTAGAGCAATGATTTCAGGCACTGATAATGCACCAGCCTCTCCTGGAGGGCTTCTTAAAGCACAGATGGCTGGATCCCACCCCCCAGAGTGTCCGATTCAAGGTTTGTGATGGAGCCTGAGGATTTGTGTTGCTGACACATTGCTGGGTGATGCTGAAGCCTGCTGGTCCAGGGACCACACTTTGAGAACCAGTGAACTAGAGATATTCAGGAAGCCTCTATGGGACCAGCTATAATGGAAGACACTAGATGAAGGGCACAGGTGGTCTGCAGCTGTCTCTGACGCTCGGGCTCCTTTTGAAAATCCCTCTAACTTCATACAGCTCTTATACAGAAAACTGTGTCGGCCCTCATGGGGAAACACCTTTCAGGTTGCAAGAAACACAGACTCATTCAGGTTCCCTCAGGTGATTCCATTTTTACAAGGAGAAAGACGGAGTAAAGGAGCCCAGAAAAATCATACTAGAAGCCACGCAGCCAGGCTTGACAAAGCCTGTCATAGCTGTGCTTGACGAAGTTATTGAGGACACGAACCACTGGGGATCTTGTAAGAACATAGATCCTGAGTCAGCAGGTCAGGGTAGAGCCCAAGACATTCCTCACAAGCTCCCCGATGGTGCTGCAGGTCCACAGAAGGACAAGACTAGAATGAGCATCCTTCACCCTTGTGCAAGCACTGAAGCATCGCTGGTTATTTGTGGGCAGCCCCGAGGAGCCTCCGGCGGCTCACGAGGTCTTCCAAACTCAGATTCAACACCTCTGTGTCTGCTTTTCTCTGCAGCTCCATCCCTCACTTCCCCATCGTTGACCCCCTGCCCTCTGCCTCTCACTTACTCGCATCAGCTGCTTTCTTGTGTGGCTGTCCTTGCTTCAAGCTTGTGCTCAAAGCCTTCTTTCCACTCCTGTGCCTCTCGACAATCTGCTGATACTGTTTCTATATCTCACCTTCAAGTTCCCAAGAGAGAAAATCTGACTGGGTCAGAACATCATCTTTGCTGTATAGGATGTTGGACAAAGTCCTTGCACTTCAAAAGCTAAATCATACCTACCTGTCATTCAGAGGTGCCAATCAGTAGCCTCATTAGCAGAAGCTGGAGAAACATGGGCATGGGGTACAAAGACTGAAGACCTTATTTCTGGCTCCGGCCTTGGCTGCACAGAATTACCTACTGGGGGCAGAGAGCAATACCCAGGCCAAAGCTAATGCTCCCAAAATTCTACTGATCTAGCTGGGGGCCCAGCATTATCATTGCCTACCAGCTCCTGCAAGAAAGATCCTGCAACCTGAAAGATCTTTCCCCATGAGGGCTGACACAGTTTTCTGTGCAAGAGCTGTATGAAACTGGAGGGGTTTTCAAAACGAGTCTGAGCATCAGGGACAGCTGGAGACCACCTGCGCCCTTCAACCAGTGTCTTCCGTAATAACTGGTCCCACAGAAGCTTCATGAATATCTCCAGTTCAGTGGTCCTCAAAGTGTTGACCAGCCAGTGTTGAGAGTTGCTGAGTGTATTATGTTCCTAAGGCTGCTGCAACACAGTAACACAAACTGGCTTAAAATAAGAGACACTTATTCTCTCACAGTTCTGGAAGCTAGAAGTCTGAAGTCAAGGTGCTGACAAGGCCATGCTCCCAATGAAGCATCCGGCAGAGGATCCTTCCAGCTTCTGGTAGCCCCAGTCCCTGCCTCCATGTTTACGTGGCTGTCTACTCCACGTCTGAATGTATCTGAATTTCCCTCTTCTTTTTCAGAACACAAGCTATATTGGATGGGGACCCACCCATCTTAACTTGATTACAGGCATAAGGACTCTATTTCCAAATGAGGTTATATCCACAGGAATCGAGAGTTGGGACTTCAATATATTTGGGGAGAGACACAATGAACCCATAACACTGACCTTTATATAGAAACTTTTCAGAAAAGGGGTTACAGGTGAGGCAGGCATGCTAAGAGGAACCTGAAGGGGTAGTTTAGGTAGTGATTGTCACCTTGTCTGACCTGTCCTTCCCACATTTCCTCCCATCCACCCAAAAGTAAAAAGCCACCTTGGAATCTGTTAGTCTCAATTTGCCCACTCAATTTTGAGAAAGCCACTCATTCTGTCCACCTCAATCTCAACACTCACGAAAACAAGACCCACACCCTTGGTGTCTACATTTGGAAGGTGCTTACCCTCCCCTCCCCCATTTATTCTCAGACCTATTTACAAAATTGCAAAGAGAGCACTTTGCTATCATGCAATTAGCATCATATACTTTGTAAGAAAATCACAACTCTTTAAAATACCACGGTAGATTAAGCCAAAACAAAATTTTTATGACCAAAAAATTTGGGGTTTTTTCCTTTTTTTTTTCTTGGCTGTGGCCAGAAACATCTGGCAAGTTTGTCAGGCTTATTCCATAAATGGTGGAGTTTTAAAATGTTGTGGAAATTACGGGCTCCTCCATTAATATACAGATATAAATGTGGAGAGTTCTTCAGATGGCACTGACTTCTTTTCCACATTGGTATTGAAGACGTTTGCAGATTTTGTGAAGTGTGAGAATGTGCCAGTATCCCGAGGACTACATGAACCATACTTCAGAAGTAAATACAATTGCTGCCTCCCACTCTGGAGTCCTCAGTTCCATAAGCAGTGGCCCAGAACTGATTCCAAAAGCCAAAGAGAGGTTTTGGCTTAGGGTTGGCCAGCCCACAGGACAACCCAGTTGCCATGGAAATCACATTTTCAACACAAAGCAAGTCTTAGCTGTGGCATTGGCCAAATACCCACTCAAAATGTTTAATGGTCACTAAGCGACCTGTGTACACTGCTGTCGCCTTTTGGGAGACATTGGAAGCTGGTGGTTATCAGAGCAACCTGGCAGCCAGCCAGACGGGGACACCTGTCCTCGCTTGGCTGCATCAGGTCCTGTGTGCCTGGGCACGCCATCTACTTCTCTCGGCCTTGGTGTCCTATCTGAGAAACGAGAATCACACTGCCTCCCTGATGGCACAAACAGTGCCAGTTCAAAACATGAACATGAACTGAACCAATGTATTAAAGAGCTTAGAATACAAATAAAACTATTGAGACCTCATCAAGATAAAAACTTCTGCACTGCAAAGGAAACAATCAACAAATCTAAAAGGCAACCGATGGCACGGAGAAGATATTTGCAAATGACATAATGGATAAAGGGCTAGTATCCAAAATCGATAAAAAAAAAAAAAACTCACCAAACTCCACACCCACAAAACAAATAACCCAGTGAAGAAATGGGCAGAAGACATGAACAGACACGTGTCCAAAGAGGACATCCAGATGGCCTACAAACACATGAAACAATGCTCAACATCACTCATCATCAGGGAAATACAAATCAAAACCACACTGAGATACCACCTCACACCTGTCAGAGTGGCTAAAATGAACAAATCCAGAGACTATAGATGCTGGCGAGGGTGTGGAGAGACGGGCACCCTCCTACACTGTTGGTGGGAATGTAAACTGGTGCAGCTGCTCTGGAAAACAGTGTGGAGGTTCCTCAAAAAACTATCCATAGAACTCCCCTATGACCCAGCAATAGCACTGCTGGGGACTTACCCAAGGGATACAGAAGTGCTCATTCATAGGGGCACATGTACCCCAATGTTCGTAGTGGCACTTTCAACAATAGCAAAATCATGGAAAGAGCCTAAATGTCCATCAACTCATGAATGGATCAAGATGTGAGCCATTCATAGCAATGTGGATGGACCTCAAGGGTTTCATGCTAAGAGAAATAAGTCAGGCAGAGAAGGACAGATACCACATGTTTTCACTCATAGGTCTAACAGGAGAAACCTAACAGAGGACCATGGGAGGAAAAGGGGGAAAAAGAGTTAGGGAGAGAAAGTAAGGCAAATCATAAGAGACTCTTCAATACTGGAAACAAACTGAGGGCTGAAAAGAGATGGGGAAAGGAGAAGGGGGTGATGGGCATGGAGGAGGGCACTTGTGGGGAAGAGCACTGGGTGTTATATGGAAACCAACTTGACAATAAACTATAAATTTTAAAAAAGATGTGTTTATATATACAATGGAACACTACTTGGCAATGAAAAAGAATGAAATCATGGCATTTGCAGCAATGTAGATGGAACTGGAAGGTATTATGCTAAGTGAAATAAGTCAGTCAGAGAAAGACAGATTCCATATGTTTTCACTCATATGTGGAACTTGAGAAACTTAACAGAGGACCATGGGGGGAAGGGAGGCAAACCATAAGAGACTCTTAAATACAGAGAACAAACTGAGGATGGGGGAGTGGGGGAGAGAGGAAAATGGGTGATGGGCATTGAGGAGGGCACTTACTGGGATGAGCATTGGGTGTTGTTGTATGTAAGCAATGAACCACGGGAATCTACCCCCCAAAAACAAGAACACATTGTACACACTGTATGTTAGTCAACTTGACAATAAATTATATTTTAAAAATAAAAATAAATAAATAAATAAATAGCACAGGGGTGCCTGGGTAGCTCAGTCAGTTAAGCATCCTACTTTAGCTCAGGTTATGGTCTTGTAGTCCATGGGTTTGAGTCCCACTTGGGGCTCTGTGCTGACAGCTTTGGATTCTGTGTGTGTGTCTCTCTCTCTTTGCCCCTCCCTGGCTTGTGCTCTGCCTCTTTCTCTCTCCCTATCAAAAATAAATAAACATTTAAAAATATATAAAATAAAGAGCTTAGCACAGTGGCTGTCACACAATAGAGACCCAGTAACTATTAGCTTTGTCATGAATTATCTGTGCCCTGCACTCAACTAGGACCTTAAGAAACACAAAGTAACAGAAGATACCTGGAGTCAGGGGTGTTATTATTTTGTGTGATCAGAGGACTGGGTATGTCCAGTTGGGGATCAAAAGATGTTTCATGGGGGTGCCTGTGTGGCTCAATTGGTTAGGCATCTGACTTTGGCTCAGATCATGATATCACGGTTCGTGGGTTCGAGCCCCATGTCGGGCTCTGTGCTGACAGCTAGCTCAGAGCCTGGAGCCTGTCTTTGGATTCTGTGTCTCCCTCTCTCTTTGACCCTCCCTTGCTCACACTGGCTCACTCTCTCTCAAAAATAAATAAATCATTTAAAAAGTTTTTTAAAAAGATGTTTCATGGTCTCCTGGGTGGCTCGGTTGGTTGGTGACGCATCTGACTTAAGTTCAGGTCATGATCTTGTGGTTTGTGAGTTCAAGCCCTACATTGGGCTCACTGCTGTCAGCACGGAGCCTACTTCAGATCCTCTGTCCCTCTCTCTCTCTCTCTCTCTCTCTCTCCCTGCCTCTACCCCCTCTCAAAAATAAACTTCAAAAGATGTTTCATGGAAAAGGAGTTATTTTAGTTGAACCTTGGAGGAAAGGAGGAGTGCATTTGGTAGGAAGTGAATTCCAGACAGAGGCAACAGCGTTAAAAAAAGCCCAGATCACAGAAAGCAGAAACAATATAAATTGAAAGAAAGTAGAAGGAAGATACTTAAAAATCAGGAAAAAAAATGTGCAAAAGTATTAATGAAGAGAAAATGCCTGAGAATCTTTCAGCATTGAAGACATGAGTCAACAGATTAGAGAGGCACCTGAGTGGCTCAGTCAATTTTGCATCTGACTTTGGCTGAGGTCATGATCTCATAGTTCGTGGGTTCGAGTCCCGCTTCAGGCTCTATGCTGACAGCTCAGAGCCTGGAGCCTGCTTCTGATTCTGTGTCCCTCTCTCTTGGCCCTCCCCTGCTCATGATCTATCTCTCTCTGGCTCTCAAAAATAAATAAAGTTAAAAAAAAACAGATTACAATATTCTGACAAGCATTCAATGAAATCAGTCTAGCTTCCGGTTGTCTCTTTGTTTCATTTGAAATTTGTACACACACACTTTAAGACCAGAGGATACCTTGGCAGTGGATAGCTTGTGTGTCCGTGAGGGACGAAGAATGAGCTAGCTGTGAGAATTACTGTGTACTGATGCTCAGCACTGACTCTTTGAAAGCATTTGCAGCCCCAGGCTACATCCAGGACTTAGTGAAAATAAAAATTAAAAATGGTAAAGATAAAACCCAAATGCAGTCAGAGTGGAAAAGAGCAGGTTAGCTACCAAAGACCAAGAATCAGATGACTTGAGTTTGTCCTTAGCACCTTGGCGGCAGGAGTCACAGCAGTGATAAATGTCTTCTGAGGGATGAAGGCAAATAATGGAAACAAATTGAAATGTTGTACAAATGGCTCAATTCTGGAGCATTTGGTCATTTGCCAATTCTTGATGATTTCCTTGTCTTGTCAGAGAAAGAAATCAATAGCATACTATTATTTATATTTTAAAAACCACATCCAAGAGTTACAGTAGGATATGAAGAACACTCTGGAACTGAATTCAGCCAAAGAGCGGATATGAATCCAGTCACGTCTCTCTCCCAGGTAGAAACACTCGACTCTCCAGCCTTTGAGTATGGCGCTCTGGTTGGCTTTGCGTCCAACAAAGTGCTGAGTGTGGTCTTCCGGGAGAACCCTCCATGATTTCCGTCTCTGTGCAATCCACATACACAGATCCGTTTGAAAGAGCGGCCATTTATTGGCTGCCATTCCCAGGCTGTATTGTGAGTTGGGAAGCTCTAATTTTAGAAAGGCTAAGAAAAGAAACTGATGGAACTTGATGACACAACTTCTCTATTCTTGAGCTTTGATAACAGCACAGAAAATGCCATCTCACTGATACAAAACAATTATTCTCATTTCTTTAAAAAATCCATATGCTTCAGTTGTATTATTTTCAGATTGTAAAGAATCGTTTCTTCCTGATTACCTATAATCAGTGATCAGTGATCCTTTGGAGTAATGGTAGCCAATAAATGATTCACAAGTGACAAAAAAGAAAAACACCTGACTTCAAGATAAAGCCTAAACTCCTAATGTACCAGGAGGGGAGACTGCCTGTGTGTGGTCTGTCCTTTGGCCGCCTCTTCAGGGTTATCTACTTCCTGCCCTACCTTCCAGCCTCACCAGATGGCCTATGGTTTCCAGAATGCTGTCCCCTATCTCCACACCAATGGTCATCAGCTTGGAAAGTCCTCCCCTCTCCTACACATTTCCTTCCCTACCCTAGGCTACCAACTTATTATCCAAAACAAATGCAGAGTCACCTCTCCTACCCAGTTTAGCTAACAGGCAACACCTGATGATTTTCTTGTCAGAGAAATCCATAGCATACTATTATTTGTATCTTAAAACCACATCCAAATGTTGCAACAGAATATGAAGAATATTCTAGAACTAAATTCAGAACTGGGTTCTGTCAGCTCTTGGCTACCGGGGTTCAGATCAGGGGCTGCTGGGTTGGGGAGTGAACATAAGTGGGTAGCAGTAGCCCAGCTTTGGAAAGTCTCCATGGGACCCTAGAATGCGCCAAGAGGTATAACAGACCATCTGGGTTTCAGAGGCACAGATGGGTCTGCCCTTGGAAGGAACCATAGGAGAGAGAAGATTTTTAATTCTAAATTTCAGAAACAATTTTTAAAAGTAATGCATGCCTGGCCAACATGGGGGTTCATGAGCCTGGAATCTACCTGAAGCAGAACAGCCAGTGTCACAGAACAATATCCGCTTCTTGTTTCCCAGCTGAATCCAAGACAAGTGGTTTGGGAAGGAAGAAAGGGACTGACAAGTGATCATAACAGCTCCCATGTTCCCTGCGGCTTCCTGGGGGAGGGACCGGGCACCTAAGTGGAGTGACACCAAGACATTCCCCAAAAGGGGAGTCAAAGGAAGAGCAGGGCACCTTCTGTGGCAAAGCTGATTCCAAAGCCAGAGTGAGCTCTCAGACCTGGTGGTCTGCACATCGCAGAGAAGTCCCACCTTTAAGCAGAAAGATGCCCCTGGGAAGGATGGGGGCAAGTTTCCTGGGCTCTTCCTACCCCAACCTCCTGAGAGACTTGTGTCCCAAGACTCCTTGTCACGTAGTATGAGATAATCTCTGTGAGTTTTGCTCTTGTTCTTGTTTCTCCCCCCCCTCCCCCATGCAAGCTCAGAAAATCCAGATGTAGGGCACCTGGGTGGCTCAGTTGGTTAAGCGTCTGACGTCGGATCAAGTCATGATCTCACACCTTGTGCGTTCGAGCCCCGTGTCAGGCTCATTGCTGACAGTTCGGGGCCTGGAGCCTGCTTTGGATTCTGTGTCTCTGTCTCTCTCTGCCCCTCCCCAACTCATGCTCTGTCTCTGTCTCTCTCTCAAAAATAAATAAACATTAAAAAAAAAAAGAAAAGAAAAGAAAAGAAAATCCAGACTGTGATAGAGGATTAAAGTTCACCATTCAGTTTTAGTGTACATATCCAAAACATTTTCTCCGACTTCTTTTCTCGAAACTTCAAACCCACAAGAATTTGAAGAACAGAAGAATAACAGATCCATACACCATTTGCCCAGAATCACTGATTGTTATTTTGTCACACTTGCTTGTTTTTTACTGAAACTGACTGAAAGTAGGCTGCAGACATCATGACAATCAACTCTGAGATATTTAACTATGTGTTTTCTAAGAGCATGTGCTCTCACGGCCGCAATCCCATGAACATGCTTTAGAAAGCTAATATCAATTGAATACTATTGAATACACAGCCCATATGCAAATTTTCCCAGATCTTCCCCCAAAATATCCTTACGGCTCCTTTTCCAACCCAGGATTCATTCTGGGGTCACATACTGCATTTGCTTTTCGTGTCTCTTGGGTCTTCTTTCATCTAGAACAATTCTGCCATGACTTGTCTTCCATGCTGTGGACACTTTTGAACTGTCCAAACCAGTTATTCTGCACAATGTGCCTCAACTATACGTTTGTGGCTTTTTTCCACATAAAAAGATTCAGCTTAGGCATTTGGGGCAGGAATATCCATCTCAGTGCATCACATCGGAAGTCACATGGTGTCACATTGAGGAGGATATTAGGTTTGACCCGTTGGCTAAAGGGATTGCCCTCTAGATAACTCTGTTGTAGAGTTGCATTTCCTCTTGTGTAAGTAACAGGTAATCTGAGGGCTGGTACGTCAAGGCTGAAGTCTGGAAGAAGAAGGGCAATGACTCCAGGTGGAGTGAAAACCGCGATTCAGTGACAGCTCTGCGAAGGAAGAAAATTAATGCAAAGAATGTTGGGGAGGAAAGTTAGAGCTCCCTTTCTGCACCACTTCTCTCTCTCTCTCTCTCTCTCTCTCTCTCTCTCTCTCTCCCTTCCTCCCACCCTCTTTCCCTCCTACCCTCCCTCCCTCCAAGGATCCTTGGATGGGATGCTGAGGAAAGGAATGATGGAAAACCCCTAGTTTATGGGTTGAGGGTTTGAGCCATTCTGTTTTCAAATTAAAGGAAAAGGTCACTCAGAATGCTCAAAGAATGGGTGGCCTGGTGGCACTGAGGAGGCAGGCACCCTGGTGATTGTTGGCAGTACTGCCCTGATTTGTTCACAGCCTCCTGTGTCCAGGCCCTTTGTCAGTGCCCTCTCACACAGGCTTTGACCTTCACCATATGACTTGCTTTGACCAATGGGACAGTAGCCAACAACGCAATGGGGGAACGTGCCTGCTCCCACCTTTGGGACCTGCCTTCTTGCTGCTCTTGGAGCCTTGAGACTACTGTGTGAGTGAGGCCAGGCTGGCCTGCTGGAGGGTGCGAGACCACATGGCCCAGTCACTCTTGTCACCCCGTCTTCAGCTGGAAAACCAGCAGATGTATGAATGAAGCCATCCGAGGCCACCTAGCCCACATCCCGTTCACCAACTGACCTCAGATACACGAACAAGCCCAGATGAGATCAGTCAAGCCTGGCCCACATTGGCAGGACTGCCCAGCTGACCCAGAGACTCATGAGAAGTAAAGAATACTCTTCTTTTGAGCCACTACATTTGGGGACAGTTTGTTATGCAGCAAACACTAGGTGATGCACTTGGAAACAACTCTCTAACTCACAGCTGGTTCAAGATATAAACTGTTATTTGTTTTTTAAAAATACAGATCCCCTATCCCAGATTATAACCTTTTTCAAAACAAAATTAACACTGAACCCTTATCAGGGTTCTCAAAAACAAAACAAAATAAAACAATACACCAAGCCTAATATGATTCCAGCAAAGTCTAAATCCAATGGAATTCAAAATCCATATCTGGTGAATTTCCAAATACATACTTATTTTGGTACAAATAGACATACACGTGCAGTTGAAAAATACATTGGAACATTCTAAACGTTCTTTAGTTCGGGTTGTTAAAAGAAATACACTGTTCAGTAGAAACTCCAAGCCTCCACGAAGGCCAATGAATCCAACCTCAAGGAGTAAATCTGTGAAACAATGTTTAAAGTAGTAAGAAAATCCCATAGATTGCTCAGGCTTTGCTCCACATTAGAATCATCTGGAGAAGCTCTTTTAGAAATCCTAGTACTCAGGCCTTCCTCCAGACCAACTAAGTCAGACTCCCTGGGAATAGGCCCTCGTATCTTTATTTATTTATTTCTTTATGGCTCCTCGGATTCTTCTGGTATACAGCTGAGCCTGAGAAACACACTCACCAATGTGCCTGCTTATTAAATGTATCAACAGATGTAAGTCATTCGCAGTCTCGGTAATGGAGAAGCAAGAATACGGCGCACGGGCCACTCACCAATACACACTCCACGACACCCCTCACAAAAGCATCAGAGGGCATGTTCATTCATCCCCAGTTCCACTTATGCCAATTTAATATTCAGGGAGGGTAATGTAAAATGAGTGATCTGATGACCAAATTTCACAATGATCCAATAAAGCTTAATTAAATTTCTCCTTTTCTAGAGTGCCTTCTGAACTCTGGTCAATTACCAAAACTCCCCAGAAGGTGTCCAACTGTTTGATGAGAGGATTAAGTCATGTAATAACGTTCTCAACAGCCTGCTCCCTTCTGAGGATTCCCTATTCTGCCCCTGCCTGCCTGGCAGAAAACACTTTTAAATCTATTTTGAAAATTATTCTTGGCTTGCCATGCTGAGTTCCTTGGCCCCTACCGCCTAACAATTTTATGGCTCAACCACGGGACTCCTAAACCGTGTGCACTAAAAGTCATTGCGTCTACACTGTGAATTTCCCTTTGGGTCTTTTGTTGGCTCAGGGGTTTTGTCCACATTTTACAACCTGGCTCCTCCGAGTCCTCTGCAGCTTTTTTTAGCCAACAGTCTCTAAAATGAGCCAAACTGTTGTGCTCCCTAGACTTTTAAAGCCTTCCAAGACACCACCGAAGAGTTAGTTGCCTAAGTCATGTCACGCCTATAGCGTAAGGATTTGTATAATCCAATATTTTCTGGACAAGAAGAAAACACACCAGGATGATGGGGTTAGAAACCCTTCAGAGACTTCACAAACCCTGGGCAGGGCTAATTCAACCTATCATGCCCCAGTTGGTAATCTGACCATCAGCACCTCCCAGCCCAGAGTTGGTATTGAAATACTTCGAATCGGATCAAGTCAGCATTATTCTGTGGCATAAAATAGGCAGTAAAATAGGAAGCAGAACACCTAGGAACAGTCCCAAGTCTTAAAAATATTCTAAGATCAATTATAAATATGTTGATCTCTGTCTACAAGACGAAAAAATGCCTTGTCATTTCACAAAGGCTAGCAGAATGACGTTTTGAAATGTGTGCCTCGCCACACTGGGTCTAAAGGGAGCTGGGTGAGGAGCTGGGAATGAGTCCTCAGTGGCAGTTGGGGTCAGGTGAAATTTGGAAATTCTGTGTCACCAGAAGGGCAGGAAAGTGAAAATCCTGAGTGAAGGATGGCCCATCAGGAAAGCCTGCTGTGCAGAGAGAAAGAGGGACCAGGGACAATACCTGTAGTTTCCTCGGACAGGAGAGACAGGAGAGTGGGGAGGAAAAACAGATCCGGAATAGGCCAGCGGCTTGCCTGAAATACAGATGGGGTTTTATGTCTACTTTGGGAACAAGGTTGACAATTACTAACAGATTTCACAAAACCATGAGCCAATTTATAGAGGTGGGTTCAAACAGAGTTCAGAAAGGAAACATCTGACTGCTTTCTCTGAGCCCAGTCTCCTGGTTCCATAGGGGCCAGAGAAGCACTCCAGACCCCATTCACCCTGGCCCCCCACCCAAAAGACACAATCCCTTTCCAGCCCAGGTGCTTCTAAGTTTCTAGAAGGAAAGCCTCCTTAAGGAGAACTTATATTCCTTCCTTTAATAAACAGTCTGTTTTTCAGTGGTAATTCTCAAAATTATCTTGTATTTCACTCATCTGATGGTACAAAGTGAGCCTAGGTGATCTCTTTTTTCTTAGCTGTATATATTCACACACTTATCGACTTTGATTTAATCATGTCACCCATACTTACAAAAGCTGCAGTTTTTTCACAGAAGATGTCAGCACAAAGTGCCTCCAGCTCCACTGTAACATGATCTGCCTGAAGAAGTAGGATGGAAAGTGCTAGAGCTGTTTTTGTTCCTGGGGTGGGGGGTAGAAGGAAGGAGTGCTCTCTCCCCACCCACATGTGATTATGCCTGCCTTCATCCCAGCCACAGCTGATCAGACCAAAAATGGACAAGGGTTCCCATGTACTATTGTTTGGGTTGTGCGCTGCACAAGGAAAGGGGTGTTTGGGTGAAAATGAAGCCTGAATGTGTGCCCAGACTTAAGGCTACATCTACCTGGAAAAATAATGCCTTTCCCAAATAACACAAATGTACCCTGTGGGCTAGTGACCACCTGGGCAGATGCCTGACCCAGGATGGGTCACCTAAATTCTCTGTCTCTCCTAGGCATGTAGGATTCCTGGGCTTTAAAACTGAGAAGTCAGAAGGAGCAAGGTCTGGGATAGAGAGAGAGAAAAACAGAGCAAACACACAGAGAGAAAAGAATGCAGAAAACCAAGCAGAGCCCTCAGAACGTGGAGACACAAGCCACGGTGATGACTGTCCATCTGCTCCTAAGAGCTCTGAGTAGCTTCCCCTACTCAGCATCTGCAATCCAGGAAATTGGGAAGCAAGAAGACAGCACATGATGTACTCTCTCCTCCGGACTCCCCTCCTTGACCTGAGCTGGTTCAGGTGCATTTTGGTGATGCTTGACTAAGGCAAAGGCCTGGTAAAACCCCACGCCCTGGGGGCTTGAGACGGATCATCTGAGCCCTGTGCCCGGTCAGAATGACTGTCCCTAATGTTTCTACTGATGCAGCCCCCTGATGTAAGGAGGGTTCACCAAAGCCTTTGACCTTCTCCTAGGGAAGGCTTTTCACTGGTTAGCCATCTGACCACATGGTTCTTAACCAATTGTTTGGTATTAGAAAACATTTGTGCCAAACCATCTGACTGGTTTCATTCATTCCCCCAGTTAGCTTTAGAGAACATTGAAAATATCAAAAAGAATAGTGTCATTTATGTAACACCAAATATCTGGATAACTTTTTGCTTTGGTTTTGTATGTATAGTCTTTGTCAGACAGTAACCCGTGTCTTCTGTGCATCAATTTAAAATAAAGACAAAGTAGGGGCACAGTTAAGTGTCCAACTTCCACTATATGTATTAACAGCCATATAGGTCATGATCTCATGGTCCATGAGGTCAAGCCCCGCATTGGGCTTTGTGCTGACAGCTCAGAGCCTTTAGTCTGCTTCACATTTTGTCTCCCTCTTTCTCTCTCCCTCCCCTGTCTGCATTCTCTCTCAAAAATAAAAAACAAACATTAAAATTTTTTTAAATAATAAATACAAAGTAAAATTGTATCCATAATTTTTCCACCTAAAAATAACCACTGTTAGCATGTTGCAATTTCTGGTTCAGAGATTTTTTTTTTACATGTATGAAACATTTGGTTTATAACCAGCTTTCTTTTACAAAGCATTGCCTTCTTGGAGGGCAAGCCTGGACTGATGTGGCATTTTAATTAATAATAGTTTTTAAAGTAAAGCTGAAAGAGCTTGGGGGGAAAGTCATAACTGGGGTAACTTATCTGGGCAACCGTCAGGCACAGTGAAGGAACTGCTTTGGCATTTGGAGTAGATGCAAAGTGGATAAACTCTAGTCAAAATCACAGAAATGGAAACTAGAAAAAAGGCGATTGCCAAGGGCTGGGGGGAGGGCGGGGGAATTGGTGTCTAATAGGTATAGAGTTTCAGTTTTACCAGATGGAAAAGTTGGAGAGATCTGTTGCCCAACAATGTAAACCTACTTAACATTACTGAACTGTATGCTCAAAAATGGTTAAAATGGTAAACTTAACATGTTTTTCGCTAAAGAAAAGATGCACATATTAAAGATGATAGACTATTATTTGCTAGTTCTGGGACTTGCCAGACTTTTGTCTAAACCAGTGCAAATGCAAAATGACCTCTCTGTAGATTCCGTGCTGCCTGCAAAGAAAAAGTGGCAAATCATAGTTGTCTCACCAAGAACTTTCTACTTTCAGAAAAAGTAGCAACAATCATCAATTCAAGGCATAACACAGAACCCAGACCCTAGATCTGGGAAACTCAAAGCCACCAGCCAGGCCTCAGGAAGGTCACAAGCCTGAACTGGCTTCATAAGGTACGCATAAGTGACTGGGAAGATGGTTGACTTCAGAGCTCCCTGCAATTCTATGTCAAGTAGTGGAGATTGAATTAGTTAGCCTTAACTAACAGGAAGGTTGCAGTTTGAACCCTACCTCTGCAGAGTAGAAAGCGAAGGGCATCCTATGGGACTGGACACACCATGGGGAAAGCCATAAATATCAAGGAGGGCCTTTGCCTTTTTTTTTTTTAAAGTTTATTTTTGAGAGAGAGAGTGCAAACAGGGGAGGGGCAGAGAGAGAGGGAGACACAGAATCTGAAGCAGGCTCCAGGCTCTGAGCTGTCAGCACAGAGCCCAATTTGGGGATTGAACCCACGAACTGTGAGATCATGATGTGAGCTGAAGTTGGACTTAACTGGCTGAGCCACCCAAGAACCCTGGCCTTTGCCATTTAAAAAAAAGACGAGGGCGGAGATGGGGTGGAAATGGAAGGAGGAGAGAGTGCGAGCCCCTCTGGGCCTTCAGACACAGATAAGGTCAGTGGTGGGCTCACGCCTTCTCTTACCTTCCAAGGTAAGTATAAACATGAGCATTTACAATACCACATGTCAGCAGTCTCTTGTCTATTTTTTCCCCTCTTTCTCTCACCGCAACCTCATCTCCAGTGGCCCCCCCCATCCATTCCAGGGTGGGGAGGTCTCAGTTGGGATTCTAGATCTCCCCAAATACAGACTTGTGTGTCTGTGTGGGCCTTCTGCCCCTGCTTTTGCCCTGGGGAAGCCCCGTGGCCTCTGTTGGTCCTGCCCACATCCTAATCCTCACCATTTCATTTATTTTTAAATGCTTTTATTTAGAATTGAGAGAGAGAGAGACAGAAAGAGAGAGACAGAGCGAGAGAGAGAGAGACAGAGAGAGAATGCATACACCAAGCAGGAGAGATGCAGAGAGAGGAAGAGAGAAGATCTGAACCAGGCTTTGTGCTGATGGCAGAAAGCCTGATGTGGGGTTTGATCTCACCAACAGTGAGATCATGACCTGAGCGGAAATCAAGACACAGATGCTTAACCACTGAGCCACCCGGATGTCCCTCTCACCATTTCTTGTCAGGAGCCCGTTGTGGGGCAGGGACAGCACTGAGTGGAGGAGAGAACACAGCTATCCTAAGATGGGAATCAAAGCAGGTGTGCAGTTACTACTAGCACAGCCCCTAGCCCCATCTCCCACCCACCATTTCCTCAAAGTCAGGGGCAACAGGACCAATGTTCCCTGCCCTTGGATGCCTTTCTTCACAGCCATCTTTGCTCTCTTCTACTGAGAATGTCTGGGATGGGAGTGGTAAGATTTGGGAGCTACAGTCTTCTTTATTCTTATGCCAAAGTCATAGCAACGTGAAATAAGTCCACCGGCTGGACTGTGGGGACTCGTGAGCCTGGGAGCCACCCCAGCACCTCATAGCTCTCATCCCTGTGGAAGCATCTCTGCCCTTAAGTGCCAATCGCTTTCTATTTAAAAAGAGACACCTGTGCATGATTCAAACCACTCATGGGGTGTATAGTTTCTCAAAATCGACTTCCCGTTCCCTGAAGAAGCTGTACCTTCGTATAAGCTCCCAGCAGCACATAAAGCCTTACAATGATGAGCAGAGCACGTTACTGAGAGCTGTGCTCAAAGAAGCACATTGATTTGTCCCTGGTCTTAAGTTGCTGTTCCTGGCCCTGTGTGTTTTTTAAGTGGCATTTTCAACTAGTAGAGGTTCAAAAACATCCCCATTAGAAGGGAAATCTCAACATTGATTTTTTTATTTAAGAAAAAAGGTATTCACACAAACTTAGCTGATACAAGAGATTACAAGCAAGAAAGTAAAATTCAGGGGTGCCTGGGCGGCTCAGTTGGTTAAGTGTCCAACTTTTTTTTTTTTTTCAGTGAAAGCAGGAGAGGGTCAGCCAGAGAGGGGGACAGAGGATCTGAAGCAGGCCCTGTGGTGACAGCAGAGAGCCTGATGTGGTGCTTGAACTCTCAAACTGTGAGATCACGACCTGAGCAGAAGTTGGATGCTTAACCAACCAAGCCACCTAGGTGTCCCTAAGCATCCTCCTCTTGATTTCAGGTCATGATCTCGTGGTTTGTGAGTTCAAGACCCGCATCAGCCTCTGTGCTGACAGTGCAGAGCCTGCTTGAGATTCTCTCTCTCCCTCTTTCTCTCTCCCCACCCCTCCCCCAGTCACACTCTATCTCAAAATAAATATATAAACAATAATAATAAAGAAAGCAAAATGCCATTCTGCTGGGAATGTTCGGTTGTTTTGCATTAGATTTTATTAAGGTCCACTTCTTATAGTCAATGATTTCCATCATTGTTTTTTTATGGGAACCCTGGTAAATACATATTTGGAAAAAAAAAAAAACAAGAAAATCTTATTGTTGTATGGAATGAAAATCTGCCGGCATGGGGCCCAGTCATGTGTATTTTGAGAAAGGTCGTGACACACATTTCAACTTGAGAGGTGCCGTCAAGGTCAGCCCAGCATGGGTTGGCTGCTCCTAGTCCCCAGGGTCCATCGTGGGCCTGGGGGTCGCGTTCATTCTTCCCCTGCTTTGCCCAGTTCCTGCTTCTGTGCCGTGGCCCCCAACCCCCGAGGCAGGCAGGCTTGTCCAGAGCAGGAATGTGTGTGACAAATCCTGACCTCGGTCTGTCTCCCTTGCACTAGGGAAACCTCCCTTCTCACGTTAACGCCAGGGAAAGAGTCTGGAATTTGGAGCCTGGTTTGAATCTGAACGCCGCCACCGTCTAGCTGTGTGACCTCTGGAACTTGTCTCTCTGGGCCTGTTCTCTCCCGCATGAAACTACCTGAATCTGATAGATTTCCTTGACTGCAAGCAACAGTCCCCAAGTCTGGGTAAGTGAAGCCGAAAAGGGTAATCATTGAGGCCACGGGCTGCTAGCTCACAGAATCGGGGCGGCAGCTGAAGGGCCAGGGCGCGCAGCCCTGAGATCCAGTGGAGCGAATGCGGATTGCGTTGTTTGGTGCCATTTCGTCACTCCAGGCCGCATACTTGCCTTCGCCACTTAACTTCCCAGGGCCCTCCCATAGGAGGTAGGGTGCCCGGCTCGGAACTGTGACTCTGGACTCAGCCATGTGACTTGCTTCAGCCAATGGGATGTCAGCAGATGCTCCCCGCCCCCAAGGAGAGGCTTGATGTGGTTTTACACATTGGGACTTGCTTGTTCCTGTGCCTCTGCCACCATGAGAAGGACACACCCAGATGAACCTGCTGGAGGGTGAGAGACAGCAACTGGAGCCACCAAGAATTACAGTACAACCATGCAGGGTAACGCCCATGTGGCAAATGTTCTGCGTGTTACACGTACACACCCGTCATTATTTCAGTAGACGCTTTCCAGCTGACAGCAAGGCCATCTCTGCTGGAGGACTCTGATTGCCCGCGAGCACCGCGACCGAACAGGTTGGGGAGGTAACACCCCTCTGGAACAGTTCTCAGCAGACAACTTCGAGCTCGCTCACAACCCCACCCCCCGACCCTCCCCCAGCTGATAGAACTCTGGGGTGCGTGTTGCACGCTGGGTCCCCGAGCACTCCCCAGCGGAATTAAGTTCCATTTGCCCACAGCCGTAACTTGCGTGGTTTCACACCATTTTGTTGGCTGCTGTCCCTTCCCTGAGCAACTTTCCTACTCCCCTAACATCACTTCTCGGGATCACTTCCGCAGGAAACTCAGTGCCTTCAAATCATTGTCTCAGGATCTGCATTTAGAGGACCCACGCTCAGCTAGCCTACTTTCACCTTGGGGCCTGAATCAAGATCACATTCCTTTTAATAGTCAAGTTAAAGAACTCTGACACCTAGGTCACCCTTAATGAAAATGGCTCTCCCCCATCCCCAGACCCCTCCAGTGAGCCCAACCATCCCCAGAGTAAGTGTGATTTGCATTTGAATGTATATAATGAACTCCAGTTTTAAGGGGCTAGATTGCGGAGAGGGGAGGGAGGAAGCATTTACCTTTTGACTTTCTACATTATGTGAATTTGTTCCACGTGTTTGCACCCAAACCCTGCCTCAGGTGACATACCCGAGGAAGCAATTTGGGTCCTTTCCTGAGCTCAGGGAGAGACAGCATGTGAGCACCTGAGCCTTTACTTGGAGGAAGACATCCAAGTATCTCCTTATAAAACTAAACTGTTTCCAAACTCAACCAAATCTGGCTCTTGGTTTGAAAGCCTTCATTTTTCCTCATAAGGTACATTGTAGTCCTTTATTTTTTAAATGTTTATTTATTTTTGAGAGAGAGAGAGAGAAAGTGGGGAGGGGTAGAGAGAGAGGGAGACAGAGGATCCCAAGCAGGCTCTGTACTGACAGCACAGAGCCGGACGCGGGGCTGGATCCACAGTCCTGGAGATCGTGACCTGAACTGAAGTCGGAGGCTTAACCAATTGAACCACCCAGGTGCCCCTGTAGTCCTCTCATTCTACTGTCCTTCCAGAGAACAATGGCATTCCCACCAAAGGGACTATATTAACCAAACATTCCTTTATTGAGTCCGTTGATGACCTGCTTCTTGCAAAGACTTTGCTTGCTCAACCCATCCTTTCCTGAGGGCTCTGAAGTTTTTCTGAAACAGTTTTATAAGCAATCACAAATTTCTAACCAAAAATCCAGCTTCCATGTAAATTACCATGTTCTTGTGTCTTCCTCCATAGGTAGGGAGCGTGCTGGTGGGCACAGAGCCTGATGCCTCCTCTCACTCCCAAGTATCATATTCCTGGCACTTCCCTGGAAGCAGATGGAAACCAGAGAGAGAAAAGTATGCTAGCTGGGTCAGTATGTCTTCCAGAGCCACTCCTTCCAGAATGCTGTGAAAACCAGGTAGATGGAATGAAAGGGAGAAGCCGGCGCCAATGCAACCCGAACCATTAATTATGGCCCCTTTTTCCGACAATAACTCATAGAGCTTAATTACACTTACTTTCAAAGTAATTTAAAATTACCTGGGGCGCCTGGGTGGCTCAGTTGGTGAAGCATCCAATTCTTGGTTTTGGCTCAGGTCATGACCTCATAGTTCTGGGTTTGAGTTCCACTTGGGGCTCTACGCTGACAGTGCAGATCATGCTTGGGATTCTCTCTCTTTCTCTCTCTGCTCCTCCCCCATTCATGTTTCTCTCTCTTTCTCTCTCTCCCTCAAAATGAATAAATAAACTTTTAAAAAATTATAAAAGTTTACCTAAAAATGTGTCTGCAGTTGATAACAAGGAACCTTCATAGTTGGATTATTAATGACTCCATGAGAGGCACACAGAGACAGAAAGATAATCTGAGTTAACTTTCTTGGCGGGGATAGTGCCCCTCCCTATCATACTAAGGGGCACCCTGCATTCAGAACTGAGGTCAAGTGTGAGAGACCGACATGGCTGAGAAATCCTGCTTTTGATTCTTGCCTTCTTAGGACTTCAACAGATATTTGTTTCTTGATTCTTGTACAGCCCCGGGGAACTCACTTCCACCAAAGACTGCTTACCTGGAAAACGCTAAATGGTGAGACCCTTTACGGGCTTCCATGTGGCAATATCTACCCAAATTACAAATGCTTTTATGCTTTCACCAATACCACTTTTAGAAATTTATTAGCCAATTTATTATCATTTGCACATATACAAAAAGATGTCACATACAGAATTATTTGCCGAAGCACCATTAATTTTCTGTTACAGCATTCTGTATAGCACACTATCAGCCAAAAATTGGTAAATAATCCACTTTGCAATTTAACACATATAGTTGAAAATATTAAACCAATGTGTCTAGATACGGGGAACTTAAAAAAAAGGTAATATATCCACACAATAGGCTACTCAGTAATTGTAAATATGTAGAAGCACTCTACATTTTGACATGGAAAATTCCTTAATGAGAATAAATGAGAACACATCATTATATTTGTCAAAAAAAAAAAAACACTAGAAGAAGAATAGATAGGAAACAAAAAGTACAAGGAGAAAAAATGGAGGGAGACAGGGGTGAGAGGGATGCTTCTCAATGTATAATCCTGTGTATGTTTTGATTTTGGAATCATATGAATTTGTACTGATTCAAGAAAATTATGTTATGATATGGTATTTCTGAAGAGACATTTTTATCACATTTTAAGCAAGCGTGGGAGTAGGGCTTGTATGAGAAATCTCTGTACCTTTGGCTAAATTTTGCTGCAAACCTAAATCTGCTCAAAAGAATAAATTCTATTTTAAAAAATGGGTAGGCAAGGAATACAAAAGTGCTGATGCACAGGGGCACATGGACCCCAATGTTCATAGCAGCACTGTCAACAACAGCCAAATCATGGAAAGAGCCTAAATGTCCATCACCTGATGAGTGGATCAAGAAGATGTGGTATATATACACAATGGAGTATTACATGGCAATGAGAAAGAATGAAATCTGGCCATTTGTAGCAAAGTGGATGGACCTCGAGGGTGTCATGCTAAGTGAAATAAGTCAGGCAGAGAAGGACAGACACCATATGTTTTCACTTATAAGTGTAACAGGAGAAACTTAACGGAGGACCATGGGGGAGGGGAAGGGGGGGAAAAATAGTTGGGGAGAGGGAGGGAAGCAAACCACGAGAGACTCTTGAATAATGAGAAAAAACGGAGGGCTGATGGGGGAGAGGGGATGGGGGTGATGGACATTAAGGAGAGCACTGTGGGGATGAGTACTGGGTGTTATATGGAAACCAACTTGACAATCAACTATAAAAGAAAAAATAATAAAATAAAATTAAATTAAAAATGGGTAGGAATTTTCTGGAGCTTGATATGTTAATACATATAAAAAGCCCTGAAACTTTAACATTCTTTAATCCAGAAATTATATTTTTATGAGTTTTTCCTGTGTAAATAATAAATGGAGCAGTTAAAGATTTTACTACAAAGACGTTGATGGCAGCATTGTTTAGTATAACAAGGAACTGGAAACAACCTGAACTTTCTACGCTTGTTTAAAATATGATAAAAATGTTTTCACTCCGCTGTTGTACATTCCATGGGTTTGAACAAACGTATATATTGCCATGTCTCCACCATCACAGTATCATATAGAGTCGTTTCACTGCCCTAAAAATCCCCCATGCCCCAACTGTTCATCTCTTTCTCTTGTCTAGCCTCTGACAACCACTGATCCTTTTACTGTCTCCATAGTTTTACCTGTTCCAGGATGTCATATAGTTGGAATCACACGGTATGTAGCCTTTTCAGATTAGTTTCTTTCACTTAGAATATGCACTTACAGTTCTTCCATGTCTTTTCATGGCTTGATAGATAGCCCATTTCTTTTTAGCACTGAATATTCTGTTATCTGGATGCCCTCCAGTTTATTGATCCGTTAAGCTACTGAGAGACATCTTGGTTGCTTCCAAATTTTGGTGATTACGAATAAAACTGCTGCAAATGCCCATGTGCAGGTTTTTGTGGAGACATAAGTTTTAAAATACCAAGCAATGTGATTGCTGTACCTTATGGTAAGAATAGGTCTAGCTCTGCAAAAAACAAAAACAAACAAAAAAACACAAAAAAGCAAAAAAACACATAAAAAAACCAAAAACCCACCAAACCTCCAAAGTGGTTGTGCCGTTTTGCATTTCCACCACAAACGAACAAGAGATTGCCTGTTGCTCTACATCCTCACCAGCATTTGATGCTGTCCGTGGTCTAGACGCTGGCCTTTCTAATAAGTAGGTAGTGGTATCTCATTGATGTTTTAATTTGCATTTCCCTGATGCTATATGATGTGGAGTATCTTTCCATGTGCTTATTTTCCCTTTGTATATCTCATCATGAAGTGTCAGTGAAGGTCTTTGGCCAATTTTTTAATTGGTTTGTTTGTTTTCTTACTGATGAGTTTTAGGAGTTCTTTGTGTATTTTGGGTAAAAGTCCTTTATCAGATATGTCTTTTACAAACATTTTCTCTCAGTATGATTTGTCTTTTAACTTCTCTTGACAGTGTCTCTTGCAGAGCAGACATTTATAATTTTAATGAAGTCCAGCTTATTAATCCTTTCTTTTATGGATCTTGCCTTTGTTGTTGTATCTAAAAAGCCATCACCAAATCCAGGGTCATTTAGATTTTCTCCTATGTTATCTTCTAGGCATTTTAATAGTTTTGCATTTTACAGTTGCGTCTTTGATCCCTTTTGAGTTAATTTTGGTGACAGCTATAAGGTCTGTGTCTAGATTGGTATGGGGATGTCTAATTGTTCCACACCATTTGTTGAAAAAACTATCAATTCTCCATCATACTGCCTCTTCTCCCTTGTCAAAAATCAAAGGCTATATTTATGTGAATCTATTTCTGGGCTCTTTGTTGCCTTCCACTGATCTATTTGTCTATCTTTCACCCATACCACACTGTCTTGATTACTGTAGCTTTATCGTAAGTCGTGAAGTCAGGTAGTATTGGTCCTCCAACTTTGTTCTTCTCCTTCAATATTGTGTTACCTATTCTGAATCTTCATATAAACTTTTGTTCTGTTTTTTTTTATTTTTATTTTTTTAGAGAGAGAGCATACAAGCAGGGGAGGGGCCAAAGGGAGAGAGAGAGAACCTTTTATTTTCCTTAACCAACTGAGTCACCCAGGTGCCCCAATATCAACAAACATTCTAAAGTTTATATGAAAGGGCACCTATCTGGGTGGCTCAGTTAGTTAAGGATCTGACTCCTGATTTCAGCCCAGGTCATGATCTCACAGTTCATGGGATGGAGCCCTGTGTCAGGCTCTGTGCCAACAGTGCTGAGCCTTCTTGGGATTCTCTCTCTCCCTCTCTCTCTCTCTCTTTCCCCTCTCTTACTTGTTCTCTCTCTCTCTCTCTCAAATAAAGAACTTTAAAAAAAGAATTTGTTGATATGTATAAAATAAGTTGCTGGATTTTGGTTTGTTTTTTTTTTTTTAATCTATAGATCAAGTTGGGGAAAACTAACATCTTGACCATATTGAGTCTTCCTATCTGTGAACATGGAATATCTCTCCATTTACTTAGTGCTTTGATTTCTGTCATTAGAGTTTGGTAGTTTTCCTCATATAGATCTTGTACATATTTTGTTAGATTTATACCTAGGTATTTTCTTTTGGGGGGCTACTAGTGTAAATAGTATCGTATTTTTAATTTCAAGTTCCACATATTCATTGCTGATATATAGGAAAGCATTTGACTTTTGTATATAAACCTTGTATCCTGAAACTTTGCCATAATCACTTATTAGTTCTGGGAAGTTTTTAGTCAATTCCTTCTGATTTTTTGCAAAGATATCATGCCATCTGCAACACAGACCATTTTACTTCTTCCTTCCCAGTCAGTATAAGGAATCTTCCCAATCTGTATAAAGAACCCCTAGGAGCAGAGAGGTAATGGAAATTGCCTGCAATCAGAACCTGGCAGAAGGAAGGTGGAGGGCTCCGGAAACAGGGCTCCAGGCTGACTGGTGGAGACCCAAGTGGGATAATCTTTGAAACGCCGAGGAATCTGGCAGCGATGGAATCGCAAGGTTTTGATGAGGACTTCAGGATAGGAGATTTGAGCAGGGCAAACTGCCCGGAATCCCCAGCTTCTTCGTCGAAAGCTTCCCTCTCCATCCCCACCCTCCCTAAAAGGCCCATTATGCGCCTCCAAAGTCTCCCCGGCACCAACTCTCGGGCACGATGTAATGTACCCCAGCCTCTTCCTAAACAAGCCGCCTTGTAGCGGGAACGGACGCTAGGTCGGGGCTTCTGTCAAAGACCGGACACCCGGCTCCTGCACGGGCGACCCCAGCGAGGCACCTCGGCGGGGCACTGAGGGCCCCGCGGGTTCCTCGGGATCCGCACCACCTGACCCCAGCTACTGAGGTCTCATTCACACTTCGGTGCCAAGACGCAGAAGCCCCTTCGAGCGGCCAACCCGGCGGACTGGGGATCCGTGCCAGGACTTCGCGCGCCCGGCGCCCTGGGCACACCAGGTGCAGGAGCGGAGCGCCCACCCGGCGCCCCGGCGCGGGGGCAGGCTGGGACCCCGGGGCGGAGTCGAGCGCGGGGCGGGGCGCACCGGGCAGGGTCCGAGGCGCCTTGCTGAGCTGTAGGGGCGGAGCGCCAACTCCAGCGGGAAGACAGAGACCGCGACGCGCGGGGGAAGCGCGCTGGAGCGAGGAAGAAAGGACACCCCGTACGCAGCGCCACTGCTCGAGCAAGTCGCGGTCGCCCAGGACGGAACCCAGCGGCCCGGGCGGCGGAGCGAGCCGGGAGGAGGCGCACAGGCAGGCAGGTGCTGAGCTCTGCGCGGTCCGGGGGCTCCCTCGGTGCGGTGGGGGGCGTCACCCGGGCTGGGGGGTGCTGACGCCCACTTCTTTTCTCCCGTGCTTCCAGGGAGGCTCCCGGGCTGGCTCCAAGTGGAGGAGTTCGTGCCGGGAGAGCCCCCACCCGCCAAGACCAGGCAGGGGACCCGGCGACGGGAAGCCGGGACTGAGGAGCGCGGGCGCGGAAAGAGGGTGCCGGCGGGCGGCTGGGCTGGCGGGCGAGCGCCAAACTGCAGGGGAGGGCTTGGGCCGGGGGCACCTCGCTGAAAGGTGAGCTGAAGAGGGGAGCATCTCTCGGATAATTTCCGCTCACCGGATCCTGCCCCTACCCCCAGCTTTCTTCTCGCCCGGAGGCCTCGCACGATGCGCGTTTTGAGCCAGAATCTCCGACTCGATTCCCGCCCTTGCTGGGCGGCGCCTCCGGGACCTCCCGGCCGCGCCGGGGGTGGGTAAGGGAGGGGAGGGGAGGGGGGAGGGCTCCCGGGGTGGGTTGGTCTAGGGCAGGGGGTGCATCCCCCCCGAAAACTGGGACCGAGACCTGCACCACCCGGGCTCACGCCTCCTCCTCGCGGAGCGTGGCAGCCGAGGGGACGCGACTCCGGCTTCTCGGTCTCGGGCCGAGCACTGGCTGCGGGGACTGAGGCTTCGCGGGAGCCGGCGAGCGGCGACCCGGACGGAGGACGCTCCCGGCTGCGGACGCGTGGTGACTTCACCGTCGTCGTCTGACAGAGGAGGTTTTCACCTCGGGTACGCAGCAGTCGCACGAGCTGCAGGTTCTTGCGCCCTGCCACCCTGTGACTCTCGTCCCTGCTGCTACAGTTCCTGTGCCTCGCTCTCCCCATCCTCTAACGCGGCCGGGCCAAACCCGCTGTCCAGTTTGGTCCATTTCTTGTTACCAGCATCCCGCGGCGCCCACTATTGGAATCGTTTCCAGTTGTGTTAAGCCTGGAGAGGCAGGTCACAGCTTGATGACTGGGGTCTTCTTTCTGCTGGTGTTGGGTTGTTTGTTTGTTTGGTTGTTTGTTTCCCAAGGCCCTCCGATGCCTTGAACCGCATGGTGCCCCAGCTCCTAAGGGCTCAGTACTTCAGAGACTTTATTTTTCTTTGCTGTGGGGATCTTGAGGACTCAGACAATGAGGGACAGTTTCAGCTGTCAGGCCCTCCTGGATCTTCCCTGACACCCCTTTTCCCCCAACCCTTGCCCAGCCTTTAGGGCCGTTTTCAGTTAAGCTGAGTCTTGGAGCAGGCACCACTTTCAGAGGACAGAGACCTTGGTGACAAGATGTGGTGCTTCCCAGTCAGGGCTAATTCTGGTGGCGAACCCAGTGGGGAGCTCCTGAGGGAGACAGGGAGCTGATCACAAAAGTGGGAGCAGAGAAGGGAAGCAGATAAAACGTTTCTTGTCAGATCTGGTTCCCACAGCACAGAGGAGCAGCAGCAGAATTCTCTCCCACCCAGAGCCCCCTTCACCTGCAGAATCCTGGGCGGACCCTCATTCATCCCTCCCACAGATTCCTGTCCAGCCTCTGCTCCATCCAGGCCCCAGCCTAGGCAGCAGGGACTTGGTTTATAGGAAGACTGGGACTTGGACCACATAAATCACTGGCCCAGGATGACTCAGCCTGTTTGTGTGAACATGGATTTGGTGATGTCCATGTCCAGGGTTTGGCCAGGACAGAGGGAGCAGTGCCCTGCTTTGGAGGAAAGACCTTGCTGTGTGTCCCGGTCCTCCAGCTTTATTGTCCTTGACCAACAGATGACACAACATGGTGACTGCTGTGGAAGTCTGGTCCAGCCACCTGGAACCAGCTTGTTAAACTTTTCAAAACCCTCGTGGGAATCGATGGTGGGGAAGGGGAGCGTAACTGGGCGGTCAGACCTGTCCTGGCTCCTGGGAAATGGGCAGACGGGTAGGTTCTTCGTGGGTATCTCTGGAGAGTCTAGTTCGTCCTAGGACTGGTACCCCCTGACAGCCAATGGAGGATCTCCCAATTTCCAGATCTCATTCCCCTCTCCCCAAAAGCCGGGGTAGCTCTGTCTGAGGGTAGTCATTGGGTCTGGTTGGCCTGTACTTGGGAGAATATTACCAGGTGTTTTCCTGCATGTTGCCCACTGATTGTATCTCCTTCCAGGGTCCAGGATGGTGTGGTGATTCTCCTCAAGGATGTGGGCAGGGTGCTAGTCTCAGTGACTTGCGACAGTAGGAGGTCTGGATCCCCAGCTCAGAGTTCTCAAACCCACCCACCACTCCACCTGTAGTCTCCACCATGGCAGCTCAGCCTGGGAACACTACTTTTGCACCCAACATCAGTCCAGCTCAAGATCATACCTCCTCCCTCCCGTTCAACTTCAGTTATGGGGATTATGACCTCCCTCTGGATGAGGAAGAGGACATGACCAAGACTCGGACCTTCTTCGCCGCCAAGATCGTCATCGGTGTGGCACTGGCGGGCATCATGCTGGTTTGCGGCGTTGGCAACTTTGTGTTTATTGCTGCGCTCGCCCGCTACAAGAAGCTGCGCAACCTGACCAACCTGCTCATCGCTAACCTGGCCATCTCCGACTTCCTGGTGGCCATCATCTGCTGCCCCTTCGAGATGGATTACTACGTGGTACGCCAGCTCTCCTGGGAGCATGGCCACGTGCTCTGTGCCTCTGTCAACTACCTGCGGACAGTCTCACTCTACGTCTCCACCAATGCCCTGCTGGCCATTGCTATCGACAGGTGAGGATGCTGGGCCGGGGTCAAGACGGGGGCTGGGCCAGGCTGCCCTTATCCTCACTTCAACCCTGACAGGTTGGTGCCACTGCGGGTTTGAATGCCGGGTCATCTATTCAAGGCAAGCAGAGACCTGGTTTCTCCACTTTGGGGCTCACGTTCCCCCCTAAGGTGGGCAAGAGTGAGGCTCCTGAGCCCCCCAGCTCTAGGCCATGCCTGCAGATACCACATCCGCCACAGAGTGGAGAATAAGCCTATCACGTGACCACGAGTAGCCTCAAATACAAATGCAAAAGCAGACAGTTTAGGCAGCTTACTACTTAGAAGCCACATGAGACTTCACCGGGGCAGCCTCCGGTCAAGATCACACGTACCAAGTTTTTCCTGTAAGCGTACCCAAGTCAAGATGTAGAACATTTCCATCACCTAGAAAACTCCCTTGTGCCTCTTACCAGCCAGTCTACGCACCCCACACAGCCACAGATCTGATCTCACTCATCATAGTTTAATTTTGCCTGTTCTTTAACTTCATAAAAACAGAATCATATGGTAACGTACCCTGGTTTCTGGAGCCTTTGTTGTAGAGCTGATTTTAAAATAAGATAACTCCCTATTTGTAGGAAAGAGGGAAGGACATCCTTGTCTTTGTTTCCTTGCGTACATCCATGGGCTCATTTGCATACATTTGCATGAGATGTTCTGGAAGTCCTTGCTCTGTTATAAATTTATTAAATCTATAAAATTCCTAGTAGCAGCTAGTGACAAATCTTACACGTGTTTTATTTACGTAAACAGCTGTAGAGCGATAGGCCAGCATCAGGCCACTGGTGGCTCTGTTTGAGGAGGGCAGTTGGTAAAATATCCTCTTGGTCCATGATGTGCTGAAACTCATTTTTTTACATTTTTAAAATTTTATTACAATTTTTTTAATGTTTATTCCATTTTTTTTTTTTTTGAGAGGGAGAGGCAGACAGCGTGTGAGCAAGGAATGGGCAGAGAGAGAAGGCACAGAACCTGAAGCAGCCTCCAGGCTCTAAGCTGTCAGCACAGAGCCCGACACAGGGCTTGAACCCACAAATTGTGAGATCGTGACCTGAGCCGAAGTCAGACGCTTAACTGACTGAGCCACCCAGGCCCCCCTAAATTCATTTTGATGGTGTGTTCTTTAAACACCTTTTTTTCCCTTCCGTCTCCTTTGAACTCTTCGGTGTTTTCCTTGCTCTCAATGCTATTTAGATTTGTTGTGCTTTTTAATCAGGCAGTTCATTATTTTCATAATGAAATACGCGTAGAGGTCTAAGAGCCATCTTCTTTTTATAACATAAATCCTGCAGGATAAACAATTTTGTTATCACAGCTCTGAGGTTCTCCAACCCTAAAACCAGTGTTTATAAAATCTAACTGTCGACCAAAGGCACAAAATCCCCCGGGACAAATGATACAAAGTCAGATTCCTAGGCCCCACGCCAGCCCTACTAAATGAAAATCCTTGGGCAAGATTGCAGGAATCTGCATTTTCATCCACTTCCCCGAGTGATTCTGAGGCTCACTCAGGTGAGAGTTATCACTGTCCTCCTCCCCTCTGACCCGTGGAACCTTTGTCATTATAACACTGGGGGTTTGGCGACATAGGAGTTTCTTAGGAAGCAACCATCCAGTTACAATACAAAGTGATCCTTTTTCACCAGCTCTTCCATCAGCTTCCCAGTTCCATCCGCAGCTCTGCCTTTCCACCAATCACCCAAGAGGGAAATATTACCACCTTTCTTGTTTTGTTTAAAGTTTTTATTTGAATTCCACTTAGTTAACATACAGCGTAATATTGGTTGCAGGTGTACAATATAGTGACTCAAGACTTCCACACAGCACCTGTGCTCACCGTGGCCAGTGCACCCCTTAATCCCCATCACCTATTTCACCCATCGCCCCCAGTTTGTTCTCCATGGTTAAGAGTGTATTTCTTTGTCTCTCTTTTTTCCCCCTTTGCTCATTTGTTTTGTTTCTTAAATTCCACATATCAGTGAAATCATATGGTATTTGTCCTCTCTAGTTCCATCCATTTGCAATGGCAAGGTTTCATTCTTTTTTTTTAATGTTTAATGTTTATTTACTTTGAGAGAAAGAGAGAGTAAGGGAGGGGTCGAGAGCAAGGGAGAGAGAAAGAGAGAGAGAGAGAGAAAGAGAGACTCCCATGCAGGCTCTGCGCTGTCAGTGCAGAACCCAATGCGGGGCTCAGTCTTACAAACTGTGAGATCATGACCTGAGCCAAAATCAAGAGTCTGACACTTAATCCACTAAGCCACCCAGGCACCCAAGATTGGATTCTTTTTGATAGTTAAGTAATGTTGCATTTATATATACATCTTCTTTATCCATGATCAATAAGTGGACACTTGGGCTGTTTCCATAATTTGGTTATTGTAAATAATGCTGCAATAAACATAGGGGGGCATGTATCCCTTTGAATTAATATTTTTGTATACTTTAGGTAAATACCCAGAATTGTGATTGTTGGCTCACAAGGTAGTTCTATTTCTAACTTTTCGAGGGGCCTCCACACTGTTTTCCATAGCGGCTGCACCAGTTTGCATTCCCATCAACAGTGCAAGAGGGTTCCTTTTTTTCCTCCACATCCTCGCCAGTTCCTGTTGTTTCTTATCGTTTTTATTTTAGCCATTCTGACAGGTGTGAGGTGCTATCTAATTGTGGTTTAGATTTGCATTTTCCTGATGATGAGTGATGTTGAGCCTCTTTTCATGGGTCTGTTGACCATCTGGATGTCTTTGGAGAAATATCTGCTCATGTCTTCTGCCCATTTTTTAATTTGCATTATTTGCTTTGGGAGTGTTGAGTTGTATCCGTCTTTTATGTTTTGGATACTAACCCTTTACTGGATATGTCATTTGTAAATATCTTTTCCCATTGTGTAGGCTGCCTTTTAGTTTGTTGTTGTTGTTGTTGTTGTTGTTTTGAGAGACAGAGTGTGAGCAGGGGAGAGGGGCAGAGGGGCAGAGGGACAGAGAGAGAGAGAGAGAGAGAGAGAGAAAGAGAGAGAGAGAATCTCAAGCAGGCTCCACGCTCAGTGAGGAGCCTGACTTGGGGCCTCGTCCTATGACCCTGGGATCATGACCTGGGCCGAAGTCAAGAATCAGACACTCAACCACTCAACTGACTGAGCCACACAGGCACCCTGCCTTTTCATTTGGTTGATTGTTTCCTTTAGTGCGCAGAAGCTTTTTATTTTGATATAGTCCCACATTTATTTTTTGCTTGTTTCCTTTGCCTCAGGAGACATATCTAGAAAAAAAGTTGCTACAGCAGATGTCAGAGAAATTACTGCCTGTCCTCTCTTTTAGGATTTTTATAGTTTCAGGTCTCACATTTAGATCTTTAATCCATTCAAATTTACTTTTGTGTGTGATACAAGAAAGTCATCCAGTTTCTTTCTTTCCCACTGTCCACTGGAGTGCGGGAAGCAGGGCCTGAGTTGCCAAAATGAGGGCTTGCTGTTCAGGTACCAAGAAGACTCTGGAAGAAGAACTAACTCAGGACTTCATGTCTCTCTCTTTATCTCTCTCTCTCTCTCTCTCTCTCTCTCCCCTTCCCTCTCAACTCCCCTCCACCCCCCTCCAATATAGTTTCAGCATGAAAAGTATCTCAATAACCAATGCCAGAGAGAATTTCTACATTCCTGCTTATTCTGTCGTCAACTCTTAAATTCTAATATTTTCAAATTCAATAACATCTTCCTCATTACAGAAGAGGTTCCAAAATTCAGAGTTGTCATCAAATAAATCAGGAAAGAAGGACGTCTGTTTGGCACAGTCCATTAAGCTCTGACTTCAGCTCAGGTCATGATCTCGCGGTCTGTGAATTCGAGCCCTGCATTGGGCTCAGTGCTGACAGCTCAGAGCCTGGAGCCTGCTTCGGATTCTGTGTCCCCTCTCTCCTCTCCCCCATTTGCACTCTGCCTGTCTGTCTGTCTCTCTCAAAAATAAATAAACATTAAAAAAGAAAGAATTTTAAAAAAGGAAGGAAGGAACACTGGTCTCCGAGTGACTCAGTATATCTGGGTTCCAAGCTGTGCACCTGGATAAATCTGTTATGTTCCTGGGACTTTGTTTCTTCATCTGTGAAATAGAAATAATAATAACTTGACTGACAATGTCTCCAGCTTTTTGTCAGCTTCTGAGAGGGCAAACCTCCATAAAGCATGTTGGAAGCTATAGTATTTTGTTAAAACTGATCTTTTCCCATGGCTTGTTCGTTGGCAAGGGGGGCATCTACAAGGTCTTTGTTACCATCTGTCTGCTTGGGATGTGTGCTTCCTGAGATCAGCACTCTCCTAGGTTCTCTGTGAATTGAAATAACATCTCCCCAGGGTGCCTGGGTGGCTCAGTGGGTTAAGCATCCGACTTTGGCTCAGGTCATGATCTCGCAGTCAGTGAGTTCGAGCCCCACGTCAGGCTCTGTGCTGACAGCTCGGAGCCTGGAGCCTGCTTTGGATTCTGTGTGTGTCTCTCTCTCTGCCCCTCTCCCACTTACACTCTGTCTCTTAAAAATAAATAAACATTAAAAAAAGAAAGAAAGAACGAACATCTCCCGGGTGTTCTGCACGTGAACCTTGCTCCAGAAGTGGCAGTAGACAGCCATTCTGATAGCTCTACACAGAATAAGCATGTTTTACCAAGGAGTAAAGAGCACAGGGAGGCCCGTGTCCCTCTCGCTGGCCTGTGTCAGGGTGTGTAGGCTTACCTCATTGACTACCAAGTGGCCCCTATGCTCACAGAGAAAAGCCCTGCTCTCCAGGACCAGCATCATCACAATGCAAGTGAGAGCTTGACCATCCATCTTTCTTATCATTTTGCCTTACTTTTCAGTTGGTTTAGAACCTGAGTGCTATTTATTAAGCTGTCATATTGTAAAGCGTGCGACTCCACGTGCTGCTTTGACATCTTTGAGCCCACGGGGCCCCCAAGGTCCTTAGCCATGAGGCCCTCTGTTCTCGCCAGATACACCCCTCCACCCAGCAGGAAAGGCTCTTGACCTGCTAGTCCTGTCTTGGCTGGGCCAGCTGCACCCCCAGTCCTCAATCTGATGCGTGTCACCTCCCCATCAGAGGGCAACGTTATTCAAACAAGCCGATCACCTCCTCTCGTAGGAGTCAAGGGTCATTTCATCCTCTTGTCACTAGAAAGCCTGCTGCCCACTGCCCCTGCCGGCTCATTCTGTTCTTGAGTGCCACTCCCATGTGGCCCCGCATGGTGAGCAGTGTCCCTCTCCCTGGGCAGTGAGTGCATGGGACTAGTTAACACTATAGGGCTCGTCTGTCCACCGTCGGGTGTTGTGTGTTCACTCACCTCACACTCCGCAGGGCAGGAGAATCCTGCCTTCATCAGTGGGGTGAAAGGAGGTGGTCAGAATCTCACAAACTCCATGAAACGTTCCCAGACTACATGGCTAACATAATGACCATGTCTTCCTTCAGTTTGCTCTTGACCGGTCTGTCACTTGATTAGAGTGTGTGTGTGTGTGTGTGTGTGTGTGTGTGTGTGTGTGTGTGTGTGTAAGAAAAGCTCCTGGAGGTCAAGGACTGTGTCTTCTACTTTGTCTCCACATTCACAGGTTGGGCCCACAGCAGAACCAGCAACCTGTTGTAGATTTACCAGGTTGTAGCAGATGCTACTGATGTGCTCCTCTCAGACCCCCTTTGTTCTTGGCACGTCTGCGCCCCTGTCCCACCTGCCAACACCCACATCTTTTTGTCTGAAGGCCTTTTCTGGCTGCCCTGACAATGACTCAGGAGAGTTAGTGTATAAATACCCCTGCTCTCTCCCACACCTGCTCCAAGAGCTCCTTGGCCAGAATGAGCACCAGCTGCCTATAGCAAAGCCTTGCTCAATAACACAGCCTGTATTGACCCCATGAAGGGCTCCAACCTCTTTCCCAGGCAGGGTCACTCACTGGAAAGAGTAGGATAAAGCCTAACACTGTGGGCCGCTTTATGGTGTCCAGGCAACTTCACACACCTCATCGGAGCTTGAGACAACCCAGGGAGTTGGGTGTAAAAGCTCTGTATCAGGACCCTGGATCCGGGTCTCTGCACCAAGTGAGGCTGGGCAAGTCATTTGCTTCTCACATTAGTAGATTCCTTAGATTCCAACCCAAGCGCATCCCTATGCTCCTGCTCTGTAATGCGGGATGATCTCTGGAGAGAGGAGAGAGAAGGCCCTAGTGCACTGCCCTGAAAAGGCCCCCACCTCTCTCTGAGCTCTGGAGCCCTTTTTTCACCTTGAAACCTTGAGATATTTGGAATAAAGGGTTTTTAAAGTATTAAGTTCTTGGGCAGAATGGCAGGACTGAAAGCCAACGTGGCATCAATAGGACTAATAATAATAACAATAATGTCACATATATTTATTGAACACCGACTACATGAAAAGCATTTTACAAACATGCTCATGTTTAATATTTACAGCAGCCCCACAAGGTGGGTTGTCATTTTATCCCATGTTGCATTTGAGGGAACAAATCTCAGAGAGGCTGCGTGATTCTGGGATTTGTTCCCTCCAGACCCAAAAGCCACTAAGCGGGAGGAGCCAGGATTTATTACACCTATGTGCCCAAAGCCTGTGCTGTTTCCACTAAACCAGTGCATTGCTCCAAATGACGTAGCTAAAATAAGATGATGTCTGTTGATGCTGAATAATTACATGGGGACTCACTGAGCTACCCTGTCCGTGCTTTGGTGCCTGGTTGGGCTTCATTCGAGGCTAATGTTCCCGAGCCCACATCATTATTGCTGATGGCTTTCCTCCCCCACCAGATATCTCGCCATCGTCCACCCCTTGAAACCACGGATGAATTATCAAACGGCAGCCTGCCTCATTGCTTTGGTCTGGGTGGTGTCCATTCTCATTGCCATCCCCTCGGCCTATTTCACGACAGAGACGGTCCTCGTCATCGTCAAGAGCCAGGAGAAGATCTTCTGCGGCCAGATCTGGCCAGTGGACCAGCAGCTCTACTACAAGTCCTACTTCCTGTTCATCTTCGGCGTGGAGTTCGTGGGCCCCGTGCTCACTATGACCCTGTGCTACGCCAGGGTGTCCCGCGAGCTGTGGTTCAAGGCCGTCCCGGGCTTCCAGACGGAGCAGATCCGGAAGCGGCTGCGCTGCCGCAGGAAGACGGTGCTGGTGCTCATGTGCGTCCTCACGGCCTACGTGCTGTGCTGGGCGCCCTTCTATGGCTTCAGCATCGTGCGCGACTTCTTCCCCGCCGTGTTCGTCAAGGAGAAGCACTACCTCACCGCCTTCTACGTGGTCGAGTGCATCGCCATGAGCAACAGCATGATCAACACTGTGTGCTTTGTGACGGTCAAGAACAACACCATGAAGTATTTCAAGAAGATGCTGCTGCTCCACTGGCGGCCCTCCCACCACGGAAGCAAGTCCAGCGCCGACCTGGAGCTCAAAACCAGCGGCATGCCGGCCACGGAAGAGGTGGACTGTATCAGGCTCAAGTGACCGGCTGGTGTTCCACAGTGGAAAAGCCCAAAGCCAGAACTCAGAGCACACAGTCCACCAGTAATCAAGTTCACACGGGCTGCCTGGGGAGAGGGCAACTGTGTTCCCACCTCACTACCCTCAAGGAGAGGGTACTTCTTAGCCATCGTGTGCGGTGAGACTCCATGCGGCTGACATTGACTGAACCCCTCCTGTGTGCCAGCCACACCAGTGAGACTGGACAAGGCAACGGGAGCTGGCATTTACCGATTACTTACTGTGTGCAAAACTTAAACAACAAAAAAATGGCAGAAGCTATTGGAGTCACCCAGCAATGGCCAATCAGCAGCCTCAAATAGTTACTGAGGCTCACTCTCCACATACCTGCCTGCATTCTCTAACGGTCAGTTTGTAGGGCCGTCAAAAGGCTATGGAATAAGCCACTTAGACATGATGGAAGTGTAAGGATAAGTTCATCAGAGTGTGGAGTTTACAGCCTCTTGGGAAGAGGGTTCATGCCATCGCATTGAACTTGCCCACTCAGCTCCTACTACCTCCCTAAGAATATTCTCTAGGATTCTGGCTGTGGAGAAAAGAATTTTTCTCATGACCAAGCCATTGATATCAACAATGGTGTTATTTCAAAGGAGAGGACCAAAAAAATCTCTTTTCTACTGATGCTTGAAAGCTCATCATTCTTTTGAGTGAAGACATGCAGTCCTGAAATGAGGAACACATCCTGTCCCTGATACATTAGTGTAAAGGACTTCAGAGGCTGTAACGTCAGGGAGGAAGGGGACAGGGAAAAGAGTGGAGCTTGCCACTGGCAATGAACATAATCGATGTTGCTCTTTTGCTAAGGTCTGGATCACTTTTCTAGGACAAATCCTCTTCTTAGAACAAACCAAGTGATCTCTACTCGGAACAGAAAAGCCTGGGTTCGTCTTCTAAGATTCACGTGACCTGAATGCTTACTCTCTCTGCTTCTTGGTTTTGCTTCAGTGAAATAAGGATGATGAAAATACTTGTACTGTCTACCTTACAGGACCATTGGGGGAGCCCACTGAGGCTAGAGTTCGGGAAAGTCCTTTTTAACTATACTAGTGATAAGAACGGCTATGTGATATTGAACAGTTTGGGGATAAGGAATAAGGGAACCCCATTCACTGTGACTTAATGTGAAGAAACACTCCCACTTTTTCATCCCTGTTTTTTGGACCAGAGACCCCTGAACTCTTCAGAGTACAGCCCATCTACACTGGGGTAAAAAAGGAACCCCTGCCCTGGGTTATAATGAGGAAGATTTAACCTCAGAACTCCAGCGACTGCCCCCGCCTTCAGCCTATTCAGACGTGTGGACAGTCTTCCCTGCATGGTGTCAAGGAGCACATCCCAGGGCTGCATAATGTTTGCATTACCATACATCGGTGACGATTGTGTATATATGTCCTCCATTCTTCCTTGTTCATTTTGAAGCAGAAACTACAAATGGTACCTGGTTTGGGACTGACCCATCCACATTTGGACAACTCTGACTTTTCTGTAAAGAAAGGGTTAACGAGATGTCTGCCTGTTAGTTTTTTCATTAAGTGTTGGTTTGCTTACCCAACTGTGAAGTTTCAACCAACGTTTTCTTCCATCACCACCCAGCTGACTCACCTTCAGCCCAATCACTCTACCCTCAGAAAATGCAAACTCACTTTAACATCAGCTTAAACCAAATGGTTTGCAAATTTTAAGTTTACAAAATTTACACAATGCATTTTAAAGCCAAACAGCTAAGTATTTGGGATTATCTGCATTTTTACAAATAGGATAATAACTATGCTTTTATTTATTACCCCCATCCAGACCCTTTTCCTAATTAGAAGATTCGTTAAGAGTAGACTGTGCACCAGTTGTGGGTGTCAAAAGGATTCAGCCCTTTTTTCCATTTTACCCTGAAATGGATCATCCTCTTTTCATTGAAATTTAACTGAAATAACTTTTGTAAATATCAGGTTGTGTTTGTGATTTTCCAGGGAATGAGTGTTATGTTGTTATCCAACTAAATAACTAACATATGGAATCTTAACCAGTGTTCAATTGTTTCCCTTCTAATCTTTTGTATATGTTAGCATATTTAGATATAAATGAAGTAATAGCCACCTAAAGAGTTCAACCCTGAAACAGACAAGAAATGTGTTGAAGGCATGTTTAGAACAGTGGCAGCTCAAACCAGCATCCAGCCTCATGCAGGTTACATCCCTCAAGCTCACAGCCCAGGAGTGTATTCATGCATGCAGAAACTACTCTGTGCCCATGTTGCCCCTTCCTGTAAAAGTCATCTTGTTTGTGTAATGAAAACCGCTGTTTGCATGGAGACTGTCTATTCATCTAACTGGTGTTAAGGTAATAAAAAATGAATTGCACTTGTGTTTACCCTTTTCTTCTCTAGACTAATTAATGACGAGCACCTGGGTGGCTCACTCGGTTAAGCATCCAACTCTTGGTTTCGACTCAGGTTATGAGCTCAGGGTCGTGAGATCAAGCCCAGAGCCTGCTTAAGATTCTCTCTCTCCCTCTACCCCTCTCCCCTGCTCATACTCATGCTCGTGCTCTCTCTCTCAAATAAAAAAAAAAAAAGACTAACTAATGATAAGCTTAAGATTCTTTTAAAAGGCTAAGATATGTAAGCATTTATACATACTATTACATACTGAAAATTTAATCTCATTTGACAAAACAGATCCATTTCCTTGTCCAGAACAAGAGAAAAGATGCCTTTGTGATGAAACTGTTAGAGATTTTTCTTTCAGCATCCAATATCCAAATAGGTTGATTCTCAAACTGAAGAAATCAAAAATGGCTTCAAGCGCTCAGGCATAAAAACCAATTCCAGACTTAGGGAGAATGTGACATGTGGAAGGTGATTAGAAAACTTAAAAGAGTTCTGTTTCTAGGGGGAAATGATGGCTTGAAACGTCCTCAGCTTAACCATTCTCTCCCCCTTAGGCTCAGAAAGATACACACACACACACACACACACACACACACACACACCTATTGGGCACGAGAACAGGAAATGGCCTTTCAAGGGCACATGATTCAACTTACTCGTTTCTTAGGTGAGGAGATCTGAACCCCAGATGAAGAAATGACTTACTTAAGGACGCATAGCTAACACTTGTTGGAGTCAAAACATTGCCCCAAGGTCTAACTCCGGTCCAGTGAACTGCCCTCAGTCACTGTATTCTGGAGTCCAAAGGAGATAACCTTCTCTAGGAATGCTTAGAGGGCCATTTAAACTGGTTTCCAACCTACTGGAAGAATCTTAAGTTGCACAAAAAATACCTTCCCTCCCTCTGGCAAGCAAAAAGTGCATCCCATCCACATGACTTCATAACCCAGACTTCACAATTCCAGAGAAACCAAAGAGAATTATGCCAAGGCTCCTCTATGGCTCCTGTGTTTCTTTCCCCCAGGAGAGACACGCCCGCACTGGGAGAGGTCTAAACACATTGACCTGAATGTACATGGAGTTATTGGGAAGTGATACTAGAGCATATGGGAAAGCACTGTGAGGAGAGGTGACCCTGATCCAAAGGACAGCAGGTAGTGGGAGAAGGGGTTTGTTCATATTCAAAGATAAAGCAAGTCTGGGGCCACCCAAGACACAGTGTGCGGTCCTCACCCAAGTCACTACCAACTGACCCCAAGCAGTGGTCACTCTTCATGCTTCCCAAGAACCAAATGCCTTCTGGTCACCAGGTCAGCCTCCCTCCTGAGGTATACCCACCAGGCACACGTTGCCCCCTGGGGTTTCTTGTCCAACCTACTCCTGTGTTCAAAGAGCTCTAAATACAGGGCAGTTTTCCAAGAGATTAAACTTATGTGAGAAAAAAAAAATGTGGTTGGCACTTTCTCCAGATATAACCAACTAGTGGGAGGTAAGGGATTTATTGGAACTTAGAATGAAAGTAATCACTAGACAGGGAAATAGGCAGGAAGGAGGTTTGCCTCCAAGCAGCAGGAAGCTCAGCCCTTGGAACAGAAGGCCTTGTAGGCAGAAGGTCCTTGCATCCTTTTGCTGACTCTTCTTCTGAATTTCCACAGATGAGTCACAGGCTGAAATGAAAGAGGTCATTCCTGGAAGCTTGTTTAAGTGTTGTTTAATGTTGTTTAATGTTAACCCCAGCTCTGGATACAACACAATCTTTTGACCGAACTTGGCTTTAGGGATGGTCCACTGTGTGTACAAAAGGGTCCCTTGCCCACGCATCCGGTCTCTGTGCTGGCTGGAGGAACAGAGCTGATGGAGACGCAAGCCTGTGTCGAAAGGCAACTCTTGAGGTAATATATGAAATGGAGACACTGTAAACACAAAAGTAGAAGGAATTCAGAAGACAGTTACCTTCCAGCCATGGGGATCTGAGAAGGTTTGGGGTGGTGGGGTTGTAAGGTAGAGCCCTGGATGATGGTGGGGAGAAGGTATCCCAGGCCGAGGGGACAGAACGACCAAAGATGTAGAAGAGGGGAAATGAGATGGAATACGCATGGAATGATGAATTGTTTGATTTGCACAAAGCATGGGGAGTGTTTAAAGGGAGAACAGACTCAAGCAGCAGGCTGAGGAGCGGGATGATGAAAGTGGCCAGGGGGCGGGGATGAAACGAAAGAGTCCGGGATGCACAAGCATACAGAATCAGGTTCAGACAGTAATTCCTGCCTAACTGTGTGCATTTGGAATATACCTGACCCCTTAGCCAGGCCTTAGTTCCTCGTGTATCAAATGGGAATAATGATAATACCTATATCATAGGATTATATGTGGTCTAAATATATACCTTAGAAAAATGCCTAGTACATCATAAGCAGTCAAAAGATATGATCTGTTATTTTTAGAATGACTAACTATAGGAACAGAATTTTTTCTAGATGAATCCAAAACATTGTGTCATGTATAATGGATATAATATTTGGGGATTATCAAATCATAGTATTTTTATTTTCTGTGATTTCAAGTCTGTAGTCAATTTGCCTCCCAACCATACCAGACCAGATCAAATCACAGGGGTTCTTCCATAATGTTGAGAATGCCCTTTCCACCATTAAGCCTGAGCCAGGAAGTTTCATGACCCTCAGGAAGGAGACTCTGATGCAAGGGAAGGCCTTTCCGTAGAGAAAGAAAAAAACAAGGACCACTCTTTCCAGTTCCTATGATGTTGGGGGGGCAGGGGGAGAAAAAAATGTTAATTGAACACCAAAGGTATTTGTCTTTGCTTTTTCCTTCACGGGCTAAATCTAGGTGGTGGAGGTGGGGATGCAATAGAAGTAGCTAAGTTATGGGAAGTCCTCAGATCAAGAAGTAGGGACGTAACAATGGAATGCTTCCCCAGGCTCAGTCTTCCTCAAGCTCCTTTAAGAGGAGTTCTCCATGTGACCTAGAGAGATTGTGGACCAGAAGTGGAAGGGGCCACCATCTTGGTTCCCAGGTTCTGTGACACAATCTTGACATGTGGAAGCATGCTTAAACCTCTGTGTCATCTCACTTCACCATTTAAAGATGGCTAAATCTCCCCACCCTTGCCCCACCTGGAAGTCCTTAATGTAGGAGTGAGATCGGTAGGCAAAGTGAAATGTGAGTTGTTATTGGGGCTCCCCTGGTGAACAGCTGTTAGGAAAACAAGGCACCTAACCTCATCCAGGAGTAATTCAAAAATAAGTTCTTTCCCCTTGGAAAAAAAAAAAGAGAGAGAGAAGACAGAAGGAGGGAGGGAGAAACCAAAAGAGAGAACACACCTTTCCAACCTGATTCAACAGCCACTCACTGGAAAATGTGAAGGATGAAAAGGTGTGCCTACAAAATATGCAGATGGGAAGATTTGGAAGAAGAGCTCATCCTTGGCTGTTCTGTGGGACCTGGAATGTCAAAAGCTTTGAGCTGCCTTCTGGAACCCCAGGGCATTCTCATAGATGGAGCTCTCCAACACCTAAGAGTACCTCCAAGGAAAGAGGGGCAGACCTTGGGTGAGACAAATCCTTTGTGTAGACAATGGAGTGTCTAAAAAACTGAGTGGGAGTCCCAAGATAGGAATGAGAAAGGAGTTGGTGCTCCCTTTTAAAGTAAGAACAAGATCGGTTAAGTGTCCGACTTTGGCTCAGGTCATGATCTCACGGTTTGTGAGTTTGAGCCCCATGTTGGGTTCTGTGCTGACAGCTCAGAATCTGGAGCCTGCTTCGAATTCTGTGTCTCCCTCTCTCTCTGCCTCTCGGCTGCTCACACTCTGTCAATTTCTCTCAAAAATAAATAAGCATTAAAAAAAATTTTAGGGGAGGGGGAGGGAAGACAGGAGTGATGGTCATGGGGGGGCACTTGTGGGAAGAAGCAATGGGTGTTATATGGAAACCAATTTGACAATAAACTGTTATAAATTTAAAAAATAAAAATAAAAATAAATAAATAAATAAATAATTTAAAAATTTTTAAGTAAAAATGTCTGCTTCTACCGATTATTGCAGAACTTATTTTCAAAACCTATTAAGTAAACCAAATATAATTATAAGAAGCAAATAAAATTAAAGTGAAATGTTAGAATAATTTTGGACAAGAGTTTTTAAATAATAATACTATAAAATTACATGTCATTAAATTTTCAGTGTAACAACTTGTAAAATAATGCCTTGAAAAAATGTAAATGCAAAGTAAAAGAAGAAATGGAAGATATAACTTGACTAATACCCAATAAAAATAGTAGTAATAAAAAATATACCCCTAAATTTTTTTTAAAAGTCTACTTCCAACCCTTCCATTCAATATGTAGTAGAAGTCAGCGTCATAAGACAAGAAAAAATACATGAGAATTATAAAAGGGCATTGTCCTTATTTGCAGGTAATATACTTGTCTACATAGAAAAACCAAAAAAAAAATCTAGTAAAAAATGAATAGAACAATAAAAGTGCACAACAAGGTAGTTGGCTACAAGATCCAGAAACAAAAATCAATAGCAAACTTGACAAATATATTCCATAATTCTATCCAAGTCACCTTTTTGAAGAAGGGATTTATTTTACCAGAGACCAATGTTTATTATGAAGCCACAGTCATTAAAACAGTGAGGTATTCAGGTGATAGACAAATAGGCCAATGAAATAGAATATAAAGCCTCAGATATAGATGCATGTGTACATGGGAATTGGCAAAACATCAAATTTTCTCCAAAATGTGCAAATCAAGACTCAAGAACTAATTTAACCTGTTGTAGAGACATAAAATGAGATTTTACACATTTGACTTTTCTTTGTTACTAAAACTTTACACCTCCAGTCTCCTCTTACACTCATTTGTGGAGGTGCTAAAGGGGATAAGGGTCAGATCAGGAAAGGGAAGTGTGGTCTGCCCCCCTTTAGCCTGTGTGAATGCCAGGAGAGGGGTATCTGGGTCATGGAGGGGAAGGGGAGTAGGTGTCCAGGCATTCCTGGGTCACCAGCAGCAAAGTGAGCAGAGGTGGAGATGGAGCCATGATGCCAAGCTACTGCCAGGTAGATACCTCATGAAGGACTGAAGAGCACCCCCCTCCACAAGGCCAGGCAGCTGGGAGGCTGGTCCATGGATGACTCTACCCAAGTCTAGTCAGTATCATATATTACCAACAGAATTCCTCTACCATGCATAACACACCAGCAAGTCACTTGCTCAACAGTCTGTGATCTCCCTTCCTGGCACCAGAGACAGTTGCCCACTTTTATAATAATCCTTTCCTTCCCCCTAACATCACCAAAGAGAAAGCCAAAGCTACATAATCATGGGCTATGATTCTGCCAGCATACATTTATCACCATGTAAGACAGAAAATGTAGGCTTCTGTTTTATGTGTCCTTTCCTGCCTGTCTCATACCTACTCAGACTCTTCTAAGATCATGAGAGTAATTCTCAACCTCCCCACCTTCATCCTTACTACCTACTCCAGTTTCTCTAGTGGAAATGACTCTCAGGATTCTTGGCCTGTTGGCTGGTTCAGCTCTTATGCCCAGCTCTGGGCTTCCCACCCCATTGGGCCTGAGCCTTATTAGATGCGGGAGGATTTCCCGTCCCCCATCTCCATTGCCCAAGACCCCTCTTTCTTTCCCTCACCAGAGAATGTCACCTCCGTTTTAGCACTGGCACATCCAGAAACAATGACCTATAATTTAGAACCATGTGACTACTTTATTCAATTCCTGGGTCCTGCCTCACATGGCTCAAGCTTATTCCACCTCTTCCCCTCTAACCTGCACCACTGCTGCCTCGGAAAATCAATCCCATGCAAACTGGGACGCTTGGTGCCTTTACTCTTTTTCCATGGGGCCAGTCAGATGGTTCAAAGGAAAGACTTTAATGAAGGGCTATTTATAAAAGTGTGGGTGGAGCTAAAGGAACCAATGAGAGGTGACTGGGCTCCCAAACGCCAGCAGCAGAGGACAGATTTACTGCCCTTAGGTCTGGAGAGCAAGGGAAGGCAATGGTAGCATAGGAGACTGGTGAGAGCTGCAGGCTGTGGAAGGGCCATTTCCGGAGGGATGGATAGTATACTCCAACCTCTCTGACCTGCTGCCCTCCAGTCTCAGATGCCTCCTATTGGTCAAGCCCAACAAGAATCCAGCTGGCAGGTGAGCCAAAAAAAATGCCACCCCTAGGGTCAGTCTCCAAGCACAGAGCAGAGCAGAAAATGAATCTAGGGTGGACAGACAGCACAAGCGTCCTTCCTGTCATGGTAGGTCCTTCATTTCCCCTTCAGCTCTATCACATGGGCTCTCCTGGTTTCTAGAGAAGGGAGTTTCTCTCAAGTCCTTCATGAGGTGTCTACCTGGTATTTCCCAAGGCACTATGGCTCCCACAATGCTACTCCAACTACTCAGCTATGAGTGAGACCATCTCTCTGACTTCCTCCCACTCCTGGGGGTAGAGGATCTCTGATACTTTTCTGATGCCAGGAGATACTTTGAACTTACAGAGAGATGACAGGGAGGGCATGGCTCCCGCCAGAGAGCTCCCAGGGGGAACGCAGGCAGGTAGGACAGAAGCAAAAGGGAAGAAAACCACAGGACTTCAAAGCTCAAGCCAAGATCCTTTGGTCCAATCCCTTGGCATATTCGAGGACGACAGTCCCTTCTCTCCTGTCAGAGGGTGTCCAACAAGCAGCAGAGTGGCCCAGGCAGCCCTGATAGGAAGGGCTATGGACCATGTAGCGATACTTTTTCCAAGTTCACACCCTCCGTTCTGTCCAGACCAGGCACAGATCCCCAGCCCCCACTCAGACACGGTTGCCCTTTTCTAACTTAGTGTGCGTTTTCCTGCCTGCATCTGGTATTCCCAGCTCCTTCCTCTCCTTTCTTTCTAGGTTTATTTATGTCATCCCATCACTTTGTGTTGTCACCTAGTCCCAGTTCCATGTTCTTTGCCAGCTTTTAGTGACTTTAAAAAATATGGTTGCTATAACAACACTTGCAAAGATCACGGGCTGGCTGCATTATTTAGCAGTTGGTATGTCCCATCTGGGAATGACATCCTAGTGAAACAGAGGGTGTGGGCTTCCGTTTTATGTTAACATTAAGACTCAGGGAGGAGAACCACTGGCTGGCAGGCACACACACTAGCTCATTTGACTCTTCAACTACACTGTTAGGTACAAACCGGTATCGATCCCATTTTATAGAAGAGGAAACTAAGGCTCAGAGAGGTTGAGCAACTTGTCCCAGATCATGCTGCTAGCGAGGGTCAGAAGTAGGACAGGAGCCCAGATCTGTTCAGCCCTAACACACACGCTGTTAACCAGTAAAATAAATTTCTTCTATAAATCACTTCAAGGTCTTTGAAGACACAAACATGAGAGGTAGTGAGGCAGACCTGCAGGAGCCCCTCCTTCTAGCACCTTCCGCCAGCCCTGAATGAGAATTCTCCTTCTAGTCCATGGCTGGTCAAGGCTAATGCTCCCATGGTTCTCTTCCTTCCTGAGAACCTGGCATGTTAACTAGAATGTCTTCTTGGGGTCCAAATACTGTTTTCCAACCCCCTTGTTATCAGATCAGAATCTGACCCTGAGACTGGAGTTCAAGTGTAAGTGGTCAGTTTACAAAATAAGTTCCTTAATGAATCAGATGATTAATTAAATAAGGAGAACCCAGTAAGAAAATGAGGGAAGCAGGATATGAAAGGGGAAGAAACTAAAGAGGGGAGCATTTCTGGTGGGGCCCCCGGCTCAGCCTGATCCCAAGGGGAGATCTGGAGCATATATTATACCTTGGACTTGGTCTACCTTGGGGAGCTGAGCTCTGTACTTCCACACTTGTCCTTGGTTATGAAGGGAGGAACGTGGAACTCCCAGGCCCCTCTAGCTCTTGTCACTGCCCAAGATGATTTTCCAAAAGGCACAGGTGCAAGCATTTGCAGCCACGCCAGCTGGAGGTACACATGGAGCGTGGGCAGAAGGACCCCAGGGGATCCGGGTGGTACAATGACAGTGTCCATGACACACACCTGTTACTCTCCTAAAACCAAGAGCCAGTACTGTTCAACTCCAGAGTGACCGCCAGCTCCACCCTCCTGATGCCATCGCTCTGTCTTCCAGGCGGTTCTGAGAATGTGCAGCTTGGATTTCCAGCCCTAGCATGAGCTTTGTCCAACCCCACTCAATTAATTCTCTACCTTGCCAAATGTCCATGATCCAAGGTTGAGGGAAAAGAGCAGCATGTTGAAGGGAGGCACTTTTCTCGCCACTTACCGCTTTCATTTCTCTGGCTTCCCCACAGACTCTGTGTACATCTGTTCCTCGTCTTTACCTTATGTTTCAGAACCAGACTGAATGGATGAATAGCCGGGGCTGTCAGAAGCGGCCTCCCAAGTGGGGTGACCTGACCCTTGGGCAGCTCCAGTGGGAACTAGGCTCCTGTGGCTGGGCCTTTTCAAGCTCAACTCAACAGTCTACCAGTGTGTCTTTGTTCCTTTTTATTCCAGGAACAGAGAAAGGAACTTTCGTTTTCTCCAGGGAGTGAGGAGGGATGAAGGTGAGGTCATTTGGAGAGGGTAAATTGAGACAGAAGTGGGGCAGGACCTCTCACTGCTCCTCACCCACCCACTGTCTCTGCCTGTATTGGAGGTGGTTCCATACTACAAATCTGAAAAAACATGGCTGTTTGCACTTAATGAGCCATTTCCTGCATTATCTAGGGCAGTCTGTGACTCTCATTCACCCCTCAGTGTGCGCGCGCGCACACACACACACACACACACACAGCCCTGGCTGGGTGTGGAGAGGACAAATGACCAAATGCTCCTGTTCTGATTGTGCTAGGAAGCTAAATCCATGTGTGATACGTGAGTGGTCCATAGAACCCCCAGCCTTCTTGTTTTCTTTTTTTTTATGTTTTTTTTAATTCATTTTTGAGAGACAGAGACAGTGTGACAGGGGAGGGTCAGAGAGAGAGGGAGACACAGAATTTGAAGCAGGCTCCAGGCTCTGACCTAGCTGTCATCACAGAGCCTGATGCAGGGCTCGAACCCTCGAACCGTGAGATCATGACCTGAGCCGAAGCCGGATGCTTAACCAACCGAGCCACCCAGGGGCCCCACTTTCTTGTTTTCTAACAGGAAAGTCGGGTCCAGAAAGGCAACCTGTCCTATGCGAAGTCACAGAACCTGTTGCGGGCAGACTGTGATCTAGAACCCAAGCCTCTGGTCCCCAGTGCCCTCCTGGGGGCTAGTTGTGGAGAGTCAAGAGCAGGGTCCAGCTGGGCCCAGCCTGCCATGGCTTACTTCAAGGTGAGAAGATTTGTAGGGGAAGAGGCTCTTGAAAAGTGAGAAGTGAGTCTTATGGCCTTTCTTGGGACAGAGAGAGCCCTTCCCAGGTAGGACTGCCAGATTCACAAATTAAAATACAAGATGCCCAGGTAAATTTGAATTTCAGGTAAGAATGAATCATGTTTTGGAAAAAGTATGTTCAGATACTGCAACTCTATCCATTTCCAAGGTTCGGATGGGGTGGAGGGTAGGAACACCATGACTGCCACTCCTCATTTCCTGGAGGTGGGGGTGAGGGGTGGGCGGCTTAGGCCCTCAGAGCTCTGACTATAGCAAATTCAATCTGTCCTGTTTTCTAGTTTCAGTTCTGGTCTGAAGTCAACAGAGACTAGGTGGCAACTGGAAAAGTTAGAAAATACAGATTCCAGGGGTGCCTGGGCGGCTCAGCCAATCAAGCATCTGACTTCAGCTCAGGTCATAATCTCACAGTTTGCAAGTTAGAGCCCCTCATTGGGCTCTCTGTTGTCAGAGCGGAGCCTACTTTGGATCATCTGTCCGCCTCTCTCTGCCCCTCCCTCAAATATAAATAAACATTTTTTTGAAAAGGAAAATACAGATTGCAGAACATTTAACCCAAACTACCTGTTTGATTTTCTGAATTCCTCAGTGAGAAATAGATGCATCATGCCATTCTAAGGGATTTGACTCTAAGAAAGGTGCTAAACAGATGACTCTGAAATTAAGTGGATGCTCCTCACATATTTCTTTTCCTTTAAAAGAAATTTTTTTAATTTTTAAAATTTATTTTAATTTTTAATTTTTTTAATTTTTTAAATTTATTTTTGAGAGAGAGAGAGCGCGCAAGCATGGGAGGGTCAGAGAGAGAGGGAGACACAAGATCCAAAGACAGTCTCCAGGCTCTGAGCTAGCTGTTAGCACAGAGTCTGACATGGGGCTCGAACCCACGAATCGTGAGATCATGACCTGAGCCGAAGTCGAACTCTTAACTGACAGAGCCACCCAGGCACCCCATTTAAACGTTTTATAAATGTTTATTTATTTTTAAGAGAAAGACAGAGATAGGGCACGAGTGGGGGAGGGGCATAAATAGAGGGAGACACAGAATCGGAAGCAGGCTCCAGGCCCTGAGCTGTCACCACTGAGCCTGAGGTGGGGCTCAAATTCACGAACCACAAGATTATGACCTGAACCAAAGTTGGATGCTTAACTGACTGGGCCACCCAGGCACCCCAACCTCACATATTTCTTGAATGAGTGAATGAATAAATAAATGAATGAGCAAACAAGGACCAGAAGGGTGTCAGGAAGGCTGACATCTGAGAGACAGTTCTCTAATCTTCAACTGACGTCCCTTCTTCTCTCCCAACCCAGGCTTGAGCTATCCATCTTTCAAGGCTCAGTGGAATCTCCCTCCTCTAAGAGCAAGCAGCTCCTGGATATCAGGGGTCTGGCTCACTCATTCAAGACCCATATGGCCTATATCAATGGTAGGTACAAAGTATGAAGCCAATTAAAAGTTGAATGAATGAGTGAATGGCAGACCACAAGGACCTCAGGAGCCCAAGAAACTAGCAGCTCTCTAGGATTTGGAGTGCACAATGATAGGAATCCATTTTTACCAATCCTGTATCCATTCATTTATTCAATATTAAATATACTGAACTTGTTGAGGGGTAAACAATAAATAGCTTCATTTACCCATTTTCCTTCAAAATTGCTCAGTCCCTCCCCTGGAAAACATCCTAGACTAATTGACCACTTTCAACAATAAGAACAGTCTCATTTTGATACTCAATGTTTAGCTATTGAAAGCCAAGTCCAGCCCATTCCAAGTCAAAACTCCAGTTTGTGTACAATTCCAAGCGTCAATGCTCCTTATAGCTCATTCCTAAACTATGTCTCAGGACCCTGTAATGAGGAAGGACACTGCAGCTGTCCTTCCCTTCCTCCACTTCCTTCCTCCAATGGAATGAAGCAGAAGGGGGAGAAAATAGGGAAGCACCAATGGACTTTGCTAATGCTGCTTGTGGTTGTGTCTTGACTGTAAAGGTCTTCTATATGTGTCTGCTCCTGGTGGGGTACATTGGGGTACCCTTTGCAAGTATCTTTACACAAGCCTCCACACTGTATCATTCTCTGATGTGAGCAATAGCAGTGTACTCTCTGCATAACCTGCGTGCCTCTTCCTTTCTGAGTCTTGCCCAACAAGTTCATCCCCAAATTTCTTCCTGCTGGAATCCCCTCACCCCCATCAAGTTTGCTTACACCTGATGACAGTCCATAGTATCCACTCACCCATCCTTGCTTCTCTAAATGAAGTGTGCTCTCTGCTTACAGATGTTTTCACTCCTAGCCCTGCCATCAATCATTGCCAATGAACATTCCACCTTTAGCATAACCCGGTAAGTCATGGACTCCAAAATATTTCACATAAATCCCCTAGTTCCCGATTTTCCCATGAACTCTCACCTCTCTCCTTCCCTGTATACACCACCATGGGTACAGGATTTTGCATCCTAGCAGGCCACCAGCGAGGAAGCGGCCAGGTGGGAGAATGTGGGAGAACCATGGAAAGTAGAGAGAAAACACCACAGTAGCTCCCACTAGACTGGGCTCTCCTTTCCATAACTCCCCCATAATCATTTCAAATAGAGAGTTTTCATAAAGACTAGAGGTAGGAAGGGGTTGATGGCCACTAAACTTATTCGAGTATTTTCTAGTAAGACTGGCCTAGGTATGTCTAGTATCTCTCTTTGTAATATAGGTAAAATACATTTTACGTCATTCATTCTAGTACCTCTCTTTAGGAAGTGAGGGTAATTTTCATCTACATCCTCACCTTCAGGGATTCACCAAAATCCCATGGCTTCAGGAAAATCCCATTCATTCACTCATTCATTCATTCATTTATTCACTCACTCATCCATCTATTTATTAATTCAACACATTGTTAAAATCCAGTATTGAATGTGGCAGAGGGGGACTGTACATAGGAACCTAGATGGAAGATCTCAATAGGAGAGGGCATCTGGTTCCAAGACCACACCAAACCATCAGTGATAATGGGCTTTAAAAGCAAAAATGAAACAAAACAGTATAATTAGTGCCCAGATTAATATATATGAAGTCTGATTTTGGGGACATACCAACCACCCTTCCCTCTGAACTCAGACACTGAGTATTGGGCTCCATTTGGGATACCATGTTTCCATGAAGGATGTTGACACACTAGAGTTGGTTGCCAGAAGTAGCTACACGGAACAGTGAAGATCTGATCGTGGTACTCTAGGAAGAAGGGATAGGTGAGTTTGCCCAAGAAAAGGGAGGTCAAAGGGAGAAGTGAAAACAGTAGCTGTCTTCAATATTTGAACAGTAACCAGGCATGGGAGGAGTAATCTCAAAGAGTAGAACTACAAACAATGACAGAAGTTTTCCTGGAATACAGATTTGAGTTGTGTATATTAAATCACTTCCTAATATTCAGAATCCTCTGATTATTTGCACAGTCTGCCGGGGAAGGTATAACCTAAGATCTGGTGGACCATCTGTCAGGGAGTTTTTCTACTGCAGTGGTCTTCAGACAGCATTTGTAGAGCATGTTAAAATATAGATTCCTGAACCCCACCCCAGACTCGAAATCAGAACCTCTGGAGAGGTCTGTGTGTTTCAATAAGCACCACAGGTGATTCCAAAAGGCCAGTCGAGGACTGAGAACAAGTGTTCTGCGGGGTGGGGAGCCACACTATGGCCACTGCCAGCTCCCAGCTTGGACGATTTTAAGAAATATTTGATAAGAAGTAAGTTGAGGTGTTTTAACTTAAAATAAGGCACTGGTGCACCTGGCTGGCTCAGTTGATAGAACCTGAAACCCTTGATCTCACCATTGTGAGTTTAAGCCCTGTGTTGAGGATGGAGCTTACTTTAAGAAAAAATTTTGGAGCACCTGGGTGGCTCAGTTGGTTAAACATCTAACTTTTGATTTCCGCTCAGGTCATGACCTCACAGTTTGTGGGATCAAGCCCCCTGCCAGGCTCTGTGCTGACAGTATGGAGCCTGCTTGGGATTCTCTCTCTGCCTCTCTCTCTGCCTCTATTCCCCCCTTCAATAAATAAATAAACTTTTTTTAAAGATTGGATTTCTTAAAAAAAAATTAATTAAAACAAATAAAGGTAAATACACAAAATATCTCCTAATCCTCCCCAAAGCCTACCTGAAAAATAACAAAAATGCTTTTTAAAAGGCATAAACCACACAAATAAAGACAGCAGGAGAGGAAATGGCACGCACCATGTTTTGGAAGCTGGGCAGCAGTAGGATGTGTGGTAACTAAGTTAGTAGACCTGAGAAAGTAGAAGCCACCATCAACAGTGGGAAAATCCAAGATGCAACCCACTTTGCTCAAGAGAACCCCCAAAAGCTTCAGGCGTTATCAGTGGCAGGGTTAAGGGCAATGATGAACACAGAATGAGGTTGAGAGACTGGTCACAAAGCAGACAGATACCCAGATTCTCCCTGGTACCATCCAAAGACCAGAGGATTTTTTCCCCAGAGAGAACAAAGTGGAAACTCCAGACACAACGTAGGGCAGCAAGTACTGTCCTGAAAACAGGAACACTGGTAAAATTTGTTCACATACTAACTGTACACCCCAACCCTGTCTCTCCACTTACCCCCTAATTCTGACAACCAGCATCACATCCCTAGAACTGGGCAGAGGAGTTTTCTTCTCTGGAAATAGGCCCAGCCCAAAGAGGAAAGACCTGAAGATACTGACGTGTAGCTTCCTTAACAAAATGGCCCAGCCAGATCACTCTGCGGCGAGACCCAAAGGTCAGCAAGTGTCACCCACGAGCACAGACTTCTCATCACTCTTAGCAACATGCACTTCAAGGTGAACAGAAAACCAAACATCTGAGGAAAGCCATGGATAGAGACAAAAGCAATAATTAAAAGAAAGTAAGAGGATATCTATAGTATACTAAATATTATATATTAAAATATTGATTAATTATTTAATTTATTTATTTTATTAACTATATTAATTAAAATATATAATACATTAAATATTACATATAACATATTAAAATATATTATTTTATACATGCAATATAAATTAAATATATAATATTCTCTACATACATCTATATAAATGTATAATATCTATGGCAATTCCATTCCTCCTACATATGTGTACTGGGAGGCATAAATAAAATATTCAAAGCAAAATTGTTTCTAATTTTAAAAAGGGGAGGAGGCCAGATACAACCTAAATGTCCATTGGCAGAAGAATGGATCAACATATTATGGTTCTACTCATAAAGTATAACAACGTATGGCAAGGATTTTTAAATTTTTTTTATATTTATATTTTGGAATCTACAGCAGGAAAATGATTGGAACTTGGCTATACATATTACTGGGCAGATCTCAAAATCAATAGTGATTGAAACAAGTAAGTCACAGAGGGACACACATTTCACCTGCAAGACTCCCAGCGAATTCCTCTGCCTGGAAGAAACGTACCTTTTCAAGTCTGACTCTTCGCTTCATGTTTCCATCTGAAGAGGCTTCGGGAAATCTCTCACCACCAACTTCCAGGGGCTTAGCCCACTGGGCCACCAAAGGGAAGAGGTTAGAGAGGGAAGTTTTTAAGGTTAGCTTGGTAAGTGAGCACTTGGGAAGTTGACATGACAGGGTTCAGCTCTATTCCCAAACACAAACCAGGGCTTTACTGCAGAATTCCACTTTGAGGGTATTTATTTATACCCAGTCTTTCCTGATGTTCTCAGGGCCCCACCTTGGCATGGCCTTTAGTTACTGAAAGGCAGCTGCTCCTATAGGTAGGACAGTAATTCCCCCCACCTTTCCGTCCATTGTACCTGTGGCCTGTGCCTGGCCCAGATGGGTGTACCTCCCGCACTCACTGCCCCAGACAGTGTTGTGACCACATAAGCCAGCCCCCCAGGAACCCAGATGCACACATTGGGAGAAACATGGGGCGGGTGGTAGGGGTGAGGGGAGCGAATCCTGAATTGACAGGGTTGAAACCTGAAATGACCAAAAATCTTTGAATAACTATAGTTGCCTGAAAATGACTGGGTTGAATTTTATGTAGTAAGGTGGAAGGTGCCGCTGTCTTGGTTTGGCCTACTCCAGAAGCAGACCCTGGGGCAAAGGCCTAAGTGTAAGTGACTTATTTAGGGGTGGTCTCAGAAAAACACAGGTAGGGGAGTGGAGAAGTGAGACAGTGCAGGGAAGGAGGCCCACAAAGAATGTGTTGATGAACAGATTACTGCTGTGGGCAACTGGTGCTCAACCTGAGAGGCGTCTGGGGGCCTGCACAGAGCTTCTCTTGGAGTTCTTGCCCACCGTCAATGGGAATGAGGAAGGCGGGGTCGGTCAGTGGTCAAGTCTGCACTGGGGCAGCCTGTTGGTTCTTCTAGCCCGCGCTGTGCACCCCCAGGGGGAAAGTTGCACTAGGAAGCCGTCGGGTTAGCCTGCACTGGACAGGGAAGGCTGAGGCCGGTGTGGGGCCATCAACAGCGTCTGCTCCAGAGGCTCCAGATGACGGAGTTCATTTTTAGAAAATAAAGGAAATTTCGATTTTGCCCTTTGGAGTTCTGTGGCCTTGAAATAGGGTGTCAGGGTCACGTGAAAAATCAGCAGAAAATACAGGGTCCCCACAGACCTCCAGAGCAGTACATTTGCTACAGCTGATGAACCGATCTTGCTTCACTGACTGAGCCACCCAGGTGCTCATGTAATTTAAGACTTTTAAAAAATGTTTCCTGACATTAAATGTCTCCTCCATAAGGGAAGGAGAAAGTTGGCCTCTGTCCTCAAACCTCCACATAAGAATGAAACGTAAGACGGGCACCGTAAACCTGAGGGATGATGGAAAGGGGCAGCAAGCAGCGCCTCCCTGCAGAACTGCTGTTTCCACCTTCCGGCCTCATTCCTTCTCTTCCTCTCTTCTGTCTTCCCTCCTCCGACTGCCACTCAGAAGCTAACATTTATAGAACAGCTAACTTACATCAGATTCAACAGATGTGAAGTATCGTGATTATATTATTATCCCAGAACATTCCAAAACATTTGATAACAACTTTAAATAGAAATTTAGTGTATTTTAAGTGGCATAAGGAGACAGTGAAAACAGATGCCATGAGGAGAAAGTGCGGGTAGACTATTTATTTAAAAAAATTTTTTTTATGTTTAATTTTGAGAGAAAGAGAGAGAGAGCAAGTGGAGTGGGGCAGAGAAAGAGATGGAGACACAGAATCCAAAGCAGGCTCTAGGCTCTGAACTGTCAGCACAGACACGAGGCTCAAACCCATGAACCGTGAGATCAAGATCTGAGCTGAAGTTGGACGCCTAACCGACTGAGCCACCCAGGCGCACCATTGAATGGAAAATTTAGCAACATGATTCCATTCCAGAGTCCTTTGCTTGTGGGTGACATGGAATCATCGAAACCGCTGCATTTGATCCACTGGAGAGTGTACAGTGGTAACACAGACATTCGTGTGCTGCTGAGGATGTTTTCCTGATTTTTGATCCTAAAAGCCTGGAGAGTTCACTGACGGGTCAGTGGGGCTAATCCACCAGCTCCCCCAACTGCAGTTGGATGTGAGTATGTACAGTATAGGAAAGGGAGCAAGTTTGGATAAATTTTCACCTTGGAAACCCTCTCAATTTTAAAAATACTAAGTGTGGGGAAGGAAACTCAAGAACATATATCAGGGAATGCCTGGGTGGCTCAGTTGGTTGGGTGTCTGACTTCAGCTCAGGTCATGATCTCACAGTTCATGAGTTCGAGCCCCATGTTGGGCTCTGTGCTGACAACTTGGAGCCTGGAGCCTGCTTTGGATTCTGTGTCTCCTTCTCTCTCTGTCCCTCACCTGCTGGCTCTCTCTCTCTCTCCTCTCAGAAAAATAAATAAACATTTAAAAAAAAGAACATATACAAGGATGTGTATACACAAACAGACACATATGCATACACACAGGGCTCCTTGGCAATTACTTCATGAAAATGGGATCGCCTTATACATACTTTTCTACATCTAAATTTTCTCACTCAACAGTATTTTGGGAAGATACCTCCAAGCCATGAGTGTAACTCTGATCAGCTCCTTTCAATGACAGTACAATATTCACCAGTGCAACCCTACCGTGCTCAAGCATCCACTGGTGGGCATTTTCTCTATTCCCAGCTTTTGGCATAACAAACAATGTGATAAACACCTCTCTTCTGTATGGACTGGTGGTTTTAGTTCATGAAACAGACTTCTAGGAGAGTGTTCCTGGGCAAAAGTAGATGTATTTCAGTAAAGTGCAGAATTCTTCAGGACATGACTCAATGAATTTTTAAAGGATAAATGTTTTTTAATTGTAATAGATGGGGGCGCCTGGGTGGCTCAGTTGGTTGAGCGTCCGACTTCAGCTCAGGTCAAGATCTCATGGTCCATGGATTCGAGCCCCCTGTCAGGCTCTGTGCTGATGGCTCAGAGCCTGGAGCCTGTTTCAGATTCTGTGTCTCCCTCTCTCTCTGACCCTCCCCTGCTCATGCTGTCTCTCTGTCTCTCTCTCAAAAATAAGTAAAACATCTAAAAAAAATTTTTTTAAAAAGGGGGCGCCTGGGTGGCTCAGTCGGTTAAGTGTCTGGCTTCAGCTCAGGTCATGATCTCACAGTTCATGGGTTCAAGCCCCACATCAGGCTCTGTGCTGACAGCTAGCTCAGAGCCTGGAGCCTGCTTCAGATTCTGTGTCTCCCTCTCTCTCTGACCCTCCCCTGCTTGCACTGTCTCTGTCTCTCAAAAATAAATAAAAAGACATATTAAAATTTTTTAATAATAAATAAATAAAACATAAAAATTTTTTAATAAAATTAAATGAATTTTAAAAATTGTAATAGATGTTGCCAGATGCCTGTTTATAATGCACATGTCCACAGCACTGAGCGAACGTGCCATTTGCCCTCACATCCCTGCCAGTATTTTTTTTTTCAAGTCTGCTGGGTACAAAGTGATACTTGTTACCTTAATTTGTATGTCCCTGGATGCTGGTGAGTTTGAGCATCTTGTCACATACAAATTGACCATCTGAATTTGCTGCTCTATGAATCACCTCGTTAAATCATCGCCCATTCTTTTCTGGTGAGTGCTTGATCTTTTCCTTGTGAATTTGTAAGGCCTCTTTGAATATTAATGAATATTAATATTAAATGTCATCATTGATATTTTTCCCAATCTATCATTTATCCACTAACATTTTCTATGGTTCCTTTTTTCCACAGAAGTCTGTTAACAACAGTTAAGGGGAGGAAGAGGAGGGATGTGGATAAAGATCTGAGAAGGAAGAAGGTTAGGGGCGAGTAAAAAGAAGGAAAAAAGACTGCATTTGAAATAAACCCTGTACATTTACGTACAATTATGTGTATGTTTAAAGAAATTAAATACAAAGGTAAAAAGACATGAGAATGCTTTTGATTTTTCCTTTCAGAGAGAAAAAGAGAGAGCAAATGAGCATGAGTCAGGGAGAGGCAGAGGTGACCCGGGGATCCCTGATGCAGGGGTCATGACCTGAGCCAGAATCAAAAGTTGGATGTTCAACCAACTGAACCACCCATGTGCCCCAGGGACTGCTTTTCTTTTTAATTAAAAGTTTTATTTGAGATCATTGTAGAGTCACATGCAACTACAGAAAGTTCAATATACCCTTTATCCTGTTTACCCCGATAATAACATTTGACAAAACTATAGTAAAACATTACAAGCAGCGGCGCCTGGGGGGCTCAGTCAGTTAAGCGTCAACTTCGGCTCAGGTCATGATCTCACAGCCCCTGAGTTTGAGCCCCGTGTCAGGCTCTGTGCTGACAGCTCAGAACCTAGAGCTTGTTTCAGATTCTGTGTCTCCCTCTCTCTCTGCCCTTCCCCTGCTCACACTCTGTCTCTCTCTCTCTCTCTCTCAAAAATAAATAAACATTTTAAAAAATTAAATTAAAAAATATATATCTCACAACCGGGATATTGACATTGATACAGTCAAGATACGGAACATTCCCATTACCATAAGATGTTATTGTTTCAGAGTCACACCTGCCCCCCTCCCATCCTTACCTCTTCCTTGGCCCCTGGCAACCTCTCCATTTCCATAATTTCGTCCTTTCAAGAATGCCATGTCAAGGGGATTATACGATACCGGAAGTGGGGTTTACAGTAGGATGGCGTCATTCTCCGGGAGTTCCTTCCGGCTGTTGCATGCACTGCCTATCACGCCTTCTTAGTGCTGAGTAGTACTCCACGACGAGGATGCACCACGGTTTAGTCAGCCAGTGGAGGGCTTCTGGGTCGTTCCGTTTTCAGAGTAATACAAAAACAGCTGCCAGGAACATTCGTCAGCAGGTTCCTGTGTGAAATGTCTTCATTTCTCTGAGATAAATGCCCAGAAGTCCGAATGCTGGATGCTACAGTAATCTCATAGTCCTCATATTTTAAGAAACTACCAAACTGTTTTCCAGAACAGCCATACCATTTTACATTCCCAGCAACAATGTAGGAATGATCTAATTTTCCTGAATGCTCAGGAGTATTTTGTGCTATCACAATTTAAGTATTCTGATAGGTGTATAGTGAGATCGCATTGTGGTTTAGGCATAATCTGGGAATAGGGATCCCAGGCTGTCATGGGCTCACAAATCTCTGTCACCCATCCAGCCCCCCACTTAGCCCCACATTCACAGAGTCCCCCACTCAGGCCAGCGACACACTGAGCTCTATACATCATGGTGGCTAGGAATTGCGGGCGCCTGTCCTGACTCTCCCGGACACCGGGGATGGGGAGGGGAGTGCTGTCATGTTTCAACACCTTCCTTCTGCATACACGGAGAAGAGGTAGGTCACATTAAACATACTTCCAGCTGATAAGAGCTCTTTCAAGACACATGTTACACTCTTCCCTGCTTCTTAACATTTTATGGAAGACTTGGGGCCACTTTGTGTGCTCATCCTTGCCACAAACATTTCTTTTATACAAAACTAAGGCATTAGTGTGGAACATAGTAGAATGCAAGGGTAATAAGATTACACTGGAATGCCAAAGGAAGATTATCTGCTTCGGTGAAAGTCTCAATTCCCACCTTCCAGCATATTGCCTTGGACAAAGGACCTAACTGCTCAGTGTCTCCATTTCCCCATGGCTCATAGGATTGCTGCTGGCAGTAGGCTGGGACAATTCTTATGAAGAGTTTAGTGCAGTGCTCGGCACAGAGTAAGACTCAATAAATGTTAACTATTATGATGACCATTTTAGGCTGCTGACTCTATGCAAAGCATGGCTCGTGTAGATTTACTGAAATTATCTCTCAATTCTTGGAGTGACCCCATGGAGTAAGGGCAAATTTTCATAGAAGGTGGAACTCAATCTTGGAGAGATCCTTCCATGTGCTGGACATTGTGTTAGGTGATGCACAGAGGAAAAACCAGACACTCTCTCGCATTGACAAGTTTGTGGAAGAGACAGGAAGAGAACAAAGCAGTGATCAACCAAGTGATGGATGAGTGTTTCCAGACAGAGAAATGGTTCCAAACTAAGGTTAGTCTGCTCGCAGACTGAAAATCAACACTCGAGAGACAAGCGACGGTGGGAAAGGTAAGGTTGCAGGAGGCCGGAGACCTGGCAAGATGGTGGACTAATGTCTCAAAGACCATCTTCCTTATCCAAGGGAAGCTGGAGAGTTTTAAAGGGGAAGTCACAGGAAAAGGGAGGGGGGTTACGTGCAAAAGAAGCAGGTGCCCAGGTCCTTAGTCATATGTTGACATGACCCTGAACAGACTTGCTTGCATCTGTGGCCGCCGTTTTTGAACATAGTCAGGCCTTATCTTCTGGGAAAGTTTGGTCCTTCACTCCTCAAGGCCAGTCAGTGGTCTGCAAATCTCAAAGTAAGTTAGTTCTGCTACAGATCAAGAGACTTAGGTCTGCAAGCAAGGAGAGCATAAACTTGAAGCAAGTTAACCCTTGAGATCATGTGCAGTGCTGTTACAAGTGGCAGTAAAAGCACAGAACACCAAGTCTTTGGTGGGATCATGGAGCCACGTATCAACCAATCCATCCCTTCCTCCTCTTGCAACGACCCCTCCGTGACACGTCTCCGGTGTCCATAGACCTGTGTTTCTGTTTCCAACCCTTCCATTACGTCTCATGTTTAGTTGTCTCTCCTGTGACAATATCACAGTGTCTTAATGACTTGAACCTTTTAATAAGTTTTAATATGCGATAGAGCGGGATGTCTCCACTACCTTGCTCTTTCTCCGTTGAGAGTGTCTTGACTATTCTTGGCCCTTTACTCTTCCATGCAAATTTTCAAACCAGCTTGTTGGGTTCTGGAATAAGTTCATTGGACTTTTTGGCGGAACTATGTTGTATCCATAGCTCAGTTCTGGGGACGTTGACCCATGTGTGGCATTGCATCTCACTAGTCATAAACATACGCAATTATTTAGATATTCCCTAACATCTTTTAGTCATCATTTTCCCCATAATAAATTTTTATTTGACAAATGAAAAATCTCCTTATCTTAATTTCCAAGTATAGTTAGCACTGATTTTCATTAGTAAATTGGCTGCTGCTAAAGAACTCTCCAGAAGAGCCCTTCAGTCTAAGTTCTCATCAGTAAGGAGCAAAGCCTGGGAGGTAAAATTGCCCTCAGGAAGTTTTTAATTAGTTCATTTTCTCATCCTCTTGTTCAAGGGGAAAAGAAAATGCTCACAGCTTAGGCAGTGCTCCAGGATTTAAATGAGTTTACAAAAGTTATATTCTTTCACTTTTCCAACAGACCTTTCTACTCCACACACTTGGCACCATGCTAGAAACTACCAGGATGCAGGCGGGAAGTATATCATACTTGGTCTCTGTCCTCCCAGGATTTACAGTGTCCTGATAGAGAAAAGACACCCCTAAGTTGTCCTAAACTCACAGCCCAGAGCTTTGAGCATCCCAAACACTGACTCCAGTGTGGTCTTCCCGTTTGGCTCAAGGCAAAGTGATGATGATGCCAGAAAATATGATTCTTCTTTATCTCCATAATATACATTAAAAAAAACTATTGCCATTTGCATGCCTTTTCCTTATTTGAGAGAGAGAGAGAGAGAATGGGAGGGGGGCAAGGGAGAGAGAGGGAGAGAGAGAGAATCTCAAACACAGAACCTGATGAGTGGCTTGATCCCACAACCCTGGGATCATGACCTGAGCCAAAATCAAGAGTCAGACACTCAACCAACTAAGCCACCCAGGTGTCCATGCACCTTTTTTTAAATACAACTAATGGTTTCTCTTTTCAGTCCACCTCTTATTCATAGGGAAGGAGCTGAAGGCCTCCTCAATTCACTGATTGATTTTTTTTTCTTAGCATGTGTGTTTCTTGTATGATGACAGGTAGTATTTCTATCATACACCTTTATCTCTAATTGGGGAACAAAAGACTTTGCTTGCTGTTAAAGGAATTTTATGTCAGCATTTAAAGAGCTATCTTTTGGGGCACCTGGGTGGCTCAGTAGGTTGGGTGTCCAGCTTTGGCTCAGGTCATGATCTCACAGTTCGTGGGTTCGAGCCCTGTGATGGGCTCTGTACTGACAGCTCAGAGTCTGGAGCCTGCTTCCGATTCTGTGTGTCCCTCTCTCTCTGACCCTCCCCTGCTCACGCTTTCTCTCTCTGTCTCTCAAAAATAAATTTTTAAAAAAACATTAAAAAAGATTTTTTTAATGTTAAAAAAAATAAAGAGCTATCTTTCAGAGGAGGGAATTTAACAAAGGAGAAGAGAGAACTTGAAATCTAGTGGCCATCTACAGCCCCGAAGAGAAAAAGACTGAAGTGTCCCCACTTGCACTGACAAAATTATAAGCCTAGAGTACAGGGTAGAGGAGAAGGGGGTGCATGTCCCCTTGCCTGCAACTTCGCAAAGGAAAAATAATTTGAGGGGCGCCTGGGTGGCTCATTGGTTAAGCATTTCACTTCAGTTCAGGTCATGATCTCACAGTTCACGGATTCATGCCCCACATCGTGCTCTGTGCTGACAGCTCTGAGACTGGAGCCTCCTTCGGATTCTGTGTCTCCCTCTGTCTCTGCCCCTTCCCCACTCACACTGTCTCTCTCTCTCAAAAATAAATAAAACATTAAGAAAACAATTTGGAACTATGAAATATGATTAAAGTGACAGTATATCACATGCACATTTTGTAGGCAGGTAAGTTGTGACACGTAAGTTATATTTCCATTCTGCAACAACACAGAAATTATAAATCTTTCCTCAAGGTAAAAAAGAAAACGCAAAAGCCCTTGGGTATAACTCAGCCACCTATATCATTCAGATTCTGCCATCTCTACATCCTGGCACCAGCTCATGCCTTCACCTTGACACGTGCGCAGTCCTCCATCGCCAGGCTGGCACATTTCGTATTTCCCTTCAGTCACTAAACAAGTAAGGTGTATTTGGCTGCGGGTTCTTTCTAGCACTGCAAAGTCCAATATAGTAACCATTAGCCATAGTGACTATTTACATTTTAATTAAACAAAACTTTTTAACGTTTATTTTTTATTTATTTTGACAGAAAGAGAGAGAGAGAGAGGGAGAGAGGAAGAGAATGAGTGGGGGAAAGACAGAGAGAATCCCAAACAGGCTCCGTGCCGCCAGTGCAGAGCCCAATGTGGGGCTGGATCTCACAAACCATGAGATCATGACCTGAACCAAAATCAAGGGTCAGACACTTAACGAACTGAGCCACCCAGTAGCCCCTCAATTAAACAAAATTTTAAATTCAGTTCCTCAGGGGGCACCTCCATGATGGCTCAGTTTGTTAAGCGTCTAACCCTTGTTGTGAGATGGACCCCCACATCAGGCTCTTGAACTGAGGGTAGAGCCTGCTTGGGATTCTCTCTCTTTCTCTCTCTCTCTGTCCCTCCCCCACTTGCTCCTGCATGCACACACTTTCTCTCTTTTCAAAATTAGTTAATTAACTTAAAAAGTTCCATTCCTCAGTCACAATAACTACATTTCAAGTGCTCAGGACTACATGTGGCTAGTGGCTACTGTATCAGACGGCACAGACATAGAACATTTCCTTTATTATGGAAAGCTCTACACTATACTTGTGTTCTTGATCTTTGGAAGAATTTGAAAATCAAATTGAAACCAAAGTCTTTCTCTTTCCTCCCAGACTCCTCTCCTATTGTCTCCCTCCCTCCTTTTCTACTACAGCCTATTCTTATATCTAGTTCAGAATTTCTGGGAGACTGGACAGAAATCTGCAGGATTCGTGAGTGTGAATAAATTCCTGAACTTTCCAGCAATGGCCCCAAAGTTGTTAAACATCGGTAAAAATACTGGAACTGTAGCAAAAACAAAATGTTTAAAGAATGAACTAAAGAGGAAATAAACACTTAATAAATATTTTAGAAATGTAGTAATAGGTTAGGAGCCTGGGTGGCTCAGTTGGTTAAGCGTCAGACTTCAGCTCAGGTCATGATCTCACGGTTTGTGGGTTCAAGCCCAGCAGCAGTCTCTCTGCTGTCAGCACAGACCCTGCTTCAGATTCTCTGTCTCCCTCTCTCTCTGCCCCTCCCCTGCTGGTCTCTCTCTCTCAAAAATAAATTAAAAATGTGAAAAAAAATAAAAGAAATGTATTAAGAGGCTAATGGTTTATTATAATGAATAGCTCTCATTAAAATATTTTTATTAGTCGTACTTTGAATTATACATGACTGAATTCACTTTAACTTTTTAAAATATTGACTCAACATTTTGTGTAACATAATTTGAAGGCAGGTTTGTTGCTTTTATTTTTTAATTTTTTTTAAGTTTACTTATTTAAAAGAGTGAGCAAGAGCTGGGTAGGGGCAGAGAAAGAGAGGGGAAGAGAGAGAATCCCAAGCGGGTTCCAGGCTCCGAGCTGTCAGTGCAGCACCTGATGCGGGCCCGAACCCATGAACCTCGAAATCATGACCTGAGCAGAAGTCGGATGCTTAACCGACCAAGCCACCCAAGCGCCCTGCGTTTCTTTTAACACTTGCTTTTGATATCTGTTGTAACCAAAAAAGATTCCTCACAAGAAATAAATGCAGTAAGGACATCATTGGCTATGCTCTCCTAAATCGTGATACTTCTTTCTCTCTGTCCCCCAATTATGCAAAGACGCTTGTTGACACGCAGACAGTAAATCACTATGTTCCCTGATGTTTTTGCAGACTGATCAGAGGGTGTCATATTCTTACATATTAACGAAGTGATTCCCATCAACACCTACTGAAATACTTCATTTGGAAGCTTTTAAACAGCCCAACCAGTCTGTTCCCAAGTCCCCCCGCCCCCCGCCTCTTTTTATTGTGGTAAAAAAACAGATAACATAAAATTTACCATTTTATCCATTTTTAAAGTATATTATTCAGTAGTATTAAGTTTATTCACATTGTTGTGAATGGATCTCCAGAATTTTTTTATCTTGCAGATATGAAACTCTACCCATTAACTCCTCTTTCCCCTCCCCCCTGCTCCTGGGAGCTGCCTTTCTACTTTCTGTCTCTTAATTTCACTACTTTAGACACCCCATATAAGTAGCTCATGCATATTTGTCCTTTGTGACTTGCATGAAGTCCTCAAGGTATGTCCTTGTTGTAACATGTGTTAGGATTTCTTTCCTTTTAAAAAAAAAAAAATGTTAATGTTTATTTGTTTTTGAGAGAGAGACAGAGAGGCTGAATGCGAGCAGGGAGGGACAGAGAGAGAGAGGGAGACACAGAATGCAAAGCAGGCTCCAGGCCCTGAGCTGTCAGCACAGAGCCCAACATGGGGCTCAAACTCACAAACCATGAGGTTATGACCTGAGCCAAAGTCAGATGCTTAACCAAATGGGCCACCCAGGTGTCCCAGGATTTCTTTGCTTCTTAAGACTGAATAGTGTGTGTGTGTGTGTGTGTGTGTGTGTGTGTGTGTGTGTGTATCTCACGTTTTGTTTATCCATTCAATTATCCGTGGATATTTGGGTTGCTTCTGTCTCTTACTATTGTGAACAGTGCTGCTGTGAACATGAGTGTGCAAATGTCCCTTCAAGATTCGGATTTCAATTGTTTTGGATACATATTCAGAAATGGGGTTGCTGCATCATATGATAGTTTTGCTTTTAATTTTTTAAGGAATCTCTAGACTGTTTTCCATAGCGGTTGGACCAGCTTACAATCTCACCCACTGTCCACTAGGATTCTAATTTTTCCACATCCTCACCAACACTTATTATTTTCTATTATTGTTCTTCATAGCGGACATCCAAATGAGTGTGAGGTGATATTTCATTGTGGTTTTGATTTACATTTCTCTGATGATTTGTGATGTTGAGCATCTTTTAATATGCCTGTTGGCCATCTCTATATTATGTTTAGAGAAATATCAATTCAAGTCCTTTGCCCATTTCTCAATTGGGTTATTTGAAGTTTTGTTGTTGAGTCGGAAGAGTTCTTTATATATTCTGGATATTATCCCCTTATCAAGTATATGATTTTGCATATATTTCCTCTGATTCCATAGATTGCCTTTTCAGTCTGTTGATTGTATCCTTTGATGCACTAATGTTTTTAAGTTTGATGTTGTCACTTTTGTCTATTTTTGCTTTTCTCATCTGTGTTTTTGGTATCATATCCGAGAAATTATTGCCAATCTCATGAGCTTTTCATCTATGTTTTCTCCCAGGAGTTTTACAGTTTTAGGCCTTAAATTTAGATCCTTAATCAATTTTGAGTCAATTTTTGTCTATGGTATAAGATAAAAGTCCACCTTTATTCTTTTGCATGTGGATATCCAGTTTTCCCAACACCATTTGTTGCAAAGACTGCCTTTTCCCCATTGAGTGGTCTTGGCATCTTTGTTGAACATCATTTGACCATATGCACAAGGGTGTATTTCTGGGCTTTCTATTCTATTCCATTCTTCTATTTGTGTTTATGCTGATACTACACTGTTTTGATTATTATAGCTTTGTAACCTGTTTTGAAATCAAGAAGTACGAGCCCTCCAACTTTGTTCCTTTTCATAATTGTTTTGGCTCTGCAGAGTTCCTTGAGATTCTATATGAATCTAGAATGTAGTTTTCTATTTCTATGAAAAATGTCTTTGGGATTTTGATAGGGAGTGCTCTGAATTTGTAGATTGCTTTGGGTAGAATTGATAACAATGTTGAGTCTTACTGTCCATGAATACAAGATCTCTTTCCATTTATTAGTCTTCTTTAATTTCTTTCAATAATGTTTTGTAGTTTTCAGGATAGGAGGTTTTCACCTCCTTGGTTAAGTTTATTCCTAAGTATTTTCTCCTTTTTATTGCTATTGCAAATGAAATTATTTTCTCAATTTCCTTTTTGGGTTGTCCCATTGCTTTTCCCAAAATTAAGGACTTTTCTTACATAACCCTATACCACTCTACCTACCAAAATGAACAATAATTGTTTTGTGTCACGTAGTACCCAATCCGTATTCAGATCTCTCCAATTGTTGCCATAACGTCTTTTGCAGTTGGTCCATCCGAGCCAAAGTCCACATAAGGACCACACATTGCATTTGGTTACTAGGTCTCTCAAGTCCCTCTTAATCCAAAGACAGCTGGACAACACTAAGTTCAGGAATGCGTCTGGACATGGCTGTTAGCCTGGGGAAGTGAAGGGAACACAGAAGGCTGTGTTCATGGCTGAGGGTATTGGGACCTATAATAATATTTCATATCACAAACTCCAAGAGTGTTGAAATGCCTCTGGCTTCAGCGCAAAATTATGGAAGTCTGGTGCCAAAGAGGCTTCCAGAAGATCTATTGGAATCCTTACTTGATCAGATTTTGTCATGTGACATTGTGTAACTCTGGGAGAAGATTTAGTGCCCAAATTGTATCTCATTGTGTGGCTTAGTTAATGTTTCTAATCTCTTTGCAGTGAGTTCTGACTCTACCAACGTCCTTCCCCATCTGCGAGGTAAATGAGCCTTGCTGACTTACCAATCCATGACTGTTTCTTGGCTGTCTGCCAGTCCCAGCCCTCCACTGTCATTTGTCAATTCTATTGATAGCTACTTGTCCTCCCAGAATAGGCTCCCAAATTTGAAACACTTGCCTAGTTTTAGAGGAAACTGGTGTGATTTATCATTAAATTAGAAGCCCGTTAAACTTTGTCACCAGATAGCCCACGAATTCTCATGTAGTCAAACAATTTTTAAGCTCATCCTCTTAAAAATGCCCTTATTCAGAAAGCTATGCCAGTGGAGCACTTCTGAGTCCCCCCTCCCCCACTTTGCTGCAATACCTAGCCTCTGAAACAATGGTGGATGTGTTTTTTATGGGATGTTCAAGACCCTCATACCAAAATCCTTTCTGTTCCCTCTTAAAACAAAGCAGATGATCCTTGGCAGCTACAGGTTTTTAGGGGCTTTCCTTTTTTTTTTTTTTTCTGCTTACAATTCCTAAATAGCTTTTTTTTAAATAGTTTATTGTCAAATTAGTTTCCATATAACACCGAGTGCTTCTCCCCACAAGTGCCCCCCACCATTACCATCACCCCCTCCCCCCCTCCCCCTCCCCCCTCAGTCCATGGTTTGTCTCCAGTACTGGAGGGGCTTTCCTTTTCATCAAACACTGGTTTTGCTCAAAAATTCTGCTGACACTCTTTGTCTAGTTCCTCTTTGCTTTCATGGTTCATTAAAAAACACCTCTTGCATCGTCTTACTGCCAGAATCTAACACACGCTATATATACCCTGGGACACATTAGGAACAGCTCTCTGCATTTCTACCAAACTGTGCTATAAACTTCCCACCTGAGTCATTTGTTTTCAGTCTCCCAAGTCTCCAGATGCATTTTATAGGTGTCCCCCATTGATTTTCTGACCAAGGACCTCATTGCAATTTTGCTACCATATTGTTTTTGTATATTCTTTTGATCGCTTTTATCCCAGTAGGATGAGACCTTTTACACAAGGGTGTGCAGCTTGCCATCTTTATACTCTTAGATAAGAAATATTAAAAGTGATAGGAAATATTAAACGTGGCTTTCTATGTGTCATGAAGTTTTATAAAATTTTGTCAAGTTCTGAATCCCGTTTCCCATGATTTCAAAAAACAAACAATAAAAAAGTAGAGAAGCTTTGGACTAAGAACCACCCTACTCCAGTGTTACTTCATCCTAGTTCCATCTACAATGGCCCTATTTCCAAATAAGGCCATCTTCTGAGGTTCCAGGGGTTATAACTTCAACATGTCTCTGGGAGCACCCAATCCAACCCATCACGGAGCTCTAAACAGTTGTTAGAGGAATGACTACAGACCTTCCCAGGACTAACATCCTATGTATCCAAAAATGAAATGAACAAGGACTGCCTGGGTGGGCTCAGTCAGTTAAGCATCCAACTTTGGCTCAGGTCATGATCTCAGGGTTCATGAGTTTGAGCCCCACATCGGGCTCCATGATGACAATTTGGAGCCTGCTTGAGATTCTCTCTCTCTCCCTCTCTCTCTCTGTCCCTCCCCCACTAGCATGTACACATGCTTCTCTCTCTCTCTCTCTCTCTCTCTCTCTCTCAAAATAAATACACTTTTCTAAAAATAAGATGAGGTGGCTCAGTCAGTTGGGCGTCTGACTTCAGCTCAGGTCATGACCTCACAGTTCATGAATTCGAGCCCTGCATCTGGCTCTGTGCTGACAGCCCAGAACCTGGAGCCTGCTTCCGATTCTGTGTCTCTCTCTGCCCCTCCCCAGCTTGCACTCTGTCTCTCTCTCTCTCTCTCTCAAAAAATAAATGAGCATTAAAAAAATTATTTTTGAAGTGAGATGAACAATAGGCAGTGCTGTCCAAGCAAGAAGCTCCACCTGGGGAAGCACGACAACTATGCCTTGTGATGGTTGGTGTGCACGATGTCAACCAGAGACGCCATTCTGATCTCCGTCTCTGCCATCACATTTGGCTTTATTTGGATCTAGCCAGACTGGGCTCTGGCTGCTGCGAAATCAAAGTGTGTAATTGCACCCACTAGTCATCAGAGTGCTCTGTTCAGGGATATTTTCTTCCACCTGTAGAAATAATTGATGTTCATAATAAGAGCCAAGAGACCCTGCACGGTTAGGGAGTATCTTCTGAATCATCAAAGAACAACTAAATTGTCTTCTGAAGAATGTTCCTGTTAAATGCATTTGAGTGCTTTTTTTGAAATTCAGTCTCAAGGTGAGTCCCTTAAAAGCAGAGGCTGAGGGGTGCCTGGGTGGCTCAGTCAGTTAAGAGTGTGTCTCTTGGTTTCAGCTCAAGTGGTGATCTCACCATCAGATCGAGCCCTGGGTGAAGCCTGCTTAGGATTCTCTGTCTCTCTGTGCCTCTCCCCTGCTCTCGAATGTGCACGCACTCTCTCAAAAAAATAATAATAAAATAAAATAGCAGAGGCTGAGCCAGGATGCAGGTGCACAGGATTTATTGAGGGGGGATGTCTGGAGAAGAGGAGTATGAGAAGCAGGAGGGGCAGGGAAAGGAGCTGAGCAGGGATGCGGTCTCAGCTGGAGTCAAGCATCAGCCTGGTCCACAGAGAGCTCTAGTGTGTGAACTGCACCATGTGACCAGTTCCACCTTAAGGCAAGGGGACTGGCCTTTTTTACCCCTTACCAGTCATCACTAGTTGTGGGCTGCCAGAGAGGGGGCATAACTTCTCCCAAGGAAGTTCCCAGACAAAGAAAATTCTGTGCAGAAGGGGTCAACTGTGAGCCACTACCTGTGGTCACAGATAGATAGTCACAGGAAATGAGAGCAGGTACATGGTCTGGTAAAGGGTGTCTGGCATTTCTGTACCCTCGGTGATGTGCATACGGGCTATACACTGCTGTGGGGTGAACTGTGTTCTCACCACCACCACCACCACCAACAACAACAAATTCATAAGTTGAGGTCCTAGGCTCCAGTACCTCAGAACAGAATTATATTTGGAGATAGAGTATTTAAAAAAGTAATTAGGGTTAAGGGACACCAGGGTGGCTCAATCGGATAAGCGTCCGACTTCAGTTCAGGTCATGATCTTGGCGTTCGTGAGTTTGGGCCCCATGTTGAGCTCTGTACAAATAGCTCAGAGCCTGGAGCTTGCTTCCAATTCTGTGCCTCTCTCTCTCTCTCTCTGTCTGCCTCTCCCATTCTCACATTCTCTCTCTCTCTCTCTCTCTCTCTCTCTCTCAAAAATGAATAAACGTTAAAAAAATAAAAAAGTAAGGTGAAATGAAGCCTTCAGGTGGGCCTTAATCCAACAGGACTGGTGTCCTTGTAAGAGACTAGGACACAGACACACAGAGACGGAAGGCAATGTGAAGACACAGGGAGAGTCTGCAATCCAAGGACAGGGGCCTCAGGATAATTAAACTCTCTCGACACTTTGATCTTCGAATTCTGCCTTCAGAACAGTGAAAAAATACATTTATGTCTGTTAAGCCACCCAGTCTGCGGGAGTTTGTTATGACAAATGAAGTCTTCTGTGGCAAAAACAGTCACTGATCTTCAGCAGTGCTCCAAAGGCTGGATTCGCTTGGATTTCTCATCTCCCAATCCTCCTAGAAACCCCCGACCCAAGTGTTTCATTATCCCCAGTGCCCCGAGGCCACCAATAAAAACAAATTCCTCTCACACTCTACCTCTGTGGAAACATACTTAAATTCAAGCATCTCCTCGGTGTATTTCCCCACACCCATACCAGTGGTTTATACAGCCAGAAAGCAGGCTTTGTTTTGCTAAGAATTATAAATGTGAGAGCTCCTGCATTAGGGGGGTTTGAATAACAGTGGGAGAGAAAAGCTATTAGACCAGGCACGCTCGCTGTTTTCTGTTTATAGAACATCTTCACCCTGTAATGGTGTCAGGGGAGATTAAAACCTCGTTGGTAGACAAAGAGACAAAGGCTTTATAGCACCGTCTTACCCAGAGGCTGATGGGTGGTTGGATTATGATGGAGAAGTTACTCACAGAGCCATCGATCTCTGTTGTGTTGTGTGGGGGAAAACATTTAGTGCTCTGACTTTACCATCTTCTCCTAAAACTTTTTGGTAAGGATCGCTGTCGGTCTGGGAATATGTCACTATTTGGAAATAAAGCTACTTCTTAATTACCTTTTCCCTGATGAGGACAAAGGACTAAGGAAACTGAAATTGCCACGAAGGCCATTTTGGTTCCTTCACTCTCCCTTCCCTGGACCCTTAAAGCAAATGACAACGTTGGCTCCCCAGTGTTTCTTAGGTCTTTATGTCCTCTGTCCATTGACTGGTGGAAATACCAATGAAGAGGCGAAGTGGCAGGCTCGGGGAGGCAGGAAAGAGAGATGTGTATCACAAACTAGGTCTTTCAATTCTCATTTTACCCTAGAGCTGAGCTTCCGAGCCCTGTTAGGGCCAGCGGCTCAATGACTCTGGCATTCAGCCCCAGAAGCCCCAGCCTCCTTGACCTGTCGGTGCTGTTCATGGGTCCTTGGACGAAGCCGTCTGTGTGAGGCAGCTGCTCAATATTACCCAGACGCAACCCCAACAGCTGCTTCGAATCTTCTCCCGTAACTCGGTGGGGATGCCGGAAGGGGGGGTGATTTTGCTCCCCGGGGGAAATGAGACAAGGTGTGGCGGTATTACTGGTTGTCACACTGTGGGGATCAGGGGAGCTGCTACTGGTATGCGGTGGATAGAGGCCAGCGGTGGTGTTAAATATCCTATAATGCACAGGACAGCCCTTCTCCCCCGCTGTCCAACATGCACATCACAAAGAGTTATCTGGAGCCAAAATGTCACTAACGCTAAGTTTGAGAAACCCTGTTCTAACCATTCTTCATCAGAAATCCCCTGCTCCAGCCTTTTGTCCTGACTTGACTTACGTCATCCATCTATGCATCTATCGTTCAGTCTATAAACACCAAGTGCCTGGTCTCGGCCTAGAATGATAAAGATTTAAGCCGTAGATTGATAACTAGTAAGGGTAATAATTCAGACAGCGGTTTTACTTGAAGATACGGAGGAATGTGGTGTTGATGGATGGGCTGGGCCAGCGGGACGACCGCTCAGCGTGGGGCTGGCTGGGCTCCCTCACGCACTACAGTGCACATGGCCGATGACCTCACTCACACATCTGCCAGGTGTCTGCCTGTTGGCAGGGATGAAAACAGTCTGTTTATCATCCTGCAGTGGGCTCATTCCCATAGCAGTAGTAGTAGGGTCCCCAAGAGCACCAGGGAAGGGCAAGCTTCACTGTGCTAGCACTTTCCAAGCCTCTGCTCGCAACACAGAGCAAGTCACATGGCCCCGCACCCATTTCCAGGAGTGAAAAGCAAACTCCACCTCTTGAGGGGAGGAACTACCACATCACATTGCCTAGGGGTGTAGATACAAGGAGAGGAAGATTTGGAGCTATTTTGCAATCAGTTTCGCAATGAGAGTGACTCATTAATCTTTCTTTCTGGCTCCTCTCCATGGCCAAATGCTGAGTTCTTCCCATTGGCTTTGGTTAATAGCCATTTCTCATTTTCACCTTACTTAATCCTCAGCCCAATCCCATATGGGCTGGCCAGGCAAGTTTGGTTTTTGTTATCGTTGTTTTTACTTTATGTGGGCAAACCCTGAGTCTCTGCATGACAGAGTTCTAGCCTAAGTCAAAATCTAGCAAATGACAGAAGTAGACCATAATAGTGACCATCATGTGCTGACTGGCCACCAGATGTCAGGCCCTAGGTTATGGACTTTCTTAATCCTCACAAAAATCCTTTCATGGGGATCCTATTTTACAGATGGGTAAAGTGAAGCTCAGAGACGGTAAGTAATTTGCCCAAAGTCACACAGCACAAAGGTTCGAAACTCTAACCTAGGACTTAAATCCAGATTTTTCTGGTGCCAAGACAGGTTCTATCGCAGTGTAACAGGGTCATTATAAACACAGGCTGAGCCCTTGTGAAAGCAGCAGGTGGCCTCACCTCTGCAGTAAAACAGAGCAATCCTGTAGGTAGCTGGGGTCATCTCTGCACTAAAATCAATTTCCCCATCATCTAAGCTGATACACAGGACAATGAAGAGCTTATAACCACAGTCCATGATGTGGTCTGACAAGACTTAGACGGGGTGTTGCTGTTACTTCATGGTGACCCACTTCAAGGGTCCCACTGACCCTTTGTTTTTTTTTAAGTTTATTTATTTATTTTGAGAGAGAGAAAGAGTGCATGGGGGAGGGGAGAGAGGGGTAGATAGAGAATCCCAAGCAGGCTCTGCAGTGTCAACACAGAACCTGATGCAGGGCCCAAACCCATGAACCATGAGATCATGACCTGAGGTGTAATCAAGTGTTAGACACTTAACCGACTGAGCCACCCGGGTGCCACTTAGGTCTACTGACCTTTGACCAGCTTGCCAGCCGGGCAAACCCTGTGAGTATGAATGACAGCGCCACACCGGAGGTTGAAAGGCAACCGGGAGGTGTAGTTTTGCTCAAACTATCTGCATCAACAGGGTCAAAGACAATATTCTTTTTCTTGATGTATTTTTCTATTTGCAAAAAGAACATGGTCAACAAAAAACACTGTGAAAACACACCAATTAGTATCTTTCCCAAAATTCCAAATCACCCCTCCTTCCGATGTATCCATTATGAACACAGTCCTGTCTACTCTCCCCATGGTTTCATACAGGTGATTTATATGTCAGTAACTTACATGTATAATATAAGCACGTGTCATGTGTATAGAAGTAATTTACAAATGTATCTCTAATTTTTATTTGCCTACACATTTATCAAAATGTACTTCCTGTACATTCTGCCCTGTAGTTTGCAATCTGTTGTGAGCATTTACCCCCGTGTGTCAATATTCTTTGGAACATGACTATAAGGGCTATGACATGTGGTCACACCTTGATCATCTAGCTGGATCCCAGAGTTGGATGTTTAAATGGACAGACTTACAATTAGCTGAGTTTTGGGATTTTTTTTTTTTTTTTTTGCCCCTTATCATTGAGGCAAAGAGGTCCAGGATGACCAAATGGAGTTGAAGATGAAAAACTAGGCAAAAACCTCTCTCTGCACCTCCTTCTCCCAGAACCTCACACAGGGGCCCACAGTCCTTGAGTTAATTGGAAATGCCCGGGAGAGCACAAGAGACGGAAGCACATTACCTCTCTCAGGGCTCTGTGGAGCATGCCGCCGTGTGGGACTGTGGAATGCATTATTTATGTTCAAATCCACCTTGTCTTCGGGGAGGCAGTTCAGTATTTCCAGTGTGCCCAGGCTGCTAGTCTAGTTAAGGACATGGAGGCTAACATCTGGATGCTAGATGCTCAAGAGAAATTATCGGCTCAAGTGTATGTTTGAGGCTGATTGGCAATTTGAGGCTATCTGCCAATTTGAAAAATAACAATACCCAGAGTCCTCATCGTTCCTCCTTTAGAGAGGTTCCAGGAAGAAGGAACATTATTTTCTTGTACAATTTGTATCTCTGCTTGTCATTCATGTGACCAACAAAGACTATGTCTTACCCCAAACGCTCGGTGAACAAACAGAACTTTCCATCTGGGGCTTTAAGCCTCCTCGGTGTACCTGGGGCTTACTTTTCCTCATAATGCCAGATGTAATGAGGAAAATATACCGTTTGAAACTGTTTGCAGTGTGAGCAACGGCTAACACTCAGAAGTAAGCCAAATGTGCAGGGTGACACCTACCGCTTTGTTTAGCCAAGGCTCTCGAAAGGTAGGGCTGGCAGAGAAAGTAAAGATCCTGGTGGGCATAGTTTGGGTGAGAGAGAGAAGGATCGGGAAGCTAAGTCACTCCGCATAATAATTTGGGGTTTGTCTGCTGGGGTCTGGAAAAAGAGGGGGAGATTATGGAAGGGGAAGTGAGACCAAAGGGGTCCTGGCAATATGGGGGAAGAGAGGTTCCCTAGTGGGAGGATGAGGCCAGTACTGCCACCAATCCCAGGTGCACTGGGTCACTGAGCAGGAGTCAGGGAGCAGCATCTTCGATGGTTCCCCAAAAGCTGACCTGAGACAGGATTTGAGTGCAAGCAGACAATTAGGGAGGTGATCCCCGAAATGCTGGTAAGGGAAGTAGGGTGAGAGATATAGGGATGGCAGGAAGTGGCAACAAGCAGGACTTCACTCTAGGTCAGTGGGGCTCAGTCTTGCTGGGCAGCCTTGGGAGACGGCACAGAACACACGAGTTAGCCCGCCGGCGGGCCAAAGGGGCTGGATTGTTTATCGAGCAACTCTTCTGATATCAGCTGATAGCCACTCCCCAGGACGCTTACTCCCCAGAACTTCCAGCCTCCTCGCTGCGGAGAGGGAAGCCTTCTGCAGGAAGGCGCAGGGCTTTACAATGAAAGGCAGTCCTCAAATGGTGAGTGCCAAGACCTCACTGGTGAGGTCTACCGTAGGCAGCCGAGACTGAGACTCACCAGAAGGAGTCATGACTTACTCTGCCAGTACAGTTTGGTTGAAGGTTGGCCACATGAAGGTAGAAATGACCCACCACCACCACCAAAAATCTAAGATTCAGGAGCCCCAGCATCAACCAGTTCAAACCCATTAGTTTGCTGGCAATCACAGCCCAGAGGATTTCAGGGCATCTTTGTCCATACAGCCAGAGAGACGCAAGGGATTGGGAGGGGAAGGCCAAAACATCTAACCTTTCACGCCCCTGGGAATCCAGGAAGGAAGCGATCCCAGTGGCCAGGTGGGATGATCGCTGATAAATTCATAAAACAAGCACTGCTAGGTTCCCATTGTTCACATCTAATCTGTACTGCAGGGCACTTACCTTGGCCCAGCACTGTTCTAGAAGAACACAACAGGCAACAAAGGGGAAAAAAATCTTTGCCCTCAGGAATCTCAACCCTGAGAGGGAGAGATAGACAATAAACAAATAAGTAAAATATGTAGTATGTTAATGGGAAGCATATGAAAAAAAAATCACAAATGGGGGAGGGGGTGATCTGGGGTGTAGGTGTGTGTGCTGTTAGATGGGTAGCCTGATGAAACCCACTAAGGAAGAAACACTTGTGTAAAGATATGAAGGAGTCATGTGGACATCTGGGGTAAGGGCAGTCCAAAACAGAGGAACAGCAAGTGCAAAGGTCCTGAGGTGGGATGTGCTTTTCCAAGGGGCCAGTGTGGTGGGTACAGATTATAAGGACTCTGAGTGAGAAGAAAGCTCCTGTAGGGGTTCCAGCAGAGGAGGGACAGGATCTGAGTGGGCTGGATCACTCTGGAAGCTGTGTTGGTCCTAGAGTGAAGAGAGGGACAGAGAAAGACCAGTCAGGAGGGTGGCTAATCTAGGTGTGACAAGACAGTGACTCATTCCAAGGTGATAGCAAGAGGCAAGAAGTGATCAGATGACAAAATGCATCATTTTTAGGAGAAAGTATAAGTAAAATATGCGTTTGTGCCAGAAGTGATGTCGTAGATATCCAAGCCAGACAAAAGTAAGTGGCCACGGAGAAGGCTGTGTGCGGTGTGGGCCCGGAAGGGCGAGGGGCGGCATCCAGACCCTGGGCCAGCACCTCCCTCCTTCCTCCTTGTTCCTTTCCTTATGAACTTTCCCTACTTTCCCCACTAATGGAAGGTCCATTCCATTAGGTGCCCAAAGCAGGAGTTCAGGCTGCAACTTTCCTATTTCATTATTTAAGGCGACTAACTCACTCTTGTCACTGGATATTGACCAGGGGACCCTGAAGTCAGCACGGTCTTGTTGCCTCCACACACCTTCTGAAGCTGGTTGGTACTGCGGGCTTTCTGAGGCCCAAACTAGTAGGCTCCTGTGTTTCTTTCTGCCCTTTTTTGTAAAGTGGGGGTGAGTGGTTATTTGGTATTTATTGTTACATTTGTTTGTTTGTTTGTTTGTTTGTTTGTTTAGGGCGTGAGCATGAGCAGGGGAGGGGTAGAGAGAAGGAGGGAGAGAATCCCAAGCAGCCTCTACGGCAAGTGTGGAGCCCCACGTGGGGCTCGATCTCACCACCATGAGATCATGACCTGAGCTTAAATTAAGAGTTGGACATTTAACCAACTGAGCCACCCAGCCTTCCCTTGCTATTGTTCTGAAGTAAAAGTTGTTCTTAAAGACAGCTGATGTGACTTTCCGCTTAATCCTTTTCAAGGTAAGTGTCCTCAGAAGGGTCGGTGTGCATTTGGCCCGATGTAGGAAGAAAGGTGGCAGTTTCCGAACTAATTACGACTCGTCTTCACGTCCACACTGAACACCAATACTGTGGCTTCATTACGCCCAACAGTTGCCTTAATGACATACCGTGGGTATAAATCATTCTTTTCTGAACTCACTTTCCCCAGTTAGTACCTCCATTCACCTTGACTCATCCGGCAACTTTGTACAAATTAGAGCAAGATACATCCTCCAGACAGGTTGTAGATTCCTTGTGTCCAGATGTATCCGGACTGGATCCAGCTCCTTACTAGAAGCTGGAGACCAGGTGAGGGGAGCTGGTCCGCATTTTGGCCCCCTCACCCAGCACCCTTGTGCACCTGCTGTCTGCCCTACAGTAGCCAGCAGACTGAGCCCACGTGAGCAAGGCCTCAATACATCAAAGCCAGCTAGTTCCCGGAAAAGAAGTGCATGAGTTCCTGGAAAAGATCTGCCCAGCCCATACTTTCTTCCAGAGTTACATGGGCTCCACGCAAGCTGACTACTTTAAAGAACAAAATGGTTGGAAGAAATATCAAAACTGGGTGGACTTCTGTGAGATGGACGTATCGTGGAAATTATTTTGCTGTTGTTTACAATTTGCTGTGAGGATCTCAAACTATGGAACTGCCGAATACCACAGTGGCATCCTTTGCGCCATGCTTGGGGAGACTGTGTGCCTGGCCTCCCGGCCCGGGCTTCAAGTCCAACAACCCAGCTTCTCCCTGGGAGCCGTGGAAGCCAGTGCCCGTGCACCCCCTTGGCCCGCACCATTCCCATGTGTGCAGTGGCTGCCGGTAGCAAGTGCTTCGGACTCATTGCCTGCGAGGCGCCTCCGGCCTGTTCCTGGTCCGCTGGGCCGCCGTGCCTTCTGCTAGAGGCTGTGAGGTGCCCGGAAGCTTCCCTCAACTGGTGACAAAGCAGGCTGGAGGCCCTTCCTTAGGGTTGACGACTCTGAAGAATATGCTCTTCGTGGTGTCACAAGTTCCTGCAGGGGGATTGAGCCCCAGATGCCCCCTGGCGGGGCCTTCTCCTTAATCCACTCCTTAGGCTGCTCCCTGCACCACTCCGCAGGTTTGTCCTGAACACACTTCCAAACCGCCTCCTCGTCTCAGGTCTGCTCCTGCAGAAGCCCAACCGAAACCAGCTGCTTAAGGGACTAGCTACATTGATCCTTCCTTCAGCTCTTCTGGTTCTTCAGACTCCAGTGTAGACGGGGAGTAATTTTCATAGAGGAATCGAACATGCACAGTGACAGTCACATCAATCCCACTCAGTGGGCAGAATAAGAACCACTGTTATTTCTGCAAACCTAAATATGCTGATGCCCACCACATGCCAGACAGAGAGAGGCTGTCAAAACAAAGAAAACAGACATGAATGCACCAAAGCAGTCAGCCCTGGCCAGCGCCAGCGCCTCCCAGATGAGGATGACTTCACCGTGAGAAGTCCTGATACGCAAAGCGGAGATGTTTCAGGTGTTCCTCCTCTAAAACACCCTTCGCAACCTTTACCCCGTCATGTTCCGCCTCCCTCGGATCTCTCCCCATCTCCATCACCACCTCTGTCCTCTACTAAGTGTGAGACTCTTACCAGGAAACGATGGGACCCTGTCCACAATTATGAAAAAGCCCATCCTTTCCCTGCTGCACTAACCTCGGCCCTAAAGCAAGTGCTCATATATGAGCAGGTGGGTTTCCCTGCTCTTAATTCTTTCCTTTATTTACCAATTTCTACCCAGGCTGCTAGTTGGTTCATCTTCATGCAACAGGTATTTATTTAGATATAAATAAATTCGATACAGTTTATTTAGAGAAGGCAGGATGAATGATTGATTTTGCCCTTTTGCTTATAAGTTTTATTGTTTTTTTAATTTTTGAAAATGTTTCTGTTTTTGAGAGAGAGAGTGTGTGTGTGCATGCAAGGAGAGGGGCAGACAGAGAGGGAGACATGGAATCTGAAGCAGACTCCATGCTCTGAGCTGTCAGTACAGAGCCCGACACCGGGCTCGAACTCATGAAGCGCGAGTGCATGACCTGAGCCGAAGTCAGATGCTCAACTGACTGAGCCACCCAGGCACCACTGTTTATGAGTTTTAGAAATAGTTTTAATTTGCCAGCAGCCTTCAATGGTGATCCCTTGAGTTTGTGTCATCCTGAAATGATGTATTTAAACCCAATTGAGATGTTTCAATCAATTGTATTTATTATCCTTGCTGATGTTCAGAATGTCCTATCTTTGGGAGCCTCTTCTTGTTGAGTCATTTGGATGTAGCCTTATTATTTTTTTATAGCTCCATTGCTCTCTAATAAGTTTGTGGCAATAGATAATGGGCAGGTCGGGAGCCCTTGGTCAGCTTAAAACCTCACGAGCCTGACTTGTGGCTATGGGGAGTTCAGTGTGAGCAGCCACTTATATACAACAGGTATGTCCAAGGGAGGATGGCCCAGACCCAACACTAACTCCTCCACTCCCGCAGGGCCATCTCCAGGGTGGTATGAAAAAGCCAAGTATACAGACAGGACAAAGGGGTTGGGGGGAGGGAACACTGAAATAACAATAGCTAATATTTATGAAAACTTCCTGTGTGTCAAAAGCTAGTCTAAGGTCTTTCCAAGTCCTAACTCATTTAACCCTCACAACGATACCATGGGGCGGCCACTATTGTTACCCCCATTTTACAGATGAGGAAACAGAAGCACAGAAAGGTGAAATGAGTAGCCCGAAGCCACCAGGTCATATCAGGTCATGCCCGAAAATGATGGAGTCAGGAGACAAAGTTGGGGGCACTCTCCCAACCAAAATGGAAAAGACGACCAGCCATTCGTCCTTTGTGAATTTGTTAAGGGTTCTGTGGAGGGAGGGGGGGGGCCTGCAGCACCACGTGGGGGTCTGCACGACGCCATGAAATGCTCAGGCAGCATTCCAGTGAGAATTTTCCACCTAACTGGCCTTGGGATGCCCAAGGTGAGGAAGTGATGCAGCTGCTAACTTCAGCAACCACTGCTTCCCTCCCCAGGAGTGTCCCCCCCCCGCCCTCCCCAGTCCAGGCACGAGCCTCAGCATCCGGCCCTGCTCCTCCCTGGAGCACCGGTGCCAGCTCCTTCCTGAGCATCCGCCAGGAGTTCACTTCTCAGACCAAGGTGCTAATAGCATAAACACGTTTCTGATGGGTGATTAGGAGGTCTGCGTATTTTCTCGAGAATCTCTACTTTGTAGAGGAGGAAGCTGAGGGGTTGAGTGTTTTGTTCAAGTCACAAAGCTACCGATCAAGGGACCAGGTTCCCACTCTGATAGGTCTCACACCAAAGCCCTGTGCCTCACTCGTGATCCACTGCTGCCCTCTGCTGGGCTGATGAAAGCACTGCCCTGCTGTGCTAGGACCACGTGTTCCCGATGCCTCCAGGACAGGGAGCCCTAAGTGATCCCATCTGAGAAGGAATTGGTGGCAGCCTTGGGGGGGGGGGGGGGGGCGGAGGGCTTCTCATTCTCAAAGCCACTGGCAAAGCTCCTCAAACCCCATCAGTAGAAACTACATATATTATTTTGCTATGAAGAAAAGTATTAGAATAATTGGTGAAATTTGAATGAGGTTACATAACAGTAAAGGGGCATCAGGTCTATGACTTTCAAACAATTTGGAAAAGTGTGTGTGTGTGTGTGTGTGTGTGTGAGAGAGAGAGAATAATTAAACAAATTGGGAAAATGTTAACATTTGGGGAATTTGGGTAAAGTATGTAGGGAATTCTTTATACAATTCTTACTTCTCTATATGTCTGAAATTATTTCAAATAAATTGTACTTTCAGGAAGCCACCAACCACAGCTCCCCCGAGTGCAGTCTCTGGCTACTGATGGAGGCTGTAGGAGACTACACCTGATGACCCACAGGGCTCCCTCCTCGGCCCCTCTTCATGACAATAAGCACCACCACCATGGCAGGCAGCGTACGGGGGCCCTTGAGAAGAGGAAGAAGCTACCTCTTGGGCAGTAGCTACTAGGGGTCTTCACTTCCCCCAGGACCCCGTGCGCAGCCCTACTAATGCACACACATATTTGTAACTGCAGGCAACAAGAGGAGACCCTCAAAAAGGATAAGCTGGTGTGTGTCCAGATACTGGCCAGCATAGTGAAGGGGCCAGAAGGCATTTCTCATAAGGTAGAATGAAGAGCTTGAGATGCAGAGCTGGGGAAGAGAAAGATGGGTGACAAGGAAAGGAGCTTCCCGGGGGCACATAGGAAACACTATGGATATTTGCCAAGCGAAAGAGAAGCAGACTCCATCTCTGAGATGTGAAAAGACAGAATGAGCACTGAGTGGAGGTGCTGGGAGGCACAGGCAACCCTACACCGTGGCCATGGTGTAGAATGCCACTCCAACGATTAATCCACAAAGCTCACCTCAGGGCACCCGGGGGTCCCCACTGAAGACAATCCCCCAAGGGGGTGCTGACCACCTCCAGGGGGAAGGAGTGTCTCAGAGGGGATGGACTCCCTGTAGGGGGCTTCAACCACTGCTCCTCAACCTTGACCTTATATTGGAATCACCTGGGGAATTTCTTTAAAACACCCATGCTTGAGTTCCACCCCCAGAGATTCTGATGTAATCGGTCTGAGGTGCTGCCTGGGGACTGAGATTTTTTTTTTTTTTAAGTTCTGCAGGGGATTCTAATGTGCAGGCAAGCTTGAGAATCACTGACTTAGAAACCGCTACCTTCCAAGGCTCTTTGAAGAAATCAGGACCACGTGAACAAGATCAGAGGGCCCATCTTTGCTGTGGGAATAACAGCTTCAATCACCTCAAACAGAACTCAGAATGAACCCTGAACCTAGTCTCTGATAGATGTGCATTTGATCCTGAAAATGCGCTGAGCTGTCTTGCCAAAGTTGAGAAGAGACCTGAAGGGAATGGCGGCATGCTTTTATTCCATTTGAGAGCAACCCGGGTTTGGGCTGATTTTGGAAGTGCCAATGTCTTTTGGCAAATGTGGGGAGGTAATGGCTTGTGGTCATGTCACGGTGAGGCCATCAGTGTATTCTCTGGGGCTTTCTCCCCCAACTGCCAGTCCTCTGAATATCCAAATACAGAAATCACTCTGGCTTTGTTTCCCTCTGGCACCTTCCCCCGAGACCAAAAAGGTAAGGACACCCTTCTTCTCAAGGAAGGGGCACCCAGCCTATAAGATGCTGGCCCCCTTCTCCACAAGGAAGTTAGCAGCCGCTGCGGCTGCTGCCGTCAGGTAGGGTGGGACCAATGAAGACAAACGCCACTCAGGCCTTTATCCTGTCCCAAGAGCTGGATTGTCTGAGGCTCCCTGAGAAGGCAGACACTGTCCCACTGAAGGGCTGAGGGGAAGGGCCCTAGCCGAGAAGAAGGAGACCCCCAAGTCCAGAACAATGAACAAAGGGCCTAGCTTTGGACCTCAACTCCTCTCTATCAGTGGTTTCAGCCAGGTCTCCTGGCTCCTGGGGCAGAATATTATCTACATCTTGGCCACTCCCCGGGACTGGACATCCCCAAGTAGATATTTCACAGGCACATCAGACCTACTGTGTCCCAAACCAAATGCCTAATCTTCCCTCTCTGCTCCACTCCCCACCCCAAATCTGTTCTCCCTCAGCCTTCTTCAACCCAAAAAAATGGCACCATCCTTCCAGTTGCCCAGCCCAACAGCGTCATAGCCACCCTCACTCCTGTCTTCTCTCCCGTGCCACATAGCATCCTCAGCCCCACTGCACCACCCATGCTGAGCCACCATCTCCTGCCTGGACTGCCACCGTGTTCCCCCTCTGGTCCTCCTCCTTCCACCTCTCTGAAATGTGTTCTCAGCACAGCAGCCGAGTGACTCTGAAAACAAACATCCGATCAGGTCACTCCCTGCCTCCAAGCTCTCCATCAGCTTCTCCTCTCTCTCAGAGGAGAAGCCAGTGGCCTTGCTGTCTCTGGGACCTCACTTCCTACCACAGCATTCCTACCTCCCCATTCACCCTGCTCCACCCACCACTGCAGCTCCTCGAAGACATTTTGGGTGTTTTGCTGGGCACCTGCCCGAACACGCTCCCCACACCCTTCAGCGTGTCCAGGTGCCCAAACATTGCTTTGGTCACGAGGTCTTCCCAATGGCCCTATTTAAAATTGTAACCACTCCCCACCAGCACTCCCCTCTCCTGGCTGTTTTCTCCAGCTAACATACTACCTTTTTCAGGTGTCTGCTACCCACTCCTACAATGAACTCCACGAGGACAGGGACTTTGTTGGCTCTGTGGCTGCATCCCCAGTGTCCAGATGGGCCAAGCACAGAGCAGATACCCGAGTGTGTGCTGAATGCGTGGAGATCATCAAGACCCTGCAGACAACGGCAGGGGGTGTCATGGGAGATGGGCCCTGATGCCACTGACTGGGGCCCTCCTCAGAGAGAGCAGATGAACCTCACGGGCCTGGACGACAAGAGCCTTCAGCACATGGCCTGGGGATGGGGGCCCCCACCATTTCTCCAGCACCGCACAAGCCCTGGCCCCCAGTAGAACAGGGGAGCAGGCAGCCAGGGAAAACAACCAATGCTGGGTTTCTCATTAACCTGGGAAACCCACAGCTTGCAGTGAGATTTTGTTGGATTAAGAAAAGTAAGTAAATGCAGGATATTTTGCACCTTGACTATTGGGCAGCAATTCATTCCAGAAGATCCCCCACCGAGGGTCCCTGTGGGCAAGAAAGGCAGGGGCCTCTTGCAAAGGGCCAACACTGGAGGTCCCACTGAGCCGAGGTGCTAGCCTAGGGATAGTGGGGGCTGGCCCACCCAGCCACAGGGCTGCAGATTCGGGGTGTCCTTCACCCTCCCAACAGGCCCACAGTCTTGCTGGGAAAGCAGAATCTTAGGGTGGGACAGTAAGTCGAGTAAGGAGTTAGGCAGGTAGGGGAGCCGGGGGCGAGGGGAAGAGAAAGCAGGCAGAGGACACCGTGGGGAGGCAAGGAGGCGAGAGTGCCTGGGACAAAGCAGGGACCTGCACGGTTAGGGGAGAGCAGGGGGGTCAGGGGGCATGGCCTCAGGAACTATGCCTTGACTTTAACCTCAGGCCACAGAAGACACCCTGCAGAGAAAGCCTGCCCCTGGCAGTGTAAGGGTCTGGCTGGTGGAGGGGGCAAGGGCACTGCGAGCCGCTGGCAGGCAGAAAGAAGGCAGGACGGGCAGGCTGTGGTTACTGAGAACAGAACACTGGGCTGGGGCAGGTGTGGGGAAGGGGCCAGGGTCCGGGTTTGGTCATACAAAGTCCACGTGGAGAGGCCTCACAGCCCACATGGGTTAACGAGTAGCCTGGGAATCGTGGAGGTGCATGTGGTAATCGGAGCCCTGGGAGTGGGGGAGAACACCCAGGACAGAGATCAGCTGGGGGACGGGGGGAGGGGAGGGCCTTGGGCAGAATGCCACCATCTGAGGGTTGGTGGAAGAAGATACTCAGAACAGTGGCTCAGGAGGGGCGCCTGGGTGGCTCAGTCGGTTATGCGACCGACTGTTGGTCTCCGCTCAGGTCATAACCTCACGGTTCGTGGGATCAGGCTCTGGGTTGGGCTCAGCCCGCTTGGGATTCTCTCTCTCCTCTCTTTGCCTCTCCCCTGCTCACACTCTCTCTCTCAAAATACATAAACATTTTTAAAAAGTGGCTGTGGAGGAGAAGCTAAGGAAGCAGGAGGAAAGCCAAGAGAGCAGGCTGCGAAGGCCAAGGACAGAATGTTTCTAGAAGCAGGCAGTTGTTAGCAACATCCTGGGAAGGGACGCTGGCTCCACACAACCAACCCCCTCACATCTCGAGGCAAGTGCATACACCCCTGCTGCACCCGTGGCCTTCAAGAGGCACCCCTCCCCCATCAGAAACCACAAGTGACACAGAATTTAATAATGTTTATTTGTGTAACAGAACACTCAGGCATATAAATAAGGTAAATACTTCCCAGTGGACAATATCTCGTGTTCTGGAACTGTGCTGAAAAAGAGTCTACACGTATTGTTCAACAGAGGTCAGACCACGCACAGAGAAAGGTCAGCTGTGGCTGACACACGTGGACTGTGAGCCATTAAGCTGGGTAGAGGGCACTGCGGCAGCACACAGGCACACAACCATCGAGGGGAGGCCTGAAGGACCATCAGGTGGGCCCACACACACCCAAGAGCTGCTCCAAGGTCACCCGTGTCTGAGGGCAGGAAAACCGAATGTCTGTGCAAGAATACTGAATCTCCCCCACACAAGGAGGAGCAGAGAAAGCGACCTTGAGGGGGCAGGGTACATACAGGCTAACCAACCGCTGGGTGGCTCAGACACAGGCGGTGATGGGCTGCGGACTCCTGGCCTCTCCTTTGCTTCCGTGGCTTCTTGGCTGTCCTCTGGCTGGAAAACGACAGATCTCTGCATCCTGCCCCTCACCTGTTCTCTTGGCTCCAAATCCTTTGGTTTTATTGGCCCTGATATCTGCTCAACTCTTTCCCTTTCTAACCAGTCCCCAGACCCCCAGGCAGTGTGACTTAAGGCAGGAACACGGTGCTCTGTGTACGGAGGATTTAAACGAAGCAGCACGCAAAGGACACCTTTTAAGAACAGGTATGCACGTTCTGCCTGCTAGAAAATACTCTGAACTCCCTTCCAATTCTGGGGTTTCTAGGCACAAAGGTGGCAAGCCCAGAATGTGAACCTAAAGGAGGTGAGAAACAGACGTGTTCCAGGAGCCAAAGACAAAGACAGTGATGTGGATGATATCAGAGACACAATTTCACCTGGATCAGCATCACCAGGGGGCTAAGCCCAGCCAAGCCCTCTGAGAGCTACACGTAGGTAACCCCACCCCCCACCCCCCAGAGGCTGCAAGGGGCCTGGCCCTGCCCAGTGGTCCGGAGACCAAGTCAGAGGCATCTTCGGCCTGGTGTCCAGAGGGCCCTTCTCCCCAGTTTACACCCCACTTCTCTACAGAAAAGAGCAGCCTGGGTCCATCAGATGCAACAGTGAGGGAGGAGGGCCAGGCCTGGCAAACACGGGTCCAGGAGGGCATAAGGGCAAGCCAGGATGAGCCATCACAGCAGCTGCTTGCAAACACATCCACAACCGTGTTCTCCTGATTCCTGCCAAAATCGTTACTTCGTTATTTAACTGAAGGGGACAGACCAGTATTTCAATACAATGGGCCTTTGCGTCTGGTCTCCATTCCCCACCAACAGCCAGGAAACGGACAAACAGGTCAATCGGTATTTCTGCTACCATGATTCCATTGGCTTGAGAATTTCATAGACCCTTGGTCAACGAGATTCCTTCAAAGCAAAGAACCCTCCACTCACACACATGCCCTTCCCAAGTCCCCATCTCCGTTCGGAAAACTAAGCAAAAGAAGTATTTTTCACATAATACAGTGCCTATTTTCCCCTTCATTCATCACAGACCCGTTTGAGCCTTTAACCTAGCTTCTAGCTAACCTAGACTCCAGCAGAAACGTCCCACACCATCTATCCTCAAGAGGACATTCTAGCCCATTAATATTTTTAAGAAAGCATGAAAGTGGGTGGGCATTAAGGTTGGACTGCTTCTCTCGAAATCTTCTAGACTGTACTGCCAGGCTGTGTGCAGGGCATGTGAGTGTAGTGAGTGAGGACCCAGTCCCTGCATTCCACCAACAGGGTTCAAATTACTCGCTGAGTTCAACAAAAATACCTGCCATTTATTGAGCGCCTACCATGTGCCAGGCACTGTGCTTGATGCTTACGTGCATTATCTCATAAAATCCTCACAACAATCCTGCGAGGGAGATACACCTCTTAACCCGCCCAAACCTAGGGCTATTTGAGCCCAAAGGCTATCATCTTAACCACAGAAATCAGCCTGTCAGGGTGCCTCAGTCTCCTTATCTATAGAATGGGGATAATAATACCTAATCAATGGTTGTTTTCTGGATTTAATATGTGCATTATGCCAGGTACATATTAAGCACTATCACTGTTACTGCTGTTATTACTAATAAACATACTGCTGGTATCTTATTGGCTCAAGAATAAAAAGGAGCCTCAACAGACAGGCATTCAGTGGAGGAAGAGAAAGGACAGGCAGGGTTTTCAAATGCCCAAAAGATTTGAAACCCACTGGCCATAAAATCCTGGAGGCCACATTTCTGCCCCCCATTCTCCTAAATCACCCACATGTTCTACAAACCCCAATACTTGAGCATCCACAGTGTACCTCCCAAACTGCCCTCACAGCGGTGATTTCTTTGCCTTTGAAAACATGGTCTGATTATGAACAGGAGAAAGTCTTAGTCAAGAGGCAAGAATAGCCTCTACCCACCTGGGAGCCAAGGTAAATAAGGTCATTGCTGGTGAACCTGAGAGGGGGAGGGTGGCAGGGCAGAGCCAGGAGGGACAGAAACACAGGCCACTTTCCAATGGTACAGGCGGCCGGCAGCTGTGACTCGTCCTCGCTGAGAAGAGAAGGTGGGCCTGGAGGAGACCTTTCACTCACCACCATGTGGTCCAAACTGCAGCACCCTCTGAGATCAGGCCATGAGGCCATGAGGTCCTCCCTCAACAAGGGAAACCAAGTCAGGCAGTGGGAGTGGCAAATCTCAAAAACTGGAAACTGGTCAACTGTGTGGAGACTGATGAAGGGAAAGGGAAGTTCGTTTTCACCAAGACAAGGACAGAATAATGAGACTCTGCCCAAGAACGAGCCCCCCACTGCAGGGAGCAGATGGTTTGTTCCGGCTGTGGTCAGAGCCCCGACCGCAGACAAGCTCAGTGAGTGGGTCCCCACCTCACGGTCTTGTGATGGGTCCAGACAGCCACCTGGACATCCTCCTCTTAGCCTTTCCTCCCCACCCTGACTCTGGAAGAACAGGAACACTGGGACCAAGTGAAACCAAACCCCTCCCGCTCCACCCCTACTCAGCACATCATCACATGCGCAAGCCTGGGCACAGGCTGTTACTCTGAAAGACGGTGATGGGGCCTAAGGTATTATGAACACAGGGAGAGGGTCCAGCAATGACGGATCACATTTGGTGGAGCGACAAAAATCTACTTGCTCTGAAACTGACCTAAGGCAGGCGCTGTATGGAGCAGGGCCATTGTTGAATGTTCCAAGCAGTGACGCTCTTTGCCCTGAGCCATTCACGCCCTCCCCTGCGCACCCCCCATCAACACCAAGGGTGTCTCTGAGCCTGCTGGGGCCTCTTGACAGACTGAAGATCTGAATTCAAGGATCCGTTCAGATTAGCCTCCGGCCAACTCAGCAACCAGCTTAGACTCAAATCACAGGGTCTGTTTAATCTCCCTTAAAATATATTATACAGGAAGATTCCAAAAATACAAGTCAAGTTACAGGAGAAGCAGCCCAGTGGGAAAAAAATAAATACCATTATAGTGGCTTCAAAGTCTACCTGGGTAAAGTCAAAATATTACATTTCACCCCTTCTAAAAGTAAGAGAGACACTAATTTCAAACATACACTGCAGAATTAGAAACCCAGAATACAGAAAACACTGAGTAACATGTTTTAAAGATAATTATACACTAGCTACTAATATGCTCAGAATATAAAACAGGCAAAAACTAATAAACATAAACAGGACCCAGGCCGTCCTGGGGGAAAGGAGTGGTCACTTTCAAAGGAAAACATATACATGGACTTTCCCTGCGCTGAGGGCAGTTAGGGGTGGCACATGCTCGTGAAGGGAAAAGAGCCGGGTGTCCAGTGAGTGGGCCCAAGTAGGGCTCACAGCAGGAGGCTCAGGCCCAGGCCTCTGCAGGTGCTCCATGGTCTCCGTGACAGTGTGTCCATCAGCTCCCAGGCCTGCAGCTCCGACTTGGCACACAGGCCCGCCTCCTTGGTTTGAGGAACAAGTTCCAGAATTCCTGGAATCCCAGCAGAATTCCAGGCACACCTACACCACTTTCACAAAAGCAAGTGGAGCTAGGGCTAATTTCTGTCCTGGCAAGATGGAGGGAGATTCGCCTCTGCCCCAGGACCCTGGGGGAAGCGCTCCGCCTGCTCTGGCCCTCGGCGTCCTCACCGGGGCTCTGAGCCCGAGGGCCCTCAGAAGGCTGCTGTGAGGAAGTGTAAGATTCAGAGCAGAAAACAAAAACCTTGGGGCGCCTGGGTGGCTCAGTCGGTTGAGCATCTGACTTCAGCCCAGGTCATGATCTCACAGTTTGTGAGTTTGAGGCTCTCTGCTGACACCTCGGAGCCCGGAGCTTGGAGCCTGCTTCGGATTCTGTCTCCCCCTCTCTCTCTCTGCCCCTACCCCCACTCATACTCTGTTTCTCTCTGAAAAGTAAACATTAAAAAGAAAAGAAAAGAAAAGAAAAATCATGAAATCAGGACCGCATGATATTTATGAGGCAAAGACAAGTGGGAAACAAAGCCATACACAGAAACTGAATTCACACAAGGGAGAGCACACAGTTTCAGCCACATTTTATTTCTCACACAAAAAATGGATCTGAAGCAAGTTATGCCATTCCTTAAGAATGCACAGGTATATGTTAAAATAGTCTCTTGAATCTCATCTGTACAGTGAAATATCTTCAATAAATGGGAGAAAAAAAGACATTGTGCATACATATATATAGATCTAGATCTACAGACACAAGGTGGTGTGGCTTTCCCAGTTACTAGACTAGGAAATTCCTCTTACTTGACCTGAAAGCATGTAGGGAAATCAGAAGATAAAACCCGAGCTGACCCTCTGGGCTCCTTGCTGAGAGTTCTCGTGAGCACCCAGCTTCAGCTTCCTGGGACGCCAGCACCCTCCCCACTTGGTGACCACTTCCACAAAGGAAGGTGCCAGGCACCTTGATCCCAAAGACGGCCTTACTCAAGAGCTGCTGGGCCCCAGCCACCAAGGACCCACCATATACCCACAATAAGGCGACAGAGACAACCCCTTCTATCTCTGGTCTCCAGAACCAAGTTCATTCTTCAATGTGAAAACTATTTTTGTTACTACCTCCACTGTCTAAGATTTGTGGATGGGATACTGACTCATCTCAAGGACAAGCGTTTAGAAACGGCCTGAAAGCTCCTGTTTTTTGGGTGCTCAGGACATGACTCGATACCCCTAAGTAGCCTCTGGTGACAAGAACTTACGCAGTCAGAATATCAGAATACTGGAATTAGGAGAGGGCTCAAAAACGCAGCGCCACAGAGTACTATGTCCTGCCCAGGGTCATATAGCCGCAACAGAAACCCCAAGCGAAAACACATTTTGTTTTTACGGGGGCCTTGGACGTAAAACAGCAAAGCCCTGTGCTGAAACAGAAGTAAAAGCTCAGAAGAAAACGTCACATGGGGACTGAGAGCTTAATGCTGAGGGGGGTCTGCCCTCTGCTGCACATGTCCGCGATCTGGGCGAACTGTGAGCCTTCAGGGAAGCAGGAAGGCTGATTTCAACGGAAACAGAACGAACCAGTCACAGACCGAGGGGATGAAGCAGGTCTCTGCACCGCATTTGGCAATGAGAACAGGTGTGGCACGGAATAAGCAAACGCATTTGGGCACCAAGTTCTCTCTCCAATTCTCCCCTGCTTGCTGCCAAAGAACTTGTCTTCCCAAAGTCAACCTCATTCTATAATCAGGCAGGGAAAAAAAATTAATCACAGTTTAAAAGGAAAAAGGTCCCTCAATGAAATACAAACTACATTTAAACTGGTCACATTATATTAAAAAAAAAATGTGCACTGAATCTTCAGAATAGTCAAACCTCTAATCGGATTAGGTTGTCCAGAGTCGTAAGCAGGATTCTGTGGTTTCAGTGAAGAAGTCATGGTACAATTGAAATCACTGCAAGAAGTAAGTGATGTTTAAACCACACAAACACAGATACGCACTTGCCGTAGAGTAGTATGTACACAACACAGCAGCTACGTGGGTGGTCGGTCAGGCTAAGGGTGCGTGAACAAGAAGCCCCCTGCTCCCTGCCTAACAGGAAAGCCCCCCAGAAAGGATTCAGCAGCAACAAGTCTACAGCACAAATGTGAACGGCATCGTCCCTGAACAGACACGGTGAGGCGGAGCCACCGGAGCCTACAGCCTGTGGAAGAGGGCTCGGTTACAGTACATTCTACTGCATATACTGGAGATATTACAGTGTGTTGTTTTCAAACTATTATAAATAATTTCTCGTGCTTTCTGAAAAAAAACCAAGAAACCGAATGAAGCCTCCTTTCGGTCTATGATGAAGTAAGGTGAACCCATATTGTAAAGCAGAGCTCGCGCTCCCCAGGACTTTGTGGGCAGGACGCTCATCTGATTAATAAGCCTGTGTCCATCCGGCCTACAGAAGGCAGCTGTCCCGTCGCTCCGGGGCAGGGCTTCTCAAGAGGCCCACATGAATGCTCTCCGGTAGCAAAGACATCCAAGCTGTGTACCTCTTCCCTGCCGGGGGGCAGCTACAAGACAGGCGGGGGTCCCCTGAACTGGTCAGACACAGATGAACGTCTCCACTCTCTGACTGAGCGCCGAAACGGAAGCTCTAGCTGGGGAGCTAGAAGCACCAAGCAGATGCACCCCAGGAGGGCACAACACTGTCTTCCAGGCTAAAACTTTTGCTTCAGAGACCCAAATGGTCTCATCCCTGTGACTTCTTTCCAACTCAAAGCTATAGTTTACCCACAACCCAAATCATAAGCACGTAGACTGTATATATACAGATTGTTTTTTAAAACCCACAAATAAAAAACACTCTACCAAAAAAAAAAAAACCCAAGGAAGAAAACACCAGTGAGTTGAAGCCTTGTCACCATCTGAGTCACACCAGCGGGGCTTGACTTGGGGCCCTGCCCCTCGCTCTGCTCGCTCCTGCTCTCTCGGCCCTGGGGCCCCTACTCATCCTCTGTGGCGGCTGTCAGCATCCCCTTGTCAGCCAGGTGAGATCTGAGGGTGTTGAAGATGTGCAGCTGTTGATCTGGACGCAAGGTCAGGAACTGCTGAATCAGCTTGCTTGGGTTCGGGCCCCTGGAGGGGAACGTGAGGAAACAGCATTGAGTGGGGGGGCACAACAGCTTCCAGGGCCTGATCATCCAAATGCCTGCTGTTCCCCGTGGATTCTCTACTCATGGAGAGCAGGGGGCCTCAAAGAATCCATAAAGAGTAGCAACTGAAAACTGCATTCATACTGGGATGCTCTTTACTTCAACTGAGGTATATAGCTAAAATTCTAAATTTTCACCACACTCAAAATCCAACAACTGGCTTCAGATGGAAAGGCACCGTACCTGATAAAACTGGCAATGTACACGTTGACAAAGGTGGCCATCAGATACTGGCAGTCAAAGCGATCCATGATGCCTCCGTGGCCAGGAATGGTATTGGCAAAGTCCTGTCAGAGGCAGGGGAAGGACTGGTAAGCCCGGGTCAGGCCAAGATCAAACCCTGCCCTACAATCCCACCTCAGTGCCCAGCTTCTGCCCTGAGCAGCTGAGGGCAACAGAAAGAAAGATGTATGGATCCAAATCCAAACACAATCTTAGTATAAAATGTTTCTTTTGAAGAAAGATTCAAGATATATGAACAAATAAACTGAACATCCAACTACAGTTGGCTCTTGAACCACAGGGGTCTGAACTACATGGGTCCACTTATATGTAATGTTTTTCAGTAAATATAGTACAGGAATGTAAATGTATTCTCTCTTCCTTATGATTTTCTTAATCACATATTCTTTTCTCTAGCTTACTTTATTGTATGAATATAGTATATAATACATATAACATACAAAATAGGTGTTAATCAACCAGTAATTCTTCTGGTCAACAGTTACACATGAGTTTTCTAGTACATGGGAGGACTGGGGGGAAGCAGGTGGGGGGTGTCAGTGCCTCTAACCCCTGCATCGTTCAAGGGTCAAAACTATACTGAATTTTCTTGGAAAGCAATGTCTTTTTATTTAACTTACCTAAATCTCGTGCCCGCGTGACGAGCACACATTAATAGTCAGGGTTTAGAGCCTGGTTGTTTTGAAAGGGGTGGTGGTTGACGGGGCAGGACAGGAGGAGACTGGGCTGGGAGAGAGTGAGAAGGACAGAGATGATGATTTTCCTACTTTGATTTTAAAGGCTCGCTTGAATCCACTTGCAAAGAATCCTCCAAAGGGGCCGATGAGCGAGGCGAAAGTGGAGAGGGCGATGCTGTGGATCTGGAAGGGGTACATCCAGACTGTTGTCTGAGGAGAACAAGCGAGACCAGTCATATGCTTTGTGGACATAAATAACTATTTTCCCTCCAAAAATAAAACTAGTAGGAAAACTGGATTTTGTTGGTTTGTCAATCTCTAGTATCCAGATTAATGGAGGGCATTAAGTGTCATACATTCAGTCTGCTGCAGAATGATGTTTTGATCGACGTATGTGAAGGAAGTCCAGCCTCACACAAATTAGGTAGCTGGAAAAAGGAAGAGCAGGGGCACCTGGGTGATCAGTCGGCTAAGTGTCCGACTTCAGCTCAGATCATGATCTCACAGTTCCTGAGTTCGAGCCCCATGTTGAGCTCTGCGCTGACAGCTCAGAGCCTGGAACCTGCTTCAGATTCTCCCTCTCTCTCTGCCCCTCCCCCACTCATTCTTTCTCTCTCTCTCTCTCTCTTTCCTTAAAAATAAACATTAAAACAAAAAAATTTTTTTAAATGACTAGTTTTACTGTTTCATCATAGACATCTTCAGAGGAACTGGCTTATTCTTCCTGCGTGTGTGTGACACGAAGGATCCAATGACTCAGTCCAGTTCAGGGTCAGCGCCCTCACTCATGCTGAAGCACCAAGCGAGTTTACCCTCCACTGCTTGTGCACCATTCACAGCAAACGTCAACAAAGTAAAACAGGCAAATAATGTCATTATATTATCATGAAAATAATCGTGACCTCACAGACCCCTGAAAGGATCTCAGGGTCCCCCAGGGACCCCACACGGCACAGTTTGAGGACCACTGGTCTAAACAAATAGAAGTGAGGTGAAGTGGAGATGCCTGTGTGGCTCAGTCGATTGAGCCCCGGGCTTTGGCTCAGGTCACAATCTCGCGGTTCGGGGGTTCGAGCCCCGCATTGGGCTCTGTGCTGACAGCTAGCTCAGAGCCTGGAGCCTGCTTCAGATTCTGTATGTCCCTCTCTCTCTGCCCTCCCCTGCTCACACTGTCTCTCTCTCTCAAAAATAAAACAAAACATTAGGGGGGGAAAAAATTAAAAAGAAAAAAAAAAAAAGAAGTGAGATGAGTGTCTCCTTCTGCTTTCAGCCTGCACGGACCTAAACAATTCTCCTCTGTTCTGGAGCTTGCAACATTGTGGAGGGAGGAAACTAGGTTTTTCTCTTTCTTCTTCTTCTTCTTTTTTGTTTTTTTTTTTTTTGAGGGAGTGGTCACTATCTAACCCGGACAGCTCGCCCCAGGTGATGGCACATACCAAGCCGATGACCGACTGGATCACCTCAGGGATGTCGTACTCCTGCAGACGGAAGAGGTCGGAGGGCTCGCAGTCCACAGTGAAGCTGTTGGTGTCGTTGTTGTACTCCACGGGGCAGACGAAGCATCTGTACCCGGACATCACATAGGACAGCTGAGGACGAAGAGCAGAGACGGGCAGAGGAGACCAGTCCCAGTCATCCTGCCTGGGCGGCAGCCATCGGGCCTGGCTGGGTCCCTCACGGCACCTAGCACCCTGCTCACTGCGAGCTGCGCACTAAATCAGAGGTTCGTATTTCCTCACCTGAGTATTTTGCCTGAATTTGAGGGGGAAATTTAAGAGGGGTTCCCAGTCTGCTGAGGCTTCACACATACTTGCCCAAACACCCAGGTCAGAATCCAGGACAGACCTGAAGGAATTTGGGTGAAGAACGACAAGAAGATTCTCGCCATTCAGGGGAGCTATGGTCCCTTTTTCTCAGGATCTCTTACTTTAATTCGAACAGGAGGCAGGATGTCAGGGAGCGATATAGTGAGAGCGAACCAGCCCGGAGGAAAAAGAAGGAAGAAAAATGAAGGGAATCAGTACTGGAGGATGGCTGGACACCCCTGAAAAAGAAGAGCGGCCAGCCTGATGGTCAGAAGCAGGGAATGCTCCAGAAAGGGTGGGAAGATCAATCACCTCCAGGCAGGGCACAAACGGGAGAGAACCTTGGCCGGAGTGGCACAGCTCACCATACCTCCTACTCTTAGCTGCCAATCACTTGATCTTGAAATATCAAATGCGTGAACAAAAACGCTACCTGCTGAGTGCCACCATGCCTCGGCATGAGGGGAGTACACGTGCACACTGCCCCGCTCAACTGGCAAGATCCTGTTTGAAATCTGGCAGATAAAGGACAGCTGGCTCTGCCCAGACCACTTACGGAGCGTGCCATGCTCATGCCCCTTGCAGGGCAAGGTTACCATTCAGCGGCACAAAGCCCTTGGCCTTGGGAGACCAGCTCTCTAGCCCTGGACAAGCTTTGCCGCTCTGTTCCTACCCCCCCCACCCCCCCGCAGGGGAAACCACCACCTACCAGCAGGCCAAACACCACTGTAGCAAAGAAGCCCCCAATGAAGCCTTCCCAGGTCTTCTTCGGAGACAGCTATGGACAGAGAGCAACTTCTTAACAAAGGTCATTTTGATAACTGGCTTTGGAACAATGATTACTTGTTTAAAACCTTCCTACTATTAAAAAACAAACAAACAAACAAACACCTCATTCTGTTAACCACCTCCCTTTCTAAAAATAACCCCATGCTTGGTCTCCATGTTCCCGTCCAGCCTGATATCCCTCAGTTTCCCTTCTGTCCCAATTAGTCATTCAAATAATTTAATTATATTATAAAATAGTATACTAATTAAATGACAACACTCAAATTCAGATCAGAGTCCCCAAAGTACGCCTGTATAGTCTACACAATCATCTTCTCTAGGAGCTCTCTTCTCCTCTCTTCCTTAGAGCTGTCAAATGTCCTCCTTTGGCTTTTCTCTTAAGACGAAGGTATTGCCAGACTTTCTCCAGGAGGACATGAAGACATACACACTAGCTAGATTTCTTCTGTGCCTCACAGTGGTGTTTCACGTTAGGGTGACCCACTTACCTTAATGAGTGGGGTCCGACCAAAGAAGAAGCCAAACATATAGGCCATAATGTCATTACAGATGACGCAAGAGATGGGGACAATGAACCTAGGGAATAAACCGAAGTAGAAATCAACTCTCCTAAGAGGACAATATCTCACATGTCCACAAGACGCTGCCACTCATCACTTCCAAAATAGCCCCTAAGTATCTGTCCTCATACCTAGTACCTGGTACACAGCAGGCGTTCAAATGTTCACTGAATGACCCCCAATAACTGGAGGTCTGTCCTCTAAAATGCCACTGTTCTTTTTATCACTACAAAGTTACACATGCACACTGGTAATACAAGTTTAAACCATAAAGAAAGTTTTCCTTGTTTTCTGTCCCTATCTCCATTCCCCCAAAATAACTGCTTTTAATGATTTCTGACTTTTCTTCTTCTAGAGGTCATCTCCATAACTCTACACAGTATATTTCATAATTTACCTATTTTTTACCCGTTTATGACTACCTCTGGTGAGGCCCACCTTTCCTAGCGCTCGGCTGAGTGCAGAACCCCGCCCCAGAGTTAGCTATCTTCTTGACCCCCGTACCCCCATCCCCACCATGAACCAGGGGGCTGTTCCCCCACTTGTACCATCTTTCTCTCCTCCTCGCTCTCCACTCTCTGTCCAGCACTTTTTAGAATTTTCCTCTTCTTAAATTTCTGAATTTAACATACATATATCTCTGCCTTCTGGCCCATAAACTACAGGAAATATTCTCTGACCTCCTCTTTGTTAAGGGAGCATCTGCATCCTCCCAACCCCACACAACATTACTTACTTTGTCAAGGCTTCTGGCACATATTTTCTATGCCTACAATTAAATCTTGTAGTTTTCAGTGTGAAAACCAATAACCAGAGATTTTAATATAATTCACTGTAGAACCCAGTGGCATGTTTGGCCCTAAAGATAAGGATTTATCATGATCCTCAAAATTACCTGAAACTCTGAAAACGAAAGACTGTGTGTCTCCCCAGGCCATTATTATGAGTTGTAAATGCAATAATGCCTAAGGCCAACAATTATCTGAGCTAGTCTCTGGTCTAAGCACTTTACATATACTGACTAACTTGCTCCTCAGTGGTGCGGGCGCAGGTGTGTACTATTATACCCTCATTCTGAGACTTGGAAACAGCCACAGTCTGGGGCCGAAACCACAACACTTCAATACCTCTAGTATAAACTTAGGATACACCTTTACCTTTCCATTTTCACTAAGATCATTCCTTAGCCTGTAGATTTCTAGAAATGCCGATAGATTTCTTGCTGAAACCACTGCATTTCTGGAACACTGTCTATGAAGTAATAACTATCATTCTTCTGACACATTGCCAGATTCTATGAGCTAATAGTTTATTTACAATGGCTTCTCTGTAATCATTAATGAAATCCACTTAACATTCTTCTTTTCACCTCCCTATGCTTACTAGCGTTGTTAGTATGAAGGGTTAGATAAAACTCCCCAGTTATCATTGGTTGTTTTTTTCCCAGGGTGGATTCTTAGGCAATCCAAAGTTCTTCCATAGTTACTGGTCTTTTCCAATTTTCTTCTTCATGACTTTTGGTAGTTCACATTTTGCCAAATCAAGAAATTTTCCTTTAGTTTTTCAAACCTGTTGCTATACAACTGCATTATCTTTCATTCTTTAAATATTCATGTACAGGGGCACCTGGGTGGCTCAGTGGGTTGACTCTCCAACTCTTGATTTCAGCTCAGGTCATGATCTTAGTGTTTGTGGGTTTGAGCCTTGCATTGAGCTCTGCACTGACAGTGTGGAACCTGCATAGGATTCTCACGTGCTCGCTCTCTCTCTCTCTCTCTTTCTCTCTCTCTCTCTCTGCCCTTCCCCTACTCATGTGTACTCCCTCTGTCTCAAAATAAATAAACTTAAAAAAAAGAAAACTTTTAAAAACAAATTAATTAATTAAAAATATCCACATGCTTCTTAGTCTAGAACATTAGTTCTCGGGGTGCCTACGTGGCTCAGTCAGTTGAGCATCGACTTCAGCTCAGATCATGATCTCACAGCTTGAGTTGGAGCCCCATGTCAGGCTCTGTGCTGGCAGCTTGGAGCCTGCAGCCTGCTTCAGATCCTGTCTCCCTCTCCCTCTCTCTCTCAAATATAAACATTAAAAAGAAAACTAGAACATGAGCTCTCAAAGGATAGATCCTGACGGGCAGTCTCAGCATCACCTGGGAGTGTGTGGGAAATTCAGATTCTCAGGAGTGAGGCCCCGTGACCCGTGTTGTGCCCCGCCCTGCAGGGGATTCTGATGTAGCTCAAGGTGAGAACCCCTGGCTTAGACGGTAAGCAAGGGTGCTCAGCCTACCTGTACGTGAGAAAACCCACAAGATAAAACAGAAAATCTCCCTCACGACATCACTCACCAGATCATTCCTTCAAACAGGTTGTGGATCACGAGGTGTGACTGCGTTACAACAATCAATAAGGTCACATGGGTCCAGCCAAACTGCAAAAGAAGATACAGAATACATTTTACCTATATGTTTAACCAGAAAGGATCTGCAAGTAACTGCCAGTAACAAATAGAATACTGCCAGCAACAACAACATGTAGAGAAAATGTCTGCTTCTGTACCCGTCTTACTGGAAGTAAAAAGATACAGAGCAGGCAGTTGGGGGTAACTTTGCTCCCCACCTACAATTCCCAACAAAAGTAGGAACCACAGGGCCTACTCCTGAGCAAGTCTTTCTATGGTCCGAACACCTGGGTACGTCTCATTTTCTCAATAAGTATTTATTGAGTGCTTGGGACACTCGGTGAGGGGATGTTTTCAAGTTGAGACAGCAAGTCGGTGGGTAGGATATTTATGAGCATTGCCTGAAGCTCCACCTTGAGCCCTACCTGGAGGCCATCTTCAGGTCCTGGTGGAGTGGCTGGCTGCCTGAGGTGTGAATGAAGAAAACAGTGACTGGGTCTAAGTGGAAGCAGAGCAGCCTAACTGAAATGGGGAAACTCCTTCATGCTCTAGGTCCTAGATGCAAACACACCGGCCTGCATTCCAGAGTTCTGCTTAGTCACACAAAGCATGAAAGGCCTGCTGAGTTTCTGTAGAACTTCCCTTAAGCCAAGAATTCTGACACACACGTACATCTTCCTTACCATGTAGAACTGCAGTCGATAATGCTTCTTGACCAGGCTCAGTACAAACATGCAGAATCCTAGTTTGAGGAAGAGGAAGAGAAGAAAGGGCAAAATGAATCACAGTCCGCTTTATCTTTGTCCTCGGCATTTCCTTCAGATGTGTTAAGTGGTCCTCTGGTCAGTTCCCGGCAGCAGTTAACCCGGCACAACTCCGAAGCCCAGGGGAATTAATCCCAGTCATTCCAACGACAGAAGGGAGGATGGATTCGCTCAAGACAATCAGAGGAAGGCAATATTTTTAAATCTTACAGCCTACACTTCAGTTAGAACACTGTTCATCAGATAGGAATGTTTTGATCCTAGAGCAGGGGTCTACAAACAAAGGTCAGGCCAGCTGCCTGTTTTTACAAATCAGATTTTTTTGGAACACGGTCATGCCCATTTGTTTACGTGTCGTGTCATCTGGGCTTCTCCTTTCATGCTCAAGGGCAAAACAAAGTAGTTGCAATGAAGACCATTTGGCCCCTAAAGCATAAAATATTATCCAGACCTTTAAGAAAAAGTTTGCTGAGGGGCTCCTGGGTGGCTCAGTCACAAGTGTCTGACTTCGGCTCAGATCATGAGCACTCAGTTCGTGGGTTTGAGCCCTGCCTCATGTCAGGCTCTGTGCTGACTGCTTGGAGCTGGGAGCCTGCTTTGGATTCTGTGTCTTCCTCTTATTCTGCCCCTCCCCCACTCACACAGTGCACATGCACTCTCTCTCTCTCAAAAATAAATATTAAAACAAACATTTTTTTTAAAGAAAAAGTTTGCTGACTCGTCCTGTCCTAAGTTATAGATCTGGCTAAGGGGGACCCACCTGGTATGGAGTCAAGGCCACCCTTGCATCTCTCACACTGACCCATATGGTGGCAAAACAAACAGACTATAGCCGACACCCCCTGCCCCCAAAAGGAAAGAGACTGTTACCCACGAGAGTGCTGGGCCCCTTGAACACAGCCCTGCCCAGAAGAAAGCATGTGGCTATTCTAGAGCCCTGACCTTGCTCTGTGAGGGGCCACTCTCAGAATCGGAGGCATGCTCTCTGACTGTGCTCAGTTGCAGAGCCCTTGGCAGTGGATTTCCTATTTTATAGCTGGCTGTCATTCACAGACACAAGTACTGCTATCAAGCAAATCAAAAAGAGATCAGATGGAAATTTAAATCAGAACAAATCTCTCATGTGCCTCAAACTGGCTTTAAAGGCAACTATGAAAAACACGAGCATGAACACTTAACATCCAGGTAAGACTGAGGGGAAATGGACACAGCGCTTGACTGCTGGTCAACTCCTAACATAGCTGATTAAAGCCTCACAGTTAGCTCTAGATTACGAAAGAGACTCAAAGACTAAGCTCCCAGATTCTGTGAAGCCACAGAGCCTTTTTAAAGCCAGGTGGGTAAAATTTCCATCACACTGCAATGTCCCCCTTGCAGCCACACCCCTAAAGATAGCCCCTTGTTTTTACACCCAGCTTCCTGGGCGGTTTTTGTTTCCATCACACTGCAAAATCTCTGCCAACAAGAGAGTCAGGATGGGACTGTTATGCTGTCCTCCAACGGAGGCTGGGACACAATGTCAGGTGGCACAGACCACAGTCCCCACAACTACACAAGGTCCTCGGTCCCATTTCTTAGGCAAGAGCTGCTTCAGGGCCTTCAGCTCTGCTGCCCAGCACAGAGTTAACACCATCGAAACTGCGTTAACCCGGAAGTTCCCCAACCTCTCTTCTGCACACATAGAACATGAGACAGACAAGAGAACCGGTAAACCGCTGACTGCCTACCTATTAGATACAGAGTAAAGGAAATGAACCGGTGGTATTTGCTGAGAATCCGCAAGGGCTCCTCTCTCTGGACCAGAGTGAAGAAGTAATCCGTCACTGTTTCACCATAGAAGAAATAGTTTACACACAGTAGAAAGTACCTGTAAATGAAGACAGGTCACTGTCATGGGCGGCACATGTGTCTGCTCCTTTACAGTGAGGCTGTCAGGAAGCTCGGGGGTCAGAGCAGCAGTCCACCTGCCCTGAGACCCCGGCGGCAGCTTGCAGAGGGACAAGCAGACCGGTGATCCCATTGGGGAGAAGTTTATCTGGGAATCTGTGGCAGCTTTCACTCCTTCTCTGTGTTATCACAAACTGGGGGCTCAACTTTTGCTCCTTTTGTCAAGTTTCCATGCCTAATCTAAGAGCACTCAAACCATAAGACGACCTTCCAGGGCGTGCCTCAGCCTGCCTCCCCATCCTGTTTCCACTCCTGCGGGAACCCTGTGCTCCGGTCACAATGGTTGACTCTGGCTTTGCCACCATCTGCTTTGCTCCTGTCTTTCCCAGCCTGAAATATCCTCTTCGCTTACTCATTTTTTCCACTCACTGCTCAAATACTATTGTCTTCATAAAACCTTTCAAGACCCAACATGGCATCTGCCTCCCCCACATTTATTTCTATAGCACACAGCATTTGATTATTTCACTAAGAACCTCCCGCCCCTGCTGGGGCTTCGAGCCTATTTGGGATTCTGTCTCCGCTCTCTCTGTCCCCGCTCCCCACTCATGTGCACGTGTGTGTGAGCTCTCTCTCTCTCTCTCTCTCTCTCTCTCTCAAAATAAACAAACATTTAAAAAATATCTATGCTAGTCTAGAAGTGGGGGCCACTGTGTGAAATCTGATGAATCCAAATACCAAGACCAATGTGCTCATGGATGCAGCCCGTGTGGAAGATTCTGGACCCCAGGTAACTGTTAAACACTCCTCACAGGCCAGCCACATAAAATACCTGGGTCTCAAAGGTACTATGTGAGCTGATGGCCACCACTCCCTGCCCACCCACCAGGACTGTAAATACCCAGCATCCAAATCCGTGGGGCCCCTGTGGGCTAGCGAGCTTACCAGCTGAGGGTTCTGAACCAGGGCAGGTCATAGGAGTGGTAGACGTTGTAGCCAATAGTGATAATCTCGTGGAAACACTTAATCTGAACACACATCACCTGCAAGACACAGAAGAATCCGAATACTTGCTAATCCTCCAGTTCTTACCATCTTTGGAAGCAGAAACCCACACACAGGCCATGGGCCTTCAAGAAAAACTATCACATTTAAGAATGTCAGTTCTACACTGACATTCTCCTCCTCACCCTCCCTCTCAGTGCCCCACTTGGCAATGCAGTCCTTTATGTCACCCAGAGTAGTTGCAATAAACACCAACCCCTGAAGCTTCAATTAACTTATTGTTGCACCTCCCTGGATTCAATCTCTTCCCTTTTGGCTTTGAATAGGAATACCTGAAAAGCCCCAAGTGCTTTGCTCAGCAGTCAGCCTCTAGTCATCTGACCCTGTCCATGACAGTGGGAAGACTGTGAAAGCAGTGATGAGGACTGGGATTTTTAAATGAAAGTCCTAAGCCCCAGAGTGAGGCCTTAGGAAAACCAGAAACAAAACCAAGAGTCACACAGAGTCACAGCCCAGGTCAGTTTAATCAAATGGCTGAAATAATATCAAATTTTTAAATGAAGAGGTATCTTTAACCACACATCACTGGCCTATCCCAACGCCCCTCTGGTTGCCTCCTAAAAGGGGAGGAGTCACAGATATTGTAAAAGGCAGCTGTGGACTGAGGGGCCAGGACCGCCACTGATTCCCAGAACCAACCCCAAACGCTGTACTCAAGATTAAATTAGACAAAATTAAAACAGCACGCAAATGGCACTTACAATGATCATTAAAACCATTGGTCCCAAGTAAATGATGATGAAAAAAAATGCGATCATGGCCAAAGTCAGGATGCCTCTCACCCACCAGTTCTTCCATCTAAGAGAAGAGGAAAAGGAGAAAGAAAATGCATTAGGAGCCCAGAAAGAAGCAAAGCACAAACCCAAGGGGGATGGCTCCTTCTGGCAGAAGAGGTCAATCCCTTGCAGGAACATCTCCTTCACCTTGACAGAGGTACTAGCCACAGGTTGGTGGAAGCAGGGCCAATGGAGCCATCACCTCGCCCCTACCAGACTCAGCAGGTGCTCCCTGGCCTACAGAGAAACACACCCAGCTTCTATCTTAACAAAAGAATCAGGCAAAAATCCCCAGGGAAACGTGGTGCCTACTCGGATGGCTTCTATGACTCCCTATCCAAAGAAAAAACTATAAAAATTTTTCCTGCAACAGAATCCTACATCCCCCTGCATCATTACATTGGTAATAATATTAACCAGCGATAATAGCTATCACAAATTTGCATCTGGCACTTTTATAAGGACTTTGCATATATTAATTCATTTAACCTTCAACATGAGTAGCCTTTACAGATGAAGAAATGGGCAAATCATATAGTTGTGACATGGTTAAACTGATACCTGAATCCTGCAAGCCTAGCTCTAGAACCATGCCCTTGACCACAATATAACCTTTTAAAGAGAAACGTGCATGGGAGACACACACAGAAACACTTTCAGATAATGTTTTGGGGTCTTATAACACCACAGAACTGGTGTTGAAGGACCAGAGTCTCAACGGACCGACATTTTAACCCTGGAGTCTCTCAAGTTGAGATTTCTTAATTTGTCCGGGAGAATCTAAGGAATGTCCACAATGGATGTGTGGGAGAGGGAACACTAAGCTTTGACCTTGAAACTTGGGCTCCTCTGTGGAAAGCAGCCTGCCCATTAGTCACAAAGCCCTTCACATGCTGCAGCAGCAACCTTGCCCTCCACGACCCCTTTGTCCACACTCCTCGTCCTTGGGCTACTGCACCCCCCAGCCCAGCCTACAGCACCCACGGGCCAGATCTAGTTGCTGCTGCGCGATAGACTGCATTCAGCGGAGCCCTGAGCAGAAGCAGGGAGACTGCGGCCAATGCAAATGAGCAGGCCCACCCTGCACATTTTAACGGAAGTAAGTTCATAGGTTCGAGCCACACGACTGCAGACTTCCTGAGGGCTCTGGGTCTTCCATGGCACTTGGACCTGGTGGGGGGCCCCCATGGGCATCTACTTCATTAAGCCAGGTTACCTTGAAGACAAGTTGGAAAGGGCCCTGTTGAGGACCTCTGGGGTATCATCTGCAGAGGTTGATAAAGGAACAGCTTCCGCTCGGCTCTCACTGTCCGATGCAGTCTCTCCATCTACCTTTATTTCTGACTCTGATTCCTACACGGCAAAAAAAGAGATGAAAGGTTAAAAAAAAAAAAGCCTAGTAGCATTCTGAGAAGCACATGCATATCACAGGAGACCTGTGGGAAAAGGCCCCCAGCAGGGCTCAAGGACCTAGCACAGTCAAGTGACAAAACAGATGGGACTCACAGCGATCCCAACACTGTTCTGACATGTGCTGAGATGGCCGGCTCTGTGGGAAGCAAGGCATGCACCTGCACCACAAGGAGGGGGAGGGGCAACAGCACAATCTGCTCGTTCTTCCCTGCCGTACTGGGGGCAGCGGGGGGAACAGTCCAGAAGAGGGAGAATGCAAAAGGGAGCCAGGTCTGAGTTTCATCAGGACTTCATTCCGGACCCTGTCCTTGCTGCCAAGCTTATTACCTATAAGGGTTCGGCTGCTGGCACCCAGGAAAACATACCCAGCTCTGAAAACCCCTCCCTGCCAACACCTAAATCATTCAGGGAACAGTCCCTGCTCGGCCACAACATGCTGTGAACTCTTCAGAGCCACTGGAGCAGCCACAGAGCCAGGCCCTCTCAGAAAAAGGCTGGCTGTGCAGGCTGCTGCCCCCCACTCCCCAAAGTCCACAGTGTTACTCCCAGACTTCACAAGAGCCCCCCATGAGGAGGCCAGCCCCAACTGGTGTAGAAGCCACACAGTACTGCTTACTAGAGTCAAGGCTTCACCAGGACTGGTGTGCCGCTGTCCTTTCCCTGTCACCCAGCCCTGGGTCACAGCAGACCCTGCGATGTCACTCAGATTGCCACCCAGGCTCCAGCCATCTCAGGAACTCATCTTGCTTACCACCCCCTGTGAGGGGACCAGAGCCATGCCAGCAATGGGCTCTCTATCCAAAGTGCCAAGGAGCAGGCTCCTCTGAATCCTAGGGACCCTACTGCTATGCAAAGCATTTCTGTCTTACAGAAATTTAGAATCATTGCTGTGAGAAGAGGTGGACGAGAAATCAAATCACTCTGAATTAGAGTCTAACAACACTGCTTCATATTTGCAGGGCTCTCAACAGTTGTAAGAATGATTCCCGTATCTCTGAACCTCAGAGTTCTGGAAGGAAGAGAAAGGAGACAAGATGATCACTATTCACAAATGAAGAAACAGAAGTTCAATGGCTGGCCCCAAATCGCCTATTCATCCAGGTCTTCTGACTCTAGGTGTTCATCCCACTTTAAATAAATTTCCTTTTATTCAAGTATCTTGGAATCCATTGGTTTCTTTCTGACACCTGATACTTTATTAGTGAGGAGCCTCGGTTTGAGGATGAGAGAGACAAGAATCACCGATCTCAGGGGTTTTCCTGGACATCGGGCATTCCTCCATGCAGATTTTGAAGAAACACCTTCATGGATGAAATCCCCAGAGGGCAGTGCTGTGACTGCCAGGCAGTAGGGATAGGACGGGCACCCTAGGCACAGCTGAGCCCCTGGGACAGCATGGCTTCAATGTCAGGCTTGATGTCGATGGTTGGAAAGGGATGACTGTACTGAGCACTGGCACACCATCTGGGCCCACCAGGAAGTTCTCGAAGTTCCAGGAGACCTTGCTGCAGCACACTGAGGACCAGGCAATGACCCTGGGGTTGGTCATGAGTGCAGTGGTGATGTCACTGGGGGCAGGCAGAGCCTCTGCAGGAGGGCGAAGTGGGGTGTGCCTGTTTGCCATTCACCTCACACTTCTCACAAAGCATGAAGGTGGGCTCGAACCCACCTCGGCTCAGATATATATACTTGAGGGAATTCAGAATCTCTCGGTTCTTGGCCTGCTCGGAAGGCGCTGCAGCTCATTCATCTGGGTGTAGTCCCAGACCAGCATGCCTTAGAGTGATGCCACATTCTCAGTGAATGACACCATGGCCCACAGGGCACCCAGGCTCGCAGGCTCCCTGCTGGCCAGTGTGCTGAGAGAGTGGACAGGGAGCGCTGGCCACAGCTGCAAGTGACAAGAATGCGGACCTCCGGCCGGGGACCCCATTTTATTTTTGGTAAGAAATTCAGAGTGAAGTAAACTAGAAATGGCAAAAGGATGTTTCACCACCTCTTCAAAGATTTCTTTTTAAAAAAAAAAGGAAATGTTTATTTTTGAGAGAGAGCCGGAGCAGGGGAGGAGCCGAGAGAGAGGGAGACACAGAGTCTGAAGGAGGCTCCAGGCTCTGAGCTGTCAGCACAGAGCCTGACACGAGGCTCCAACCCACGAACTGCAAGATTATGACCTGAGCTGAAGTTGGATGGTTAACCGACTCGAGCCACCCACACGCCCCCACAGATTTCTTTATACATGTGTGCAAACACAAAAGCAGTCACATATATTTTTTAAGTTGAGTAATTTTAATTTCCCTAATAAGTATATGAAATTGAACACCATTTCATATGTTTGTTGGTCATTTGGGTATCTTCTTTTGTAAAGTGTCTATCAAGTTGTTGGCCACTTTTCTACTGAGTTTTCTGCCTGTCTTTGGATTTCTAGGAGCGTGCCAGACATTTCAGCCTTAAGTACACTGCGTCACTAATGTGTCCTTCTCTAAGCCCACCCCCCATCCCAGCCATTCCTTCTCTGGGCACTGGCCACCGTGGGGACTTATGGGGAGATTTTTGTAACTGTTTGTTACTCCCTAAAGACGAGTACCACCTTTTTCTCAGGACCTCTCTGTGCCTGGCACAGAGCAAAATACTTACTGAAGGATGGGGAAAAATGGAAGGGGAAGCCAGGAATTAATTCCAGGTGTGGTGAAGAGCCACCCAGCTCCTGCCCCTGAGGGAAACAGCTATTTCTAAATTAACTTACAACTGTGGTAATACCACAAGATGGAGGCCCTTCACTAGCGTGGAGAGTGCTGATAAGAGACAGCTGGTGGGGCGCCTGGGTGGCTCGGTCGGTTAAGCATCTGACTCTTGACGTCATCTCAGGTCATGATCCCGCAGTTCGTGGGATTGAGCCCCGCCTCAGGCTCTCCCCTGATAGAGCCTGCTTGGGATTCTCTCTGCCGCTCCCCCACTCATGCTTTCTCTCTCTTTCAAAAGAAACTTAAAAATATTTAACGTAAAAAAAAAAAACACACACAGCTGGCTTTGGTAAAGGACCTAGAGATGGTCTCCTCAGTAGGATCTGAGGGAAAGAGCCATAGCTTCTGATGAGAGTGTCACTGTTCCTTACTCTACCCCAGCTGAGCCTGGTGGCTCTCAACAAGTCACACAGGTGCCTCTGTGCTTCACTGTCCTCACCTAGTAAAAGGGGGCCAGGAAAGGTCCTCTTTGTGAGGGTTCCCTAAAGAGATACAGCCAAACTCCCAGCCAGGGCTATGCCCTACTCCACCATCGGAGAGGTTCTGAAACAGGGCGGTGCCTCCGGGATCACCCTCTTCAGTTAGACTGAAGACCGTGGCATTCAGAAAAGCTTCCCATTCTTTATGTTAACATTAACACCCACATCCCTGCAGCAACCATAAATGATAGGAAGCAACGATGCTGCGGCATCATCTGGGTCTGACCCCAAACCAAGGAGCTTCAGCACGTGAGTATCTGGGATCCCCCAAGGCCGCCCACAGATGCTCACCAGGAGCATCCGGAAGCCACAGGGACGGAGCTGGAGCCCAGCATGGGAAAGGGCACGTATCCAGGCGCAAGCGCATGTGCAAACACACATGCCCCAGCACAGGGCTATTTTTAACTTATCCATCCTGTTGTCAAGGAGACTCACAAAGGCTGTTGGTCTCCCCAGGCGAGGAAGGGCAGGAAGGAGCTTAGGCAGAAAGCCCCTGCAGGGGAGGGGAGAGAGACTTGGGTGCTGAGTTTCTCTGACCTTCTACGCCCTTTTATGAGCATTAGCCTGGCACTGTGTCCTGCAATATAGCCCTGACTCCCCTCCTTCCTTGCTAGAAGGGGTAAGGTGCAGAGGTATCCTGAGGCAGAAATAAGAACACAAGATAGCTGCTAATTAACTGTTATTACCAAGCCGTGAGGGAGCATGAGATGAACAACTAAGAAATGAAGTAACTGAGCCTGGGTGGCTCAGTTGATTAAGAGGCTGACTCTTGATTTCGGCTCAGGTCATGATCTCACGGTTCGCAAGTTCAAGCCCCACATCAGGTTCTGCGCTGCCAGTGCAGAGCCTGCTTGGAATTCTCTCTCCCCCCTCTCTCAAAATAAGGAACATTTTTTAAAAAGAAGAGAAAGAAAAGGAGTAAATGCCCTGAAGGAACAAGCCTGAAAGAGCTTAAAGGTTTTACCTGCCCCTTAAGCAAGTAACCCCAGGGCCTCACCCAGGCCACTGAATAAGCATCCCCAGAGCCCTTACCTGGAGGCACCCTCTGAGCAGGAGACTAGAACCTGCCCAGACAACCACTCTCTCCCAACCTGCAACAGGACCCAACAAGGTAGAAGGACAAATCCTGTGCAAGGGGCAAGGGCACAGCCTAGAAAGAACGGACAGCAAGGGAGCAAGAGAGCCTGCTCTCCAGGCTTCTGAACCCCAGTCTCCCTCCCCCCCACCCCCCCACCCCTGCCCCAGGTGTAGATATCACAAGAGAGCAGGCCAAGGGAAGGAAGCTTAAGGGAACTTAAAGGCTCACAGTGTTCTGGCTCTTCCCCACCAGATAAGCAAAAGCTTTCTGCTAGGACTGCTAAGACTTCCTCTTTGGCTGTTTATGTCTAACTTAAAGAAGCCAAGTGCTGGTGCAGCTCCCAGAGTGGACAGAGATGCCGAGGAAGCAGGAACCTGGAGCTCAAGTTCTTGCCCAGAAGACAAGTGGCACACGCTCGACCAAGAGTCAGAGGTGCTGAGATTTGCTCCTCCAGGGGATGGCAAGACAGGCAGACAGAGAGGAAGACTTTTCTGCAGGAGGCGGCGGCAGCCAGTCAGGGAGAAGGGGCCCAGAACCCAGCTCTGGTGCTCCTTACACTCCCCGTAGGCTATGCCTCGGATCTCTGGTCTTGGGACAGAGGATCCCTTGTGCTGAACCACTTGGAACAATCAAATGTCACACCAATGAAAGTCAGGAAAACTATAAAGGGACTGAAGAGCAACACCCCCCTCCCCCACCCCACAGTATCCTGACCATGGCATACAGGACAAGAGCACAAGAACCTTAAACACCTAACCCCAGGTGACCTGGGCACCCTTCCAAGGAGAGTAGTGTGGGAAGAACAATGGCCATGAGGCCTTGCAGGGACCCGTGTGCTGACCAATTGCATGGGCTCAGCACCAGCCCGCCCTGCTTCCTTTTTCACACCTTCCGTTCATCCCACAGGTGGCCCCTGAATGCAAAAATGATGCCCTTCCCAAAGCTACCATGGAAAGGGCTGGTCTGGCACACAGAGGCAGCAGGACATACTAGCGCTCTCTGAAGCGGGATGTGTGCGACACAATACACTACAGTGTGGTAAGAAATATTAGAACTTACTTCTCTTTATCTCCTTTGTATTTTTCTTTCTCGTGCATGCTTTATAATGGACCCAGCAGCACACATATGTAACTCAGTAAGTCTGTGAGGCTACAACCTCACATACATGTCAGCCACGACAGTGTCTCAGGGGCTAGAGGATGATTTTCCACTGTGCCGAGCAGTGCCTAGAACATGACAGGCACGCAAAGACTTGTTGACCCAATGAGCTAATGAAGTCCACTTGACATACCACAGACCAAGGCATCCAGACTGCACTGAGAATGTGACAGACCCCAGTGCCTCCCCAGTGGCCCTCACAGCAGGACCAGACTGGTCCAGTCCCATTCCGGCCCTCTCCCTGCAAGGAGGGCAGCAGGGAAGGACCACTTTGTGGCTTGTTGCTTCAGTCGGTCTCAGGCCAGCCCCCAGGCGGCCTCTCCTTCCTTTTCAACCAAGGGCCCAGATCAAAGGCTAAATGGAGGACAGCCCAACTCTCAGATTCTATCTCCATCAACAGCCATCCTCCACAGCCCCTTAGCCATTCCCCAAGGGCCTGTGATGTGCTATAAACTGGAAGCAAAAGAATGTTTCAAAAGGAAAGAAAAAAGCTCCTTCCTAGGCCCTTTTGGTTCACTTAGACCCTGAAAGGAAAGCAGAAAGTCTGTCTGATGATGGATAAAGGGAATGTCCTGGGTACTAAGGGCTCAGCTAAGACCCATTGACATTTCTAGAGAAATTCACTGCTCAAAAGGCCTCCCCTACCAACCTTCCAGCACCCACAACTGCTCAAAAGCAACCCCAGCCCTGACCTGAGGCTCTAAGCAGCACAGCACAGCGGCCTTCTTTCAACAGAAGAGAAGGCAGTGAGGGAGAGAAGGAGGGCCTGGGGGGGAGCTGCAGGGTGGGAAGGGAAGCTGTTTGGCGTTTCCTGGCCTGGGGAGGGACCTGCATTCTCATTGTTATTCTCTAAGTAGAAAACCCTACCTCTTCCCACTTCCTCCTAATTCCCAGCATTTCCTGAAAGCCTGCCTTGGGCTTACAAAAGCTTACTAGGCAGCATACTTTTGAGGCTCCCTTTTGGTCCTCAGTTAGTGTCAACGCCCACCCTATGACCACCCTCTGACGTTGTTTCTCAAGACTCCACAGTGACACCCACAAGTGGTGATGGTCAGAGCTTGACCAAAAACAAAAAGTGTGGCCGTGGCCAAGCTAAACAGGAGCCCCTGGCATTGTATGGACTAGGTTCCAGGCAGAGGGTACTCACCCCACCTCACTCACACCCCATTTCTTAACCAGATGCCAAATCAGTCTGGTACCTTGCTAAAGAAAACATATTAATATTCTGTTCATGTCTGTCCATGAGGAGCCAAAAACCAGGGAAAGAAAATAAGTGGTACTATCCACTTGGCTCGTTCTTCTCTTTCACTTGCAGGTTAATTCCATTAAAAGGTCAATACCAGCAGCGTGTTGGCTGGTTCTTCTTCCAACAACTCTGCCCTTTCCCATTCGTAAGTTTCATTTACTCAGTGACTCCAAACTCACACAAACTATGTTTTGCATTGCTTTACATGCGAATCACAAACCTTGCCCTAGAAAAAAAAGTCATCAGGCTGAGCCTAACTTTTCTGCTAAATATTGGGCTTGCCATCTTTTTCAACCCTGTGGTGGCTGCCAGGGCAATCCACTCCCCGGCTCACAGACATATCCCCAGGAAAGAAACTACCACAGGTTTATCCTAATATCAAAGACCTAAGTGTCCCTCTCACTGAGAAAGCCAAGCAGCTGGGGGGTGGTTAGGAGGGGGTGGTAGTGGTGTGGGTGTGTGGTGTTAAGAGCAAATATTTCTAGCTTTTTCTAACGTTAATCCTATTTGACAAGTTCAATTGTTTGAACAAAAGATCAAGAAGAGTCCTACTCAGAAAGCTCACAACCATCCCCAATATGGCTATCCCCTGTCCTCCAAAGGCCTCGCATCAGTAATCTGACCTACAGAAAATGCATTCAGCTACCCCAGATGGACTGCTTCACCTACAGTACCTCGACAGGTGACTGCACTCCAGACCAAAGGCCTCCAGAGAAAGGACATGGAACAAGGAGTGCGTTGGAGGCTCAGCTGTTTACATTTTTTTTTAATGTTTATTTTTGAGAGAGTGAGCATGAATGGGGCAGGGGTGGAGAGGGAGACACAGAATCTTGCCACAACATTGGCAAGAACTATGGACACCCCATCCCCCTTTCTGACTGCATCATTCTCCTACCCTGGCAAGCCCCCTGTCCTGCCCGCCCAGCCACTCTGCGGAAGCGCTCTCCCCTCACCAGTGACCTCATCGCAAAACCCTGCACTCTCGGTCCTATGCCCAGTCCCTCCCTTGGATCAGCCAAAGCAAAAGACATACCACCTTCTTTGCTTCCAAGCAGCACATCCTTGCTGGTTCCCAGCTGCCTCTCTAGCCAGGCCTTCTTTAGCCAGCCTTCCCCTTGGCAGCTTTCTCTTCCTGGCTCTTCATCTGGGGGTTCTGCCAGGTTTCTTCTGAGGCTGTTGTTCTGGTACTACCCACTCTCCACGAGTAGTCTCATTCACTCAGATGCCTCCAACTGCCGCTCCTTGGGCTCACACTCATTCATCCAAATGTACTAGGTGTCTCCCCTTGGATGTCCCCCACACACCTAAAGTCCTCCATGGGTCCAAAACCAAACCATTTCCTTTCTCTTGAATTCTCAACTGAGAAGTGCGACCGTCATCCTCGGTGGCTCCTCCCTCAGCCCCTAGAACTACAGCCCAGTCTGTTAATGCGAGCTCCAAAAAAGCTTTCTGCTCCATCTACTTCCTGTTGCCTCTGGAACTCCCTTAATTCACGACAATACCATCTCTGCGGAGTACTTGCAGCAGCCCCACTGGCCACCTCACCCTCAGCTTTAGTCCACTCCTACCCCCCTCCCCCTACTCTTTACACTGCACCAAGAAAATCTGATCATGTCACTCCCTGTCCTGAACTCCCTCCAGAACACCCCAGGGTAAATGGAGGCAATTTCCCACTTCCAGTAATCTAAAGGACAGGCTGAATTATACGACAGACCTATCCTTTTTTAGATGGTGTACCAACCACTTGGAGAGATGAGTCTTATCCACCCTTTCAGCCTCATTCCTTGCGGCCATTCTGAAGTACAGTCAGCTGTACCTTCTCACCTTTAGGTCATTGTTTTGTTCATTCTGTTCCTACTCAGAGCAGTCTTTGCAAATCACTTCTATAGACACCCATTGCTCTTCATTTTGGTCAATTTTAATTTGCCCTTTGAATCTCAGCCAAGAGATCCCTTTCTTTCCAAACCTTCCCCAAGTGCCCGTGTGCCCCTGTGGCCCCGTGGTTTCTCAAGAGCACACCAGAGCGTGGTCTCCTGTTGTTGACTTCCTCACCACGGTACCCCAATTATCTGGCGTGGGGCCCATAACACAGAAGACAGTCAGCAGGTCTTACCACATCTGCATAAGGTGCCACAGCCAATTATTCATAGAGGATCTGGGGTTTACTGAACTGGTAATAGCTGGGTGACTCAGCAACTCATTTTCTGTGCTCTTAACAAGCGTTACATGAAGCGTCACGGGGTTGTAGCCTGCTGTCCCACTGTCTATCTTCTCTTCTTTCTTAAGACATTATGACAGAGGCCCTGATTTTTAGCTGGGCTTAGAAGCAGAAGTACATTTTCCAATTCTGGCCACTGAATCATTAGCACAAGTGTGGTGTGCAATTCCACCATTCCTCCTTCACGCTGACTAGAACGGAGACAGGCCAGGTGGCTCAGTCGGTTAAGTGACCTTGTATTGGTGGGTTCAAGCCCCACATCAGGCTCTGTGCTGACAGCTCAGAGCCTGGAGCCTGCTTCAGATTCTGTCTCCCTCTCTCATTCTGCCTCTCCCTTATTCGTGATATCTCTCACCAAAAAAAAATTTTTTAATTAAATTTTTAAAAAGCTTCAGGAAAAAAGGTCACTTGATGAACTACAAGTGACTGAGATATCCAGGACCTCAGCAGAGAAAAGTAACATGGACTCCTGTGATGCCCCAGGCTCTGGGAACTAAAATGAATCTGAAATTTCTAGCACATGAAGTAAATAAAACAGCCTCTATGCTGCCAAATTGGATGGACTTTCCAGTATTCATCTTGTTAGATCTTTTGGCAATATTCAATATTAGATCTAGTTGACCGTCTTCTTCTTGAAATGTTCCTCTCTTAGCGTCCATGATACGTACCTTCCAGGATCTCATTCCACCTGGCTGGTTGCTCTTTCTCAGTCTCTGTCATTTTCCCTCTACGTGACCTCTAAAAGTTGGACCAATTCTGATCCAATTCTAGACCCATTACATTCTCTCCCTACATATTATCATCCAACCCCTTAGCTTTAATTACCCATTCCATGCCAAAGATTCTGACAATTATATTGCCAACCTCAACCCTTTCCCCAGTGCCAGACCCAATTACTGTTTCCAAATACTTAACGACATCTCCACCAGAAAGTTCTCATCGGCATCTCAAACATTAACTATCTGAACAGAACTACAGATGTTGCCCTCACAACTGCGGAGCCTGAGGCCTCACCTTGCTGACAAGTTGATGACACCACAATCTGTATCCTGCCTGAGCCACAAACTTGGGAGTCATGCTTAGTTCCTCTCTCTTAATGTCCCCACAATACTGGACACGGCAGTTGGCTCCCTCCAAAAATCCATTCCACTCCTCCACAATGGCACACAGTAGCCCAAACAAGCTAATTATTTTCATTGCATCCCCTTTTTCACAGTGATAGGTTACTGCAGAGGCATTTTTGCTCCCAGCCTAAGCCATGGGTATTTTAGAGTTGACACTTGGCCGAAGATGGTACAATCGAATTACAGCTCCAAAATCTGGTAAGAAGGCCAGGTAGAGGCACCTGAGCTTTCTTCCCTCACTAGTCTGAGGAAAAAGAAATCAGGTGCGACCAGCCCTGGCTTGCATCTCCAGGAGAGCCTTGGGATGACCATACACCTGAAAGGCACAGAGAAGCGAGGACAAAATGATTTAAGTTAATGAATTTTATGATTATTTGCAAAGAAGAAACAATGACCAAATCCTGTCGATTCCAAAAGAGATCTCGAATCTATCCTTCATATCTCAGCAATCACTAGGCTCATCCAGCCTCCATCATCTCTCACCTCCAATGGATTCCTAATTGCTCCTCCACCCACCTCCTCACAGCCAGCGATCTTTCTAAAGTGTCTATTAGTTTGTAAAAATTAATGAAAGGAAACCTTGTTCACAATGAAGTCAGGAGGCGGGCAGGAGAAGCTCTCATGCCCCGCCACTCCTGGTCAAGGGCAGACCCAGTAAGAAGAGACTACTTTGCAAGTCAGCAAGTCACGTCACTACTACCTTAGTATCTCAGCAGATGGAAGAAAGGTTCTTTTCCTCCCCAGCAACAGCTCAGCCAATGAAAAGTATTCCCAGCTCAGCCAATGAAAAGCCACCATATTTTAAACTGCCAGTTTGCCCCATTGGACGTTTTGTTTGTAATAGCCTTCCCACCCCACCCCCACCCCTATCTCCTCTATAGGAGACCATTCCTCTAGTTTGTTCTATGGACTTGCCTGTGGTTCTGCCAGTAGCTTGCTTATGTCAGATTGCAAGTCTGTTATTCCCAAGTAAACTCATTTCTGCTTGTAAAATGACTTATTCTTAATGTTAACATTATTTGCTGACAAGAAGAGGGATCCAGAAAAGATCCCCCAAAACTCTAAGGCTGGTGGGCAAAAGATGCCAGTTCCCACAGAGCCAAATGGGCTCACGGCTTTCTCTCTGACCCTGGAGGGCGAAGGTAAGTTCTCTCCTAGATTTCCAGCTCCACTTTGTGTTCAAGCTCTCCAGGCTTTGTTTGAGATCAGTTTTAAGGCTGTGTTTCTTAGAAGAATACTCTTCTGGCCTTCAGTCTGACTTCTTTTCAGAGTCAGACTTCTTGTTGGAATTGTGCTGGCCTCTGATTCCTTCTGGAACAAAGCTGTTCCCGTTAAAACTGTGCTTTTAGGAATTTTTTTCTGTGCTCTGCAGAAGAACCTCCAAGAAATGGGATTCCAGCCTCAAAATGCTTTGAGGGTGCCACCTTTCTGGGACCCCAGAGTTTTATGTTTAAAAACTATAGTCCCTGCATATGCACATGTATAGCCAAGTAGACTGACTTAATGAGAAGTAATTTAGAGCATCAATGGCCATTAGGAGGAACTTTCAATCTCCCCAAACTTGTTTTTCTCAAATTAAATTAGAAAACTATGGCTCCTTAGAGAGAGGACTGAATAGGATGCTTATTTTTAATTTTTTATCATTTTTTAAATTTATTATTAGGAGACAGAGACAGAGCATGAGCATGGAAGGGGCAGAGACAGGGGGAGACACAGAATCTGAAGAAGGCTCCAGGCTCTGAGCTGTCAGCACAGGGCCCAACACGGGGCTCAAACTCACAAACTGTGAGATCATGACCTGAGCTGAAGACAGACGCTTACCAACTGAGCCACCCAGGTGCCCCTATTTTATTTTACTTTTAAGCCTAACATGGGGCTTGAACTCACGACTCTGAGATCAAGACTGGAGCTGAGATCAAGAGTGGGATGGGATGCTTAACCTACTGAGCTACCCAGGCACCTCCGGTTGCCTATTTTAATTGGTACCCTGAAGCCTCCAAACATTTTCAGGATTCTAAGTCTGCCTCTCTGCATAAACACTATTTCTAAATTAACTGCGGCAAGCGAATCATTCAAAGAAGTCAAAATGGTTTCTGTGACTTCTTTTTCTAAATGGACCAACAGAAACAAAAGTAATTTAGAACTTCAACAGCCACCAGAGAGAACTTTCAGTCTCCCCAAACTTACTTTCTCAAAACTGAATTGAACAGCCATGGCTCTAAAATTGTCAAAAGTGAAGAGGCTTTTGGGATTTTGAAGCTTCCGTTATCAGGACTCTAAAATTGCCACTCTGCAAAATATAATTTTTAGACTAATGGAAGAAAGCAAAGGGGAAAAAAAGACTTCTGTGGCTTCTTTTTTCCCTTCCTGTCTTCTGTGTCTCACAATGTGACTTGTGTTGTCCCTACCTTCTCTACATCAACCCCCCTTGTACTAACCCTTTCACTGAACTTCCCTTTTCCTCTAAACTTCTCGTCACTCCGTCCTTTCCTGAACCTAATAAAACCTGCTTCTTTAAAGTTAAGTCTTCTTGCTTCGGATTCTGTGTCTTCCCTCTCTGCCCCTCCCCTGCTTGCTCACTCTCTCTCTCTCAAAAATAATAAACATTTTTAAAAATTAAAATTTAAAAAAAATGGGGCGCCTGCATGGCTCAGTTGGTTGAATGCCTGACTCTGAGTCAGGTCACAATCTTAGCATTGGTGAATTCAAGCCCCACATCCGTCTCAGCTGACAGCTCAGAGCCTGGAGCCTGCTTTAGATTCTGTGTCTTTCCTCTCTCTGCCCCCTCCCACATTCACACTCTGTCTCTGTCTCTCAAAAATAAACAAACATTTTAAAAAATTAAAGTTAAAGTTAAGTCTTCTGAGGATCTGAATGAACCTTTCTTATGTTGCCTAGACCAAGGTCAAACTGCTAGCCAGAGTTAAAGAGATTCCTAAAGTGACTCAGGACCCACATTTGCTAGAGAATTTAACATAGTTACTCCTAGAGAATTTAACATAGTTACTCCAACTTACCACCCTGCTTTCTCAGATTTGTATCAGTCAGCCCATGTGCTTGTTGGTGAGGACCAGGCCTAATGTAGGATGAAACTAACCCTTTAAAAACATGCTAAAGGATTTAGAGAAATAGACTCCTAACTTTGGCAAGATGCTAGGACACTCACTGGAAATCTCCACTGGGCAATTATAGTAGTTTTTTCCAAGCCTGCTGATTGAGGAATAAAATGCAGGCTTGCACAGCCTGAAAAAGCTGCTCATGACCATTATAATCAACTCCAAACTGTCTATAAAGAAGGTTCGGGTCTTCCTTTAGAGGCTGAATCCACCTGGGTAGTTTAACTCTATTTACTAAGATCTTTTAGTTAAAGGACAGCATGGAATGGGAAACTGTCCACTCCAGATTTAGCTAGCTTGGCAAATCAGCCCTCTCATACCCTAGAGAAGTCACCTCAAAGAATAACCACCAATATTCTCAATTTTCAACTCTGGCAAATGAAGGCCCCTAAACAGACCAAAACCCGCTGGTTTTCTGCTATTACCACAAAGGGCCAGGGCACTGGAAAGAAAGATTGTTACAAATGTAAGCATCCCAGAAGCCTTCAGCCCTCTAGCCAGCCTTTCCAGCGTTCTCCTAATTCCCAGTGATGGGGCTCTGAGGACCTACAGGGGCTCCTCCCAGTCCTCCCTCTTTATCCGTTTGGAAAAACCACTGTCCAGACTGAGAATGAATCTGTCTTACGAACCCCAGAGCTGCATTCTCAGGGCTCACCAGCACTCCTATGAAGCAGGTCCTGTCTCAGAGCATGAAAACAGCTCAAATAGAGGGAATCTCTCATAAGCCTCAACAGGTTCCTGTCTCTGCACCTGTTCCTATTTGTTTAGGTCCTTTGAGAAAGTTCGCCCTTTTCTCCTTAGTTTCTCTACCCCATTCATTTACTGGGGCAAGATTTCTTAGAAAAGTATCATGTCAGGATTTCTCCCAAAAGAAAAATAATTCTAGAATCAAAATCACCAAGGGGCACCTAGGTGGCTCAGTAGGTTAAGGAACTGACTCTTGATTTCAACCCAGGTCATGAACTCATGGTTCATGGGACTGAACCCCACACTGGGGTCTGCACCGACAGCAGGAGCCTGCTTGGGATTCTCTCTCCCACTCCGCCTCTTACCTGCTCATGCTCTGTCTCAGTCTCTCTCTAAAAATAAATAAACTTAAAAAAAAAATTGCCAGACAGGTGAATTAAATGACTCTCAACATCTTTTATTTGCTCCATCTCTGATGGCACTATAGAGGGGTCTGGGGAAACAGATCATTTATCCCTATTGGATCAACAGGGATAGATTCCTTTATAGGCAGATTCCTCAACTGATACTGGCAGAATTCACAGTGTATCTCCCATCAAGATTCAAAAAGATCCATCAACACCTCTCCCCAGAACTACATTAATAAAGAAACCCTTTAAGGCATCAAGCCCATTAATATGGCACCAGGGATTCAGGACCCTAGTGTCCCCTGCACTAGGCCCTGTGATACCCCTATTTTACCTGCGAGAGGCCCCAGTGGCCAAGGGTGGAGGTTAGTCCAGGACCTCAGAGCAATAAATAACATTATCCCTCAGCACCCTGTTGCTCCTAACCCCCACACTGACATGTTTACACTGAAAGCAAATTCTTTACTCTAATTGTTCTATACAGTGCATTTTTAGCATCCAGTTGATAAAGATAGCCAATACCTTCTTGCTTTCACTTGGGAAGATTAATACTCTTCCTGGACATAATGCCCTAGGGTTACACAGAGTACTTAACTTTTTACCAGCCTTAAAAGCTGATTGGGAGGATAAAAGTTTTCTGCAGGCTCTGGTTGGTTAAAATATGTAGATGACGTGCTTCTCTGCTCCCTTTCTCAAACCTCTTCACAGGAGACAGCATTCAACTGTTAAAACTTTGGGCCTTAAGGGCACTTGGCTGGCTCAGTGGAGCATGTGACTCTTGATCTCAGGGTTGTGGGTTCAAGCCCCACGCTGGGTGTAGCAATTACTTGAAAACAAAAAAAAAAAATCTTTTTAAAAATACAAAAAACCATTTTTGGCCTTAAAGAGACAGAAAGCCTCAATTTTTTTTCTTTTTTTTTTTTTTTTTAGTTTGCTCAAACTAAGGTTCCATTTTAAAACTATATTTTGTATCCTGATGAAACTCCTCAGGACTGCTTACCGCTGATAGATTACCTTTTGATTTCCCTGAAATTTATAGGAAACTCCTCTAACCAAGGCAAAATTTTCATGGTTCACTGATTGTTCTTATCTATAGGATGAAGATTAATCCTGTCCTGGGAATGCTAGTGTGACTCCTTCTGAAGCCACTGAGGCAGCACCTTTACCCCTAGCTACTTTAGCCCACAGGGCAGTGTTATAAACCTTTACTTGAGCTTATACCTTAGCCCAAGGTAAGACAATAAATGTTTATGCTGATAGTTGCAATGGTTTTGGGGTAACTCATGACTTTGGAATGTTATGGAAACAATCAGGTGTCCCTACCTGCAATGGAGACAAAATTAAATATGGTTCCTAGGTCCAAAATTTATTAGATGCTTTTGCTGGTTCATTAGCCAGCTTTTGAGAGTTGCTCTGGCTACTGTTAAGATTAGTGGGCATTCCAGATTCACCTCCCTGGAGGCCAAATTAAACACCTTGCTGAAATTTCCACCAAAAACACTGTTCTCAAGGAAACTATAATGGTCTCTTCTCTGTCATGTTCCAGAAGGATGTTCTCCCAAATGGTAATTTGAGAAGAAGTGACCAGAGATACCTAAACAATTGGCCCCAGAGAGGGAAAAACAATATTGGAAATCTATTCATTGTTGGCTCAATACAAAGAGGACCCTGGTTTGGAAGAAATAACAATCCAGCCCTACCAGAAATTCCCAAATTCTTACTATTTACCACTGTACGTGCCTTAAACCATTAGTCTACTCAGAAAATGATAGCATTCAAGAAGCAATGTGCTTTGATACTATTGATAAGTATGTTTGGGTCATGGTTTTTATGTTTTTCACTGGAACCACAAACAATTTCCTATCATAGCAATTTCCTATACTTCTTCAGGAGCTCCCAGGAAGAAGGCACAACCCTGTCCATGGGACTTTCATCTACTGGGAAATTTTGTTTTTGTTTTGAGCCTCCACATGATTGCAATGTGAAAGACACCAACCAAGGCATGGTGACATCTGAGACCCTAGATTAAATTAGACCTGAAGCTAGAATTCTCATGGTCTTTAAGTTTACATGAGCCAGTGGATTCCTTTTTCCCTTTTAATCAAATTTGAGCAGCTTCATGCACTTATAACTAAAACCATCTTAGTTTTCTAGTTTTCTTCCTCTCCAATCACACTTTTTCTGTTCTACCTCCCCACACTTCCTAAATGCAGGTTGTGTTTCTCCACCACATCCTTAGCGATCACTCCACTAGCATCAGCCTCTCTTCTGTGGACTCACCTCCATAACACTAGTTGTGTCCCAGCTACGGCACTTCAGCCTTGATGTCCAACCAGCACCCCAAACTCAAACAGGTCCAAACGTATCATCTCCTTTCCAACCCACACAAACTCTTCTTTCCGTTGTCCTTCGAGACCCTGATTTACCTGAGATGTGCTCCATGGGGAACCCATGCTCATCACTGTCTCCAACCCCCTACTGAAAACTAGAGACCCCAAATGGTGTCACTTACACCAAGTTCCCAAACTGGAGCTTAACACCTAATCTAACTGCAGTTACAACGTCCCCCGGCAATGCGATCTTAACTGTGCAGTCAGGAATTTCTGATGAGTGGGAGTAAGTATGCCACATGGGCCCTCTCCATCCTTCAAAGGAAGATAAAGTAATCCGCACGAGAAGACCCTCAGCTTCTCCCAATTTACCTCGAACAATCCTTTTCATTTGCTAGTAACTTCCTCCCCTGCCCCCCTCAAAAACCCTTCCAATTCTATACACCTCCTCGGCGCTCCTCTCTACTTGCTAGATAGGATGCCGCCTGATTCGTGAATCATTTAATAAAAGTCAGTTAGATCTTTAAAACGCACTTAGCTGAACTGTTGTTGTTTAACACCCCCACCCAGCCACCCTTCACCTCATCAGTTCTCAAACCATGTGATCCTCTCACTACAAGTCCTCCCTCATTCCCATTCCCACTGCTGGCACCCTTGCTGAAGTCTGCACGTCAACCTTTCTCTACTACCCTGGCCTCCCGATTGCTTTGTCCCCCAATTCCTCCCTTCTCTAATTTATTCTGCACACACTCCCAAATTAATCTTCATGAAACACAGTTCTGACTACACCTCTCCTCCTCTCATTTTTGCCTAGTGAATGAAAGACAAATTACCTCCCTTTCCAGGCCCTCCACACCCTGCACACACCAGATGCTCCGACCAAACACAACTAACTACACCACTCTGGTCTTGATTACATCCCCGTATTTCTTCTTCTCTCCCTTGCTCCTTGCTTTTTCTCCTCCCTGCTTATCCCTTAAATCCCATCTTAGAAGCCACTGAGACTCAAGGAAGGTCTTCCCTGATTCTCATCTGTAGCAGAAATAAAAAATGCTCCCTACCTCAATATAAATGGACTCCCCAGGAACCTGTGAATCTTACCTTACATTGCAGAGGAGTAAATGTTCCCTCATATGGCAAACAGTGTGACTCAATTAAGGGTCTTGAAAGGAGGTGTATTCTGGATTATTCAGTTGGTCCCCTAAATGCAGTCACTTGTATCCTTATAAGAGGGAGGCAGAGAAAAATCTGACACACACAGAAGGGGCAATGTGGCCAAAAGCCAAGGAATGCCAACAGTCACCAGAATCAGGGGAGAGGTAAGGCACCCCTAGATCTGAAAGGGGTGCAGGCCAGCCGACACTTTCATTTCAGCCTTCTAGAAGTGAGAGAATAAGCTTGTTTCAAATCGCCCGTTAGTGGTAATTTGTTAGAACAGCCCCACAAAACAAACAGCGCATCTTTCCCCCCAGTTTATCTCCTACAAATAAAGTTCACACAGATGTTCTTACACTCTCTCACACCATTTGCTGCCCGTGTGTATTTATGTCAAGAAGGAACTTTCCATAATCTGATTTGACTTCACGCTCCTCAAAAATCGGGACTGCGCTATTCATCTTAATCTTGAGGGCTCCTTGCCTTGAATCTGGTAAAAGCTAAATTCGTGTTTTTTTTTTAAACTCACTGGATTTTAATCAGATTCATCAACCTTTATCTACAAAGCCTAGAATCATGGCAGGCCAGCATTTCTTTGGGGAAGACCACCCTAGAGCTAAAGCTCTACAAATCCAACTATAAGGGCTGCATTTTCACCCTCCCAAAGGTTAAAATGCCTGGAAGACCCCAGGGGTGCCCATAAAACCCAGCAAGGCCATGAGTTATATTTCCAGACAGTATTAATGTTGTCAGGAATAAAGAACAAGCGGGCAGAGCAAAATCTTTCAGAGCCCTAAATGGTTTGGTCCTGCCCTACACAAGGTAGGGCTGTGCACATTTCCTCTGAACAAGGGGAAATGCTCCAGGAAGAGTAACAACGCATTTGTCTTTTAAGCCGATCTCGGACTGATTAGCGGAAGGGCCCTTCCAACACTAACACTTCAAAATGCTACCCTCATATTTAAAAAAACACCGTGTTCTTCATAACATTACTAGCACCTGTCTGCCTTCCTCACTGGAACACAAACTCCATGGGAAGGGACTTAGCTTATTCACTGCTACATCCCCACGGCCTGTGACACTGCCTGATGGTCCCCAGTACAGGTTTCTTCGCAAAGGGAGGAAGAGAAGAAGATGACAAGTTAAGGAACAATGAAGGAGCTCTCCGCTTCGGACTCTGTAGGTGAAAATGGCAAGCCTGATTTCTCACAAAGCCAGCCGCTCTGCACAAAACAGCCCAATCTCCGTGTTCACCCAGATCTGCACATTCCCTAAGTAGAAGGCATGGGAAATGGTTAAGAATGTCCTAAGGATGAGATATCAAACATCCAAGAGAATAAAGGTGGTAGTAGAATGAGAAAATAATCTTCAGCAGCTACTGACTGCTTTCCTGTCTGGCAGTCTTGCTAAAGGGAAAGAGCTGCTTCCTGCAGCTCAGGCTTCCAGAAGCTAAGCCCCTGTCAACCTGGTTGTTGCTCCCCATGGATGCATCAACTGAGAGACTTACTCACCATCTTTGCAGCCAGCGCAGCTGTGGCGGCCACTCCAGTCTCTGTGCTGTGGGCAGGCTGCTCCTCGGCCCACCCAGCTGGGTCTCAGCTGACAGCTGAGGTTTGATGAAGAGAATAAACTCTAACACCTCAGTTATCTGGCAGTAAGGAAAAATCTGAAAATCCCAAGTGAAATTTCTAAACAACCAAAATGTACCTACTTCATCAATTAAAATGGCTTTTTATAAATGTTCGGGATTGCCAATCTTCTACCCAAAGATTGTTATGCACGTCTGCAACAAGGACACTTATTTGAAGGCCATTGTCCTAGGTGTCCTTTGTTTAAAAAAAAAAAAAGTCAGCTGAGTAAATGTTAAAGCTCTTATTGCCTCTCTTCAATGATTCTTGAATAGGGCAGCATCCCATCTAGCAGACAGAAAGGAGCTCTGAGGAGCTGTAAAAATGAAAGACTTTTATAGGCCGAAGGGAGTAGGAATAAGGAAGTCATGCTAGGCCAAAGCAGATTGGTTACTGTGAGGCCGTTTTCCTTTAGGGATGACAGGGGTCTATCAGGCAGATTACCTAACTGGAGCTATCAGGTGACTTCTGACTAGTTCAGGATTCCATTTCTGGGAAAGCCAACTCCACTTTGGGCCAGTGATGTTATTTTCAACATCTGAAATCCCTACTGTTCTGGCTGGGCCGGACCCAGGGGCTAGTGAACAAAGGTGCCGTCTGCCCCAGTAGCGCAGACCTGGTGCTTCAGGGCTCTCATCTGAGTCCCAGAGTATCCTCCCTTGTTATCAGGCCATTGGCTATCTCAGACCTGTCTTGGGAGTGTTTCCAAGCTGCCTCGCTCCTAGAGAACTCCATCAGGGATGGAGAACTCAGATAGCCCAGGCTCTCAGAACTAGGCCTGAGCTGAGAATGGACACTGCGAGTGACTAATGCACAGCTCCACAGGGTCCTCAGGTTCAGTGCCCAATCAAGGGCTCCTAGGCGAGCTCGGTTAGACATCAGCCCCTTTAGACATCAGCCCTGCTGCTCGCAGAGCATTTACTCCAAGAGGCCATGGCTGGGAGCACTAATCTCTCAATCAGAAAGGCTTGCAAGTGACAGGACCACATGACAGGACCACATGACACAAGGCTTGCGAATGACAGGCCCTGCAGGTAGGCTTCCTGCAGCCTGAGGGAGACATGTGAGAATTACCTATCTATAGGCTTCCACACATAGAGAAGGAAATGCAGATCAGCATAGTACTCCGTGGCAGGTGACAGGAGCTATCTATACCCAGTCCAATTCATCTGTCATTACCCACATGCTATCTTTGCACCTGCAGAGCTTCATTCTATCAGGGGGAGGCAGAGGATGAATGCCATGAAAGCCTCCATCCACACAACCTCCAAAACAGTGAGCAAAGGCATACCATTTGTAGTCACAAAAACATTTCCGGCACTTAAGCATACTGGAATTCACTAAAGCCACATTAATAATGAATATCAACTCTGTAAACACAAGTGAGAGGGGGTGGGTGATAAACCAGACAAAAACAAACAAAAAAAAAGGCTGCAACTAACTTCCCAAAGAAACAAGTCTGTTTCAAGGAGAAGAGCATCTCAGAGGCATGCAGAAAGGGGGCGCCTGTACTCGCTGTGTGATCTTAGGAGAAATCACGTCACCTTCTGGGCCTTAGCTTTTTCATCGATAAGACAGAAACAGTTCCTATCTCGGGGATATTGGGGAGATAAAATAAGGTAAGGCTGTGGTTTTCAAACTGTGGGTTGAAACTTACTGGGTCTTAATATCAGTTCAGTGGATACAACTAGCAAAAAATCAACTCAAATATGGTGCCAGAAGTGAGCTATTCCTTGAAAGGGGGTACACATCGTGTTAACATAACGTGGTACTTCAGTACTAAATAAATCCTGACATGCCAATGTTTTCTTTTTGCTCTATCTACAACTCTGGTGACTGTGCTCAACAAATTCCGCCTGAAACCAGAGGCCTGGTTCTCACTGCCTGGCCAGCTGCTAATCTTCACAGCTGATTTAACACCACTCCACCTTCTGACAACCAAACATGCTAGGGACAGCCAAGTCTGACAACAACCAAGGAGCTTATGACCAAGTCGGCAGGAGGGCTGTGCCTTCAAGCTTTCTCCCAGGGACAGTCCCTCCCTGCCAGGAACCATCATGACGAATCAACATGCCTTTACTGAATCTCGTAGGAGCTACAAAAATCCAAGACAAGGAGCCCAACCCCAGAGACTTTCTTTGCTGATGAGACAGCACCTAACCAGAATTTGAACAATTTCCATAGAAGACTGGAGAAGGAAGGAAGGTGAAGAAATGGGGTACAGGAATAGAGTGGGTTCCACAGAGGAGCTGGGGCTGAGGTGGGCATCAGGGGATGAGGGCTCTGTGCCACGCATGCCTCACATTGCTGTAGCCTCGAGCCTGCTTGCAGCCTGCAGGGACTGTGCTGAGATGCCCCTGCTTCCAACACGCAGGCCCCAAAAAACTCTGGGGCCACTGTCCCCACTTCCTCTCTCCTAGACTGATGCAGAGTGAGGCAAGTACTTTCTCACCCCCATGGAGCCCTGCTGGCCAACCCAGAGATGCTCACAGGTCCTCCTGTGTTAGGGACAATTCGGCCAAACCATGGAAGAAAATGACTAAGGAGACCAGGAGGCCAGGAAGGCAGAATGGCTAAAGTAAAGAGCATGAACTCAGATTCAGCCTCCCTGGGTTCAAACTCTCACTTGAACTTCGGGCCTTTTGGCTTATCCCTGTAAAATAGGAGCCAATACCTTTTTAAAAGTTTATTTATTTATTTTGAGAGACAGAGTGTGTGTGCATGAACAAGGGAGGGGCAGAGAGAGCGGGGAGAGAGAGAGTCCCAAGCAGGCTGCACACTGTCAGCACAGAGCCAGAGGCGGGGCTCAATTCCATGAACTGTTGAGATCATGACCTGCGTCCAAATCAAGAGTCAGACACCTAACCGACTGGGCCACCCAGGTGTCCTGCAGCCAATACTTATGATAATCTAGAAAGCCTGCCTCTAGGGTATATATACAAGTGGCCGGCTGATCCCTACATGATCAGGCCTTACAATAACATCAAGGCCCTACTGAACAGCGCCCCCTCTCCCTCAAATACCTGCAGCATGTCTAGCTAGAAACAATATCAGTTTAGCTCTTCCAGCTTCCTTAACTATTAAAAAAAAAAAAACTCTTACAAATCAATAAAACATGGCCAAGCCAACAGAAAAAAATCAGGAGAGAGACAATTTTCCAAATACAAATAACCTGTATACTTATTTAACCTCACTAATAACCAATGACATAAAAAATAAAATGGCCATAGAAGCCATTTTCTCACATCAGTCTGAATAAATAAAGAGAACATTCACGGTGAACCAGGCTTGGAGAAAACCAGTACCCTCACACAGTGCTCACACAAATGTAAATTAGCATCACCTTTCTGAAGAAAGTTTTCCTTCCCTGAATGGCTGGAAAAAAAATGGCTGAATAGGGAAAAACACCAAGCAGCCATAGAAAAAAGTTTAGCAGGACACGATAAAAATGTTAGCAGCAGCCACATTCTGGGTAGTAAAATTAAAGGTAATTTAAAGTTTTTAATATTTCCTTATCACCTCCACATTTTCCACCAAACAAGTATTGCTTCCATAATTTTAAAAAAGTACAAAATGGATATATCTAAGCCTCTCAACTCCTCTGTGCTGACATCTCTACTGGCTTTCCCCCAAACTCTCTGGCCTGGCCCACAAGGCCTTCCTATTGGGACCCCTGACTCATTCTTGTCCATCTTTCCAGACACATTCCTGCTTCTCCAGCTCAAATGTCACCACCCCACAAGCCTTTCCTCCACCCCCGCCCAGGCACTGCTGAACACTTCGGAATGATGTGCAAGGCCTAGAATCCCACACAGATGACCACAGGAGGCAACATGAGATTCCTCAAAGCAACCAAAACAACAGCCCCAGAGGTCAGCCTCCATGACCACATCACCTATACTGAACTCATCAAAGCTAAGAGAGATCTGTGATGAATGAAGATGGCCAAATTTCCCTGGAAAAAAGGGGGCCCCTGAAAAATCTCAAACCATCCTGGTTTCCCATCCCCTTTTTGGTCCCCTGGACACTAAAAGTCTCTGTTTTCAATTTCAAATGGTGGTTCATTCTTGTATTTTGGACATTTGATCTCATTAATACAATATTTATTTGTCTTCCCACTGTCAAACCCTGAGCCAACCACTTTCCACAGGCTACCTGGGGAGGTATAGGAAAAGGAACATACAGGGCAGACAAGACACAGGAGAGAGATCTATGGGAGGTGGAGACGGCTCCTTCACATGGCAAAGAGGATGAGAAAGGCCACCATCAGGCAAAAGAGCCCCATGGTCCCCAAGAGGGCAAAGCCCAGAATGACACAGAAGAGCTGTTACTTCAGAGAGGGGTTCCTGCTATAACCAATGAAGGAACTCCCAAACACTGTCCCAATTCCAGCCCCAGAGCCAGCCAGCCACCCTTCCCGCGGCAGCTCTAGTCCCAATGAACTTGGCTGCTGTGTCTATGTCCTTTGAAATGGCACTGGTTTAGAAGCTGTGGCTGGGAATAAGTGAGGTCAGGGGACATGGGACTGCCAAGCTGCTAAGGCTCTCATCTTTCAGTGGTTTTAACACCGCTGCTCAACAGCGGTGCTCCTGACAAAGAAGGGGGTGGGGACGAACTCTGCACAAGTGCACATTTTCAGAGGACGAGGGGCTGTGGCAGGTGAGCTGTGCCAGGTGCAGAGAAGACAGAGGGCTCCTATTTTAGATACTTTAAGACCAATGAGAAATGTAAGAGTCCTGTGGTAGAACTCCTAATCCAACACTTCAGATAATTCTTCCTGAGATCCAGGAAACACGATGTCTAACCATTTCTCCTAGGACTCAGGCAGGACCCTCTAGAATGAGGAGATGCCACCTGTCTGAGAAAAAGCCTATAGAGAAAAGGCTGATGATCTCTCTGGAAGAAATGGTTCTTTGTCAGAAGTGCTCAAAATAGCTACTCTCCCATGGTGTGTTTTCAACAGACCACTGTGTGAAAATTGAAAATCCTCTGTACAGAGAACTCTGTGGAACAGATAGAAGATAGAAATGGCAACTGTTCAGGAAAAAAACGAGAGTCTGGCTGACATCCCTGTAAGGAAACAAAGCCCATGGGGCCCTTGTTCTCCCAACATTATCAGAGGCGATAGACATCAGTCTCAACACGGCTCAGACCAGACTGTAGTGGGAGATTCTATCTAAAGTAGCCGGCGAAGGAGGTCCCCGGGCTTCTACAACTCCCCTCAGACTCAAAGCAGGATGAAATGCTATACACCTACAGTGGAAGGGAAGAGAGAAGATTTCTGATTTATGCCTCCAGAGGTAAGCCCTCGGAAAAAACTGGCTAAACGCAATCACAATGCAAGCCATCTGGTCAGTCCCCCTGAGCCTGCTTACACATGCGACAATAATGGGACCATTTCTCAAGTGTTATTTTTCCAAGGACCTCTTATTTAGAAGACTATTATTATTTTGAAGAGTGAACTTATCGGTAACGGGTTCACTTCTCCAAAGCAAGCTGCCACATCGCACTAAGACCCTAACCATGCCACCGTCATTAGGCCCTTCAGGCAGCAAGAGAGCCCTGCCAGGACCTCCAGCCAGTGGCTGTCCCAACATCTAGGGAAAATACATTTCCGTTGCAATGGTGGAAAGAGGCTGCATGTGAGATCATAATTTTTATTTGAAATCACCTTGTTAATGCAGCACCACGGTTGGCTATCTTCAATAGATCATTTCCATACAACTTTATAAGACTTAAGATCATCATTTTAGGGGCATCTGGCTGGCTCAGTCGGTAGAGCATGCAACTCTTGATCTTGGGGTCATGGGTTCAAGCCTCATATTAAGGATAGAGATTAATTAAAAATAGAACAAGAAGATGATCATTTTAAGTAACAATTACTGCTCTGACCTACAGAGAGGTCACAAGATATAAATTAGATGAGGGATATGAAACTGAGAGCCTGTTTTTTTCTCTACCTTTCAAAAACTGTTGCTGGACATAGTTGGGAAGTGCTGGGATGCAGGGAGTTTTCTAAATATCACTCTTTGGTTTGCCAGACATTTACGGACCACTCACCAGCAGATCCTCAAGGCCTCTGTCTGGACGGTTCTCCCACTAGGCAGCAGGTACCTGTGCGTGATCCCCTGGCCCCTCTTTCCCATCCACACACTTGTGAAACAGTCCCTCTTTTTCCTTGCTTGGCTGCCAGTGACTCGGCTGCCTACCGCCACCAGAGGGGACCCTCAGCCACCAAAACTGGACTCTTCTACTCTCTACCTTCATCTCCCCACAGCTTTGCTTCTTTGCTGCTGTGCAGAATGCCTGCCAATTTTCCACAGGCATCTTCAGGTCCTTGGAAGCACTTAAAGTTCTCTGTCCCAACATCCATTCTCCTTTCCTTCCACTGTAATAGGAAAGCCAAGGCTTAGTCAAGCACACGGCCACCTAGAAGGAGCATTTCCCAGCTTCCCTTGCAGCCAGAAAGGGCCATGTGAGAGTTCTGGCCAATGGGATAGATGCAGAAATAGTGCATTTTCTAGGAAGCATCCTGACAGAAAAGGGCTCTCTCCTTCCCTTCTTCCTCTTGGAAGAATATGAAAATGATGGCTGGAATTCCAGCAGCCATCCTGCACTAGGGGTGGAAGTCACAGGGCTCACAGCGGTAGAACAGCAAGAGAGAAGAAACCTGAATCCTTGACACTGAATCTGCTGGGACGCCCACCTCCAGACTTCTTCTGTGTGATGAAATAGTGTATCTATACTTCTGTCTTGTTTAAGCCACTATCATTTTTGGGTTTTAGTCATGTGCAGCTTAACAGGACAGCAACTACTTTTTGGAACGGAAGTCCGAGACCCGAGGTAATGTTTAAAGAAACAGGTTACACACACACACACACACACACACACACACAGTACTGAGGCTAACAAATATTATAAGAGTTCAAAATCCATAAAATGGGAAATGTATAAAGCTTTTATATTCGAATACATGTATAAAAGTTTACAGTTCAGAAAAATTTAGGTCCTATCACCTTCTGAGATACCATCTTCCATAAAAGGATTTTTGGACCATTGTGAGAAATAATGTTGGCAAGGTAAAACCTTGTCTACCACTCATTCTACTTGATCTACTTGAAAAGCTGTGTTTCTTTCTTCTCAAAAACTTGTTCTTTCAGGATCTGGTAGCACACCACTCTCTCTGACTCTTCCTTGGTCCCCCGCCCAGTCTCCTCTCCTCCCTCCAGTCAAACACATGCCCTTCGCAGGGTCAAGAGCAGAAGCCCAGAATTCACAGGTGTCATCAATTAAGAGGAACCATTTTTTATCCTTCACCCCAAACACAGAACAACAAAAGTGTCGCAATAGCCTGCTACTAATGTAAGATCAACTCAGTGTCTCAAAGCTGAAGACTTCCTGTTGATGAAAGCAGAGAGACCACATGCCTTTTTACCTTAATATCCCATTGAATGTCAATAAGCACAGTAAGGAATAAAACTATAGCCTTTTAGGCAGAAATAGCAGGGGACAGGGAGCATCCATGGATGTGAGATTTTTAACAAATGTCTGGATAACAAAGTAGACTGAAGAACTAAGATGGAGGAAATAAAACAAAGTGTAGCCAAGAGTCTACACTTCAGGAAGGCTCTGGAGAAGTAGAAGCCCTCTGTCCTCCGCCACCCTGAAGGAGTTCTGGACTGAGATCTGATACACGGGATGGTGGATGACATTGTAGAAGGTCCTGCTCCCTAACTGCTCAACCTGCAATGAAGCCTATCAAGCAACAGGCCCCCATCTAAGCACACAGAGGTCTCAGACAGATTCCCAGTCAGGAGAGAGGCGAGCCAAGTCATTGCTGTGTGTCCTCCTCATTCTTTCCTTGTCCAAATGGGAAAGCTTATTTGGATTATCCTGCCCCTCCTCCCATTCCTCTTCTACAACTGTCCTTGAAGTAGAGAGGGATGGAAGATAACCTTTAGTTCATGGTCACCAGACCCAATGAGACCACTGGACATCAAACTGAGATACGGACCTCTGGGCTGCACAGAAGGACTGACAACTGGATAGGCTTGGTGCTGCCTGCCTTGGGAGGAAGTGAGGTGTTCTGCAGGCCGGAAGAAAAGACTGGGTAAAGTAAGCACACCCTGCAAACCCTCCCCAGTTAGTGTTTTTCTGGGAAGATATACAGATTGTTAATATACAAACTGCAAACAAGGCACATGATCTTCAACATGAGGTTTTCAGTCAATGTTTATATAAGAAACAAATGTATATTTATGTCTCAAAAACCCATTTGGCATTTAGAAAAATTTTTTAACATTATAAGAGTTAAATGCACTGAAATGGGTGAGGGGCAAAGAGAGCAGGAGACACAGAATCCGAAGGAGGCTCCAGGCTCTCTCTAAACTGTCAGCACAGACCCCAATGTGGGGCTCAAAACCACGAACTGTGAGATCATGACCTGAACGGAAGTCGGAAGCTTAACCGACTGAGCTACCCAGGTGCCCCGATTTCGCACTTTTTAACAAAACAATGCATAGGGAAATTTTCGAGTTCCATTCCAAATAACACTGAGAGGAGGTCAGAATCATTACATAAATTCTAAGCCATTAGTCAAAATTCAAAAGGAATGTATAGTCTCCAAAATTACTGGAATTTTCAGAGTCACATTGGCAATACATGCTTTGTGAATATATGATACGAGGCTTTCTTTTAGGAAAAAAATGACCCGATGTCTTACAGCATCATACGAGAAATTTTTAACGTAACAACCAGGAATGTAATAAAGCTAAATTCTGTAGTTTTTTTATCCTAAAGCATGGTCCACAAGAAGATGAAAGCTGGCCAGTTCAGGAAGCTCTACCACAACCTGCAGCAAAGGTGAGTGGGTTGCCCAGTCTAACGATCCACCTAATAATGGATCCCATCATTAGGGTGACCATATAACGTATCCTCCAAACTGGGATATTGCAGAGCAAAGGAGAATGCCACCCACCTCATCTGCATCCATTAGCAAAGACTGGTCAGCCCTTCTCTCCCTTGGTGAGTAATAATGCAGTTCATTAAAGCTGCAGTTCTTGATTCTTTTTTTTAAACTCTCAAGACCTTTTTACACTCTTAATTACTGAGGACCAAAAGAGTTGTCTGTGTAGGTTGTATGCATCAATATTTGCCATTATTAGAAATTATTAGGGAAATTCCTAAAACACAAGAATACACAAATGTGGAAGTTCTGAAAAATATTAAACACAGAATTATCCACATGATCCAACAATTCCACTTTGGGGTCTATGCCCAAAATAACTGAAAGCAGAGATTCCAATAGATACTTGTACACCCATATTTATGGCAGCATTATTCATAATTTGGGTTGTTTGCAAGTTGGTGCTACTGCAAAGAATACTGCTTTCAATATTCTAGAACTTACCTTTTAGTGAACATTATATACAGATTTCTATCAGGTAATCACCGAGGAACAGAACTACTACCCTAGATCATAAGATTTGTGTATAAAACAGGCGTTAGTAAATATTTGCCAACAGGTTTCCAAAGTGATTGTACCCGTTTATACTCCCACAACAGGATACGAACTCCACCTACTTGCCATCCCCTCATATTTTGTCTTCTTAATCCCAGCCATGCTGGTGGGTGTGCAGTGGAATCTCACTGTGGCTAATGATGTTGGGCACATTTTCATTTATTTATTGACCATCTGAAGAGCCTTTTTAAAACTGAGTTGTCTTTTTTTACATATTCTTGCTGTAGAAATTATTTACATATATCCTGGATATGAGTCTTGTGTCAAACATCTTTTTTATAAATATCTTCTCATCTGTGGACTTCCTTTTCATTTAGTTCAATAAACAGAAGTTCTTAATTTTAAGGTAGCTCGGTTTATCAATTGTTTCTTTTATAGTTAGTGTTTTTATTAGGAGCTTTTAAATATCAATATGCCATTGTGCCTATAAAAATTCATAATTCCTTTATATTTATTAAATCTCTAATATTCAAATTTACCCAAAATTTTCCTTTTTTTCATAGCAGTTTGATTCAATCAGGATCCAAATAAGGTCCAGAAATCATTAATATGCCTTAAGTCTCTTAATCTGTAGGCTTTATCATATCTATTGCCCATACTGCCCCCCTTTTTTAAGTAGGCCAAGATGTCTCCTTGCCATGTATTTTTTAAAATAACCAGGTCATTTGTCCAGTGGTGTTTTTCAATGTGTTCTGCTGCCCCTTGAATTTCCTGTCAACTAGCACTTAGAACTAAAGTCTTGATCAGGCTCAGGGAGGATTTTTGGGCAAGATTCCTCCATCAGTAGTACTGCATGCTTCCATCAGGAGATACACAATATCTAGCATTGTTGATTATGGTCTCATTCTATCAATTCAGTGGGGAGTTGAATATATTGATATTCTTTCATTCCTTTTTCATTTATCCTATAAAGAGAAACTTCTTTAAAAAAAATTTTTTTTCAACGCTTATTTATTTTTGATAGAGAGAGAGAGAACACAAGCAGGGAAGGGGAAGAGAGAAAGGAAGACACAGAATCTGAAGCAGGCTCCAGGCTCTGAGCTGTCAGCACAGAGCCTGACGCAGGGCTTGAACTCATGAAACATGAGATCATGACCTGAGCCAAAGTTGGAGGCTTAACTGACTGAGCCACCCAGGAACCCCTATAGAGAGAAACTTCTAATCAACTATTTGACTACTCTAAGGTACAGGTCCTATGGGAAAAGTATGATAATGCCTCAAAATCCCATTCTAAGCCCCACTGTTCAGATGAGAAAACTGAGGCAAATTATTGGGGGAGCCAAGTTATAAACCAAGCAGTCCAACTAGGAGTCTGTGCTTATGATTACTATGGTACAATGCCTCTTCTAAGATCAGGAAACAAGTGAATACTCAGTATGTTTTTGTGGGAGAGGAGACCACAAAGATAGACACTCTCATGCAGTTAGGGTGCTAAAAGTCACTGCAGGAAGGAAATCTATCAATTGTGTCAAAAGCTTAGACAACATACATCCTTGTTTGAATCAGCAGTTCTAAACACAGAACTTATCTAAGTGCAGAAAGGGTTTTATGCAAGTGCAGTAAGAGATTTTTGTGTTGTGTTGTTTTAACAAGGGTACTTCCTGCAGCTTGCTTACAATAGCAAAAACAACAAGAGCCTGATTGGTGCCTCAGGTCAAGGTACAGCCACACGATGAAATGACACATGACCATAAAAAGGAAGCTGGTTCATTGTTTAAAAACTTGAACAATGTTTATGGCATATTATTTAGCCAAACTGAGTTATAAAACAGTAGTATACATAATACAGGAACGTACAACGTGTATAAAAAGAAAGGCGATCCACCAAAACATCAACAGTGGTTATCTCTGCATAACAGGCTGAAAGTGATTCCTTTTCTGTTTGGTGCTTCTACAGTGAATATCTTTTATTTCCATCTGTTTCTTTCATAATAAAAAAAAAAGTTTGATATACTGTTTACAAAGAACTTAAATGAACTATAACCATGTGGGAAAATGCTTCTGACAGCATAAGAAGGCAAGCTATCAGATCATACATGGTAACTACTATTACAGTCATGTGTAGCAACATGCATTTGAACAATGGTTGTTTCTCTGCATTATGGGATTATAGATGGATTTCGTTCTCCTAGGTATACATCTCTGTGATTTCTACAATAAATATATCCCTGGTAAAGTATTGAGTTGGAGAAGATCCAAAATGGATTTTGAGAATATAAGATTTAAACAGGTAGAGTGTAGAGAAAGAGTACAATTCAGGAGTTGGAAACAGCAAGAGCCAAGACTGGTATCACAGGGGCACCAAGCAAGATGAGGGACCAGTTCAGAGAGAAGACCATGAAGGACCGAGTTTAAGAGATCTGAAAAGGGGGCCAGAATTCTTTTTTTCCCCTGTAATTTACATGATGCTTTCTGAGCTGTCAGAGGACAGAAAGGACAGATGGACCAGAAATTGACAATGCAAATCCTGAAGGAACGGAGCTCAATAAGAAGGGTTCACAACAATGCTGAACTATGGGAAATATGCAAGAGCAACAGATAAGGAATCTGGGTAACACCTAGGAAGAACCTGTGACCTAGACAGGGTGAGGGAGTAGAGACACAGGGACCAATGGATTCTAAGCTGGAGCGACTTAGAGACATGTGTGATTCTACATGTAGAGGAGACAGAAAGAGGGTCAATGTCTAGAACCATACAAGTCAGATCTAAGTCACTGAGGGATATGCACTGGTGAATGTCCTGTGGGCCACTGGAACCACCAGGACTGGCAGGACACAGACTGAGGGGAGACAGCTCTGAGAATCACCTGCTGAGGAATCTGGAGTCAATGACAGAAATCCTCTCAGTGTCAGAGACCCAGAAGCAGAGAGCATTGTCAGTAAATCCCAGTCCCAAGGGCTCTTTCAAAACCACAGCAGAGTCTTCAGAGAAGCTCCAGGCTGGCCGGCCCTGTGGTGACCCTAATACAAACACCTTGCTGCCAAAAGGTAACAAAAAGACCTCCAACTTTGGAAAGACCTATCAGGTCCTGCCCCAACAGCAGGCACTCATGAGCACCGCAGCCTGGCTCCAGAGGCTGCCTCTGCGGAAAACTGGGCAGGAGTGAGGTTGCGAGCCACAGTGTACCCTTTGCAGACCTTTCAAACGCTGAACCATGCACTGCCTAGTCAAAAGGACACAATGTGCACATAGCTTCTTGTCCCTTGTGCTGTGACAGCGTCCCTGACTTTCCTGACCGGTGCTGGAGGCTGCTAGATGTGAGAAAGCACAGCCTTTCATGTACTGTACTGCCTCTGGTTTGCGAAAGAGACTCAGAGACCCCCGACTCTTGATTGGTATTTTTGTCAGAGTCTTCTTGGAAAAATACGAATTTGTTCCTGACATTGGGCAGGGTTCTTGTCTTCCAAGTCTTGTCGCGTGGTGGCACAGTGCCAGCGATGGGAGGCTCGTTCCACTAGGCCACTCACCCTGCTGGTTCTTGATCTTTGTTCTCCCGCGGTTTGTCCCAACAGTGGGGATGGCAAAGGGCCCACTCAGATGAGTGATCTTTCCAAGAAAGTTACTTCATTGTGTCCTATTTTAATACAGTTGTTAATCTCTTACTGCACCTAATGTACAAATCAGGCTTCATCACAGGTATGTATGTATAGGAAAAAACACAGTATATCTAGGGTTTGGTACTATCTGCAGTTGTGGACGTCCACTAAGGTCCTGAAACCTATCCCCTGCAGATGGGGGCCGGGGGGCCTACTGTATCGATGCTCACATTCTTTCGAACAGTTTAAAGGACGATTATTTCCATTCTTTTGCAACTGTGAAATTAGTTACAAAATTCATTTTGGGGCAAAGCTAGATTTCTCCAAATATTTGGAGCCCAAATTGGTATAAAATCCTGAACACAGACACCAGCCCTCCCTCAGAGCTAACAGAGACGGTAAAGGGCAGACACTGGATTCAGTGAATGTTCAAAGGAGAAGGTATGTTGAATACTGAGTGACAGATTACTGCCGGAACGAACTGTTCAGATACTACGAGTCATCATCACCCGGAGAGCAGCCTCACACACAGCTCAGAGTGAGAAGCCCACACCACGCTGGGAGTTCGTGCCAAGGATACCCAAACGGCTGCCCCCGAAAATGAGCTTCAACGTCTATAAATCACCAGTCATCCAGAAACTGGGAACATGGGATCTAATCAACTTTTTCTGCCAATGTTTTCCCTTCAGAATCTCCACATTTATTGAGAATTTGCCTACACACACACACACACACACACACACACACACACAATGAAAGATTTTGCTATTTTTCTGATTTTTATAGCCACGAAAGAAAAACAGGTGATATCTGGACACATTTTATATCAAAGTCCATTAGTACAGGAGCTTTTAAAGTCTGTAAATTAAGTCTTTACCCCTGAAGGCAGCATTATACAACATAATGAGGAAAAAAAACAGCAATTAGAAAAACCTTCATACTCTATGACCCGTTCTGACTCTAACGAGCTGTGTGACCTTGAGGGGATATGGTATCCTCTTGTATCATATAATGACCCCTAAGACCCTACTTCTAATACCCAATGAGAATAATTTAACCTTCTTAAAAGATATAAATTCTTCTAATGAAGTATCACAAATGTGTGCAAACACAAAACATTTCAAACAAAATTCACTTTAAAAAAAAAGATGTTAAGTAAATCTCTACACCAAGAGTGGGGTTCAAATTTAACAACCCTGAGATCAAGAGTTGCATGCTCTATTTACTAAGCCAGCAAGGTGCCCCAAAAATAGCTTTTTAAAAAAAATTAATTTTAAAGCTTTTAAAATTACAGTTTGATCAACATAAATAAGAAACTTAAAATGGCAGGTTATATGACAAATCTTGCAGCTTCTCTCTCTGTTTAAGAACATGGTCGGGGCGCCTGGGTGGCTTAGTCGGTTGAGCATCCGACTTCGGCTCAGGTCATGATCTCACAGTTCGTGGGTTCAAGCCCTCCGTCAAGCTCTGTGCTGACGGTGAGCTCAGAGCCTGGAGCCTGCTTCGGATTCTGTGTGTCCCACTCTCTCTGCCCATCCCCTGCTCGTGATCTGTCTCTCTCTGTCTCTCAAAAATAAATAAATGTTAAAAAAAATTAAAAACAAACAAAAAAGAACACGGTCAAGGTTTCCTGATTTTTCAATACTGAAGTATTTCTCAATGTTAAAAAAAAAAGTTGAAATACAGCATTTCTCCTACACCTGTAGTTTCTGTTTCAGAAATTCACTCTTAAAAATCAGAAAAACAGGGGCACCTGCATGCCAGTTAAGCATCTGACTCTTGATTTCAGCCCAGGTCATGATCTCACAGTTTGTGGGACGGAGCCCAGTACTGGGCTCAGTGCTGACAGCGCAGAGCCTGCTTAGGATTCTCTATCTACCCCTCCTTCCTTCACCACCACCACCCCCGACTTGAGGGCTCTCTCTCTCCCTCTCAGAATAAACAAATAAACATTTTTTATAAATCAGAAAAAAATGTTTAATTACTAACCACTGTCCTAAAATACATCATAGCCAGGGCAGTAAAGGGAAGATAATTGCATATAGTGATGCTGCTTCTACAGCCTGTGATTCTGAGCACTGAGAAACTCAGCAAGAAAATGAAGTCGAAAGATAGGTCACGGAAGACAAAGCCCTGTCTGTAACACCTTCCTGAAAAAGTGATGAACAGGGAAAGACTACTCCAAACACTCAAAACTTGATGATTTAATTATCTTACAAGAGTGGAAGGTGAATGCTATTTTTTCTATAAAACTGTCTTTCAGCCAGAGACATTAGCTAACACATTGTCACAATGTGACAATTCCTACCCTACCGATATAACATGCATATTCATTTAATCCACAGGAATATCCTGTGAAGCACATGCTAATTTTATAACCCCCATTTTAGGGATGGACAAACCGAGGCCTTTATACAAGTTTCTTGGTCGAAGTTACACTGCTGGCAAGTGGCACAGCCCCTTTCTAAATGATGTCACTATTTCCTCCCCATGCTGTTTTCATCCATCTACAAAGGAAGCTTTGAAACAAGTTCTAATTTAAGTAGCACTCTAGCACCTAAATACAGCACTCTAACCTTCAAAACCAAGTCCCCGAAATGTCAACCCAAACATAAATGTTCAGATGCCAATCTTTGGGCCCATGTTTCATCCTTTTCTTTTCTAACCTCCATTGGAAAAACATGGTTGGGCAGAAAGAGGATCGTTCCCAAAGCTTAAATTCCAAGTTGCTTAAATTTGGCAACAATACTGTGCTTTGGGGACTTTAAAATTATAAGCACGGTTCCCAGAGGAAAACATTTCCTTTATTAGCAATTGGCTTTGAAAATTCCATTCTAGGATGCTAAATATAACAAAATACCTTCTGACTTCTAATAAACACATTCTCCAGGCTATTTTGAAACTAATGATTCCTTATTTACAAAACAATTTTGCCACAACCGTTAAGCAACTGGAATATTTTTTTTAATTTTTTAATGTTTTTTACTTATTTTTGAGAGACAGAGAGAGACAGGGCGAGCAGGGAGGGTCAGAGAGAGAGAGGGAGGCACAGAATTCGAAGCAGGTTCCAGGCTCTGAGCTAGCCGTCAGCACAGAGCCCAATGTGGGGCTCGAACCCACAAACTGTGAGATCATGAACCCGAGCCGAAGCCGGACACTTAACCGACTGAGCCACCCAGGCGCCCCGCAACTGGAACATTTTAAAGAGTGTTTTGAATTTGTTCCAGTTCTTTTAATGAATTGACCTGATATTATTTTCTGAATTCTTCTACTATGAACAAAGTCCTCATTTCACAATTCATTTCTTTTAAAGAGATATACTTGTTTTATTACTTCTAATTTTGTTTTAACACAAGAATATCAGCAAAGCCAGAGTCGTGGAAATAGGCTTTTCAAACTCTGAAATACGGTAAATACTAGTAAAGACTCTACTATATGCATTCATCAAAGGCAAAGAAAGCATTTCACAGTTGTTAAAATGTACCCTTATTATTAAAAATACCATACATGATAGCTCAGAAACACTGAGTGATGGGGCAGGAGCCGAGTGCCTTGTTCCGGGCTAATGGACTACATCAATCAGCTTTTAACTGAATGCAGTAGCTTCTGTGATTCAGGGAACAAGCACTTAGTGGAGCTCACAACCCCAGGCATTCTGTCACTGTGTAAGTGGCTTAAGTGTAGCTGTAAAAATTTAAGGCACCTTTAGCTGGACAGCTCCTCATGTCGTCCCTACCTAAAACAGGAAGGAGAAAGAAATTAAGTCTCAACTGGCACTTTTTCTCTGTGAGATGGACCCAAGGAGTTGGGTGGGGAGGCTAAAAACTTTCACCTCATAATCCCATGGGTTGTGTGTGTGTGTGTGTGTGTGGTTTTGTTTTCACCAGTAAGTACATCTAAGTAAGTACAAACAGCTTTTCAAAAAATATAGCCACTAGCTATCACGCCTTTTTAGCTCCCTCTCTTCCTACCTTTTAGGCCACAAAGTCCCATTAACATGAGGTCTGATCTCTCACCCTTAAACAGGGCTACACAACTTCCAAACATCTGAATTCTCACCAACTAGTACGTGCAGGGTAGCACACAGTTCTTTTAGGCCCATCCAGAATATTTAATGGGAAGATAAAGAGATTTCAAAGTACCGTTTCTCGGGGTGCCTGGGTGGCTCAGTCGGTTAAGCCTCCGACTTCGGCTCAGGTCAGATCTCACGTTCGTGGGTTCGAGCCCCGCATCAGGCTCCGTGCTAACAGCTCAGAGCCTGGAGCCTGCTTCTGGTTCTGTATCTCCTTCTCTCTCTGCCCCTCCCCCTCTCATGCTCTGTCTCTCTCTGTATCAAAAATAAATAAAACATTAAAAATTAAAAAAAAGAAAAACAAAAACAAAGTACCGTTTCTCCTCAACTTCTGCTGAAGCCTGAAATGTTCAAAATTTCTCCTTGGATGATCCGTTGTCAAGAACAAAAAAACATGTGTAACACCCTATTACCTTTCGCCGAAAACACTGCTCCAAGTATAACTGCTCTGTTGACACCCTGTCACCAAATCTTGTGTTTTCTTCCTTCCTGGGGTCGCCCTAATGTCCCATTCCCCCAGTTATCATACAAGCTACTTGCATAAGTAGGTGCCCTGGGCCTGCTGTAGGGCAACAAAGGCCACAGGGATTGATGGGAACTGCTGTTCCTTAGCTCCAGCCCGACGTTAATGGCAGATCTTCTAATTCTCAACATCGGCCCGAAATTCGGACCGTTGGGAGAAACCTTCTGGTTTTTAAAATAGCATGTGAACCAAAGAAAACATGTGCAGGTCACCCACTGGCAACCTCCAAGTTAACCAGGGTCTTCGATTCCGGCCCAGGCTCCCTCGGTCCATTCTACACATCACTGCCCCATCAATTTACCAAATACACTGCTGAAGCTCCAAACACTACCGCGAAGTCGCAGTCCTTGGGCTGTCATTCCACCTCCACAGAACAAACCACTCTCCACGTTCCTCAACTCCCCTACCACAAGTCTTGCACTTCAGTGGGAGGTGTCTACTCCCCTTCTCCCTCACCCCCCAACCAGCTGCATCCCCACCAAGATGGCCTCTTTTTTACCTTCCTGCTCTACCCCATCAATGCGCACCCTAGAAGCAGAGAAGATATATGGGGAGTATACCTTCCATCACCTGCTGACAACGTTAAGAGACTCCTCTACTTAACTTAAAGCCACGGGATTCAACTTTCAAGAAAGGATTTAAATCTCCTAAGAAGCAAAGCCCATGGCCTTGTCCTGATAGCCGCCTCCTGCCCAAATAACATTTTAAAGGAGAGCAAAGAGCCATAGACGGGCTCAGAGGAGTCTCCTGCCAAAGGCTTTGCGGAGTCTCGAAGTCTCCACACCAGAAAGGCCTCGGGGAGGTGAGAGACAGGAGGGGGGGACCCCAACCAACCCTGCGAGGCAGGTGGCCGCGTGCAACCTTCCGCGCGCTCCCTCCGGCGCCCCGGTGATGCCACCCCCAACCAGATCCCGGGGCCCGGACCTTCCGCCCCCTGATGCGCGCTCCGCCGGGGCTCCCACCCAAAGACCCTATGCGCTACCCAGGCCCGCGACAAAGGGTCAGAGAGCGAGACGACCCCTCAGCGCGCCACCACCCCCCCCTGCCGCGGACCTCCGGGGAACGTCGCTGCCCAGCCGCGCCCACTTCCGACGCCACCGCTACCTTGTCCTCTGGCGGTGCGTCCGGTTCGCGGACCGCTCTCTGCCTCAGCTCGGTCATGCTTGGAGACCCCGGCGCGACGTCGCGGCAGGCGAGCAGCGCAGCCGCCGGAGCGGACAGAACAGTGCGGGCGCGCGCGGACTCTGCTGGGCCGGCCCCGCCCCGCCTGAGCCGCTAGCTGGACCCACCGCAGCCCGGCTGCCCGCCGTGGAACTCGGCCCCGCCCAGGGCCACCGCCGCCCTTTCACCCGGGCGAAGCACCGTCGGCCTGCTCCAGCACCCGCCCGCTAACTCCTCTCGGGAGGAGGGCCCTGGAGCGAGCGCGCACGCGCATCGCCGCCATCACGGCCCCAGAGACCCACCAATGGCGCGAATCCGTCAGGGAGGCGGGGCGGCAGGGGCGGGGCGGAGCGGAGCGGAGAGGCGTGCATTGGACGAGCAACGTGAGGAGGCGGGGAAAGGCGTGTGTTTTCGAAGGAGACTGGCCAATGGGAGCTCGGGCCTGACGTTGGTCGGCTGGCCCTGGCGCCCACGGTCCTAAAGGTAAAACTGGTAGCCGGAGGCAGAGGCGAGAGCCTCGAGGTTCACGTCCGGGTGGAGTTTGCGGGTCTCGGCTTCGTCGCCTCCCTCACACATATAAGCAGACACTTGTTAGGCCCTAAGTGGAAAGGCCTGCAGCTCATCTGTGTAGGAGAGACTCACGTGATAAGGAAGTGAAACCCAAACTTAAGTCGGCTTTACCTCGCCAAACTGTCTCAGTACTTAATTGTTAATTATGCTAGGCAGTGAACTAAGTAATCGCTTTATCTATCTCACCTAATCTGCTTGGAAGTGGATATGATTTTTGTTTTACAGAGAAGATCCTACACGGCTTCTCAAATTTATGTCTTCTCAACTGTTGAAAGCCATTTTCTTGGACAAGTAATGCTGCCTTCGTTCACTGTGGATCCCCGATGTACAGGACACATCCTTGGTACTTGAATGGAATTAAAAATTATTCTAAAGAAAAATGATTTAACCAAAGTCTCAAGACTAGAAAGTGCCCGCTAGGAATTAGAACACAGATATATTTGTTACCAAAGTCCTCGATAACCATTGTACATACCGCCTGTCTTCCTAAATTCATTAATACCTGTGTTGCTCAAACGTTTACTTCAACAGTTCCTATTCTCTGCTTTGTAAGTGATGTAAAACAAGTATGAAATGGGGTGTCTTTCCATAAGCATACTGTAATTTAACAAAGAGGGAAAGTTGCACAGGTAGGAGTTGCAATTTCGTATTAGCAATTTTGACCTTAGCTGTGGGTTTTGAGTAAAGTAGTCAAAATTCTGAAAAAGGCATTCTGTTTCCTTGATTTATGTAAGTATATTCCCAGGCTCCTGTAACAGTAATTGAGAGTGACAGTAAAATAGTATTGAGGAATACTGAACTCCTGGGGTACTTTGTTTTCTACCAACAATGTTGCATAAATACTTTGTGGGAGAGGTTAGTTGGGGGGGGAGCAAGCCACTCCTTTTAGGCCATTATTTATTTATAGAAAGCTTTGCTTTTGTATTTTATTTTGTCTTTTAGTACTTATAAAAGTAAATAACATGCTAATAGTAATTTTAAAGCTCTTTTAATCTGTTGAGGACTGTGTGACCACCATTTTGACCAACATCAGTAGTTACTTCATCTAAGGACCAGACACCTATTGAGTAAATTAGGCGAGGTTTATTATCTAAAGGATGTGGAAGGATGTCAACACAGAGAGAGCCACAAGGTCATCCTCTAAGACAGAAGGTGTTTGTATCCAGATCCTCACTGGTAGGGTACTTGTGTAGTTGTGAAAGGTCACAATTGAGTAAGTAAGCATCACAGTGGCCCTTCCAGCTCAGCTGTTGCCTTTCTAACCCAGCCTAATATAAAGGAGGCTGAAGAGCTGTACGAACAAATCAGAGTTTTAGAATGGACAGTATGATTACTAGGGCAGATAAGCCCCTTTGATTTGGCCTGAACAAACTTTTCAGCCGTTGCTCTCAGCCCTGCTGGGCTGAGCTTAGACCAGCCCATTACTGAAATTACTGAAATCAGTGCTGTAAAGAACAAGGGGCAGATACTCAGACCTCTGGAAATTATACTAATAGGCCTTTAGGCAAGCTTTAGAGTCTAGCTCTCTCTCAACCGTAGAAAGAAATTAAAAGAAAAATCTCTCCCTATCTCCAGCCCGAAAAAAGATTTTGTTCTTTTATATTACCTTACACCTCCTCCTCCTCCTCTACCCAATTTTTCTTTTCTATTCCTCATATTATCTCTTTCCTCTAGGGTCATTTCTACCAGGCTTGTGGCATATCTTGTTTACAGTGACTTCATTGCACTCTTTGGTTAGTTCCATTAATTTTTAGATGTTACTTAGATTAGTTGAGGTAACTAACACGAAATTCTCAAGCCACCCCCCCCAGAATATTCAGGGTGACTGTGAGCTCGGTATAAGTGGATAGCTATTGCTATAAGTATTATTTGAGAATAAAAAACCTCTCCCCTTTCTAATATTTGAAAATTGCATTGGTAAAAGTGAAATAATTCTTCAGTTACCTAAAGAATTTTCTTCTAGTACATAGGAAGAATTGTTAGTAAACATTTCTTTAAACAGTAACTTCTTTTAAAAATTGTCAATAAGGGGCACCTGGGTGGCTCAGTTGGTTAAGGGGCCGGCTTCGGCTCAGGTCATGATCTCACGGTTCCTGAGTGGGAGCCCTGTGTTGCGCTCTGTGCTGACAGCTTAGAGCCTGAAGCCTGCTTCAGATTCTCTGTCTCCTTCTCTCTCTGCGCTTCCCCTTACTGTCTCTGTCTCTCAAAAATAAATATTTTTAAAAACTGTCAATAAACAAATACAGGCTTTATCTGCATTTTATCTTGCCCTTCTTATTACCTTATTACCTTTCTATTCTTAGTTTAGCTAGTGTTCTCAGATAGCTAAGCCTTACTCAGTTTAATGAGACGGCATGCAAAATGGAATTACCAGTACACTCTGCAGAGTTGTCAAACTTCTTAAAGCTTCAAAAATGCCAATCCTGACCTCCCACAAATTTACTCAATCATTAGTCCATTTAAACTATAATGTCGGGGTGCCTGGTTGGCTCAGTTGGCTAAGCGGCTGACTTCAGCTCAGGTCATGCTCTCAAGGTTCATGGGTTCCATCCCCGCATCAGGCTCTGTGCTGACAGCTCAGAGCCTGGAGCCTGCTTCAGATTCTGTGTCTCCCTCTCTCTCGGCCCCTCCCCCACTCATGCTCTGTTTCTCTCCGTCTCAATAATAAATAAATAAAAATAAAAAAATAAACTATAATGTCAATATCGGTCTCCTCTCAGCAGATTGTAGATCTGGTTTTTTTCAGACCAGTCGTCTACATGGGGGTGCAAGTGGCTTTAAGCAAATATTCATCCTTTGATCACACATGTTGAGACACTAGTACTTTCATCTATTGACCGCACATGGTGAGACAGTACTACTCAGACCTCATTATTTATTAGAATTACCTGGGGAGCTTCTACAAGATACAAATGGAGTGCCTACCCTAGACCAACTAAATAATCTCTCCAGATGGAGCCTAGAGGAAATAGGCCGTTTTGTTGTTGTTAAGCTCCCCAGGTGTTTCTAATAGGCAGCTAGAATCAAGAATCACTCTAATACGTGGTATCAACTTATAAAGAAATTTGCCAGAAATTATGTAAAATAGTTTACAGCATCTTTCCCTCCCAACATTCATTAACATTTTCTGATCAACAATACATATCTGATGAAGAATGCAGAAAAATAAAGTGGAAAATGCAGAAAAATATAATGAAAAACATTAAAATCATTTATGGTATGATCGGCCACAGATAATTATTGTTATTATTTACATTATTGCATTTTCATCCTATTTTCTGTGCACTTATACGTAGATTTAACAATTTTAGAAAATTGGAATACTACTATTTATACCCTTTCACTATCTGACTTTTCTCTTTATCATTAAATGCCCTTTGAGAATGGTATTTGAAAGACTGTTTAGTATTCTTATACAGATTTACCATCACAGTATTTTGTTACCTAGCAGTATTTTGTTAGACCTCAAAGTTACTTCCACTTTCAGAGGGATTTTTTTTTATAATTTGTTTTTAATGTTTATTTTTGAGCGAGAGTGAATGGGGGAGGGGCAGAGAGAGAAAGGGAGAGAATAGGAAGCAAGCTCCTCATTGTCAGGACAAAGACAGATGTGGGGCTCAAACTCATCAACCTGATATCATGACCTCAGCCAAAGTCGAATGCTCAATGTACTGAGCCACCCAGGCGCCCCTCAGAGGAATTTTTAATAATTCTACAAGAAATATTCTTAAACACGCTCCATCTTGGTTAAGTACCTCCGATTACCTCTTTAGGAAAAAGGCCTACAGTTTATGTATCAAAGAATAAATAAAATTTGAAGGCTTTCCATACACATTACCAAATTCCCACCAGAAAAATTTTACAATTTATACTCCTATGCTCAACACATGAAAGCAACCAGTTCATTGATTTTTTTCCTATCCACAAATATTAACACACTTTTCATTAATTGGTAGGTTATAATTCTGTCTGCCTTTAATTTTCTTTATTCATGTGGGTAAATATTTTTTCATACACTTACTAAGATGGAGCCTTGGACACTGAAAGCTAGCTATTTCCAGCTTTTGTTTAAATGCATAAAGTCATCTTTTCTCTTGAACCGTTTGAATTGGGTTCTCTGTGTGGAAACTTAAAGTGTACTAACCAACACAGCGCTCTCAGGAATACTGAAGTTTTAAATCTTATGTAGTCATTCCTTATGTTTTATGGGGTTTTTCCTTTATAAACCCATAGCAAAATCTCATAAATAATCACCAGAAGACTTCTACACATTTTATTGGGTTTACATTTATTCGAATTTTTTTTTTAGATTTTATTTTAAAGTAATCTCTATACCCAAAGTGGGACTCAAACTTACAACCCTGAGGTCAAGAATCACATGCTTTACCAACTCAGCCAACCAGGTACCCCCATTTCTTTGAATTTTAATTCTTTAATCTATTTGGAATTTATTTTGTGAAGAGTTATTAGGAAGAGTCTATAGCTTTATTATTTCCTAGACATTTAATGGAGTTTGGAATTCAATATATTGTTTATCTCGCTGATTGGAATAGCACCTCTACCAGCTGTTGAAGTGATCCTCTAAAAACACAAATTAGATCTTGTCAATGACCTTTTGACAATTTCTCCTGCACTTGCAAAGTCCTACAAGCTCTCACTCCTGGTTCCCTTTGCAACCTCACCTTGCACCACACTCCCCTATTATCAATGCACTCTACACATACCCATCTTTGATTTCTATTGTATATTAATTATATTTCGATAAAACTGGGGGAAATTACCTATAAAAAAATCTTTGAATTCTAGAACAAACTACTATATTAACATCTTCTAAGCATGCTGTCCTTTTTCAACATACTATTCTTTCAGCCTAGAATACTCTTTTTTTTTAATGTTTATTTACTTTTTGAGAGAGAAAGATAGTGCGAGTGGGGGAGGGGCAGAATCTGAAGCAGGCTCCAGGCTGTCAGCACAGAGCCCAATGTGGAGCTCAAACCCACAAACTGCGAGACCATGACCTGAGCCAGTCAGACGCTTAGCCACTCAGGAGCCCCAGCGGAGAATACTCTTTCTTCTGCTCACCAAACAGCTGGCTTTTCCAGTAAAGTTCTACTACCTTGAGGGCCTTCTCCGCCCACAGGTCATAGCCATTCGTATGTCCTCATTTCAACTGATCCTGTGCACTGTGGTGCCACATGGGTGGAGTTTAATTGCCATTTAAAATGTCTTCAAATCGATTACACTTAGATCTGGCATTAAACCAAAATGTTTTTATGTAAGCAAAAAGCAAAGACCCAGTCAAATTCCCAGAGGGAACACATTCCCCATTTTGTGTTGAATAAACTCCAACAGAACTAAGAAAGGAAAATACTCACAAATGAATGAAACTATTAAGTTCTGGTATTAAAATATATGCAAAAGAATAGTTGATCACACATAAAGCAAGAAGGGTCCACTATCAAAATTTACAGGTGGGAAACGGTCAAAAAAATGAAAAGGCAACCTACTGAATCGAGAAAAAAATTGCAAATCATGTAACAGATAAGGGACTAATCTTACACAACTCAATAGCAAAAAAACAATCCAATTTAACATTTGAGCAGAAAATCTGAATAGACATATTTCCAAAGAAGACATATGGATGGCCAACAGGCATATGAAAAGATGCTCAACATCATTAACCATCAGGGCGATGCAAATCAAAACCACAATGAGATATTACCTCCCATCAATTATCAAAAAGACAAGAAATAACAAGTATTGGCAAGGATATAAATAAAAGAAACCCTTGTACACTGTTGGAGGGAATGCAAATTGGTGCAGCCACACTGGAAAACAGCATGGAGGTTCCTCAAAATGTTAAAAATAGAATTATCAGGGGCACATGGGTGGCTTAGTTGGTTAAATCTGACTTCAGCACAGGTCACGATCTCACTGCTCGCGGGTTCAAGCTCTGCTGACAGCTTAGAGCCCGAAGCCTGCTTCAGATTCCGTGTCTCTCTCTCTCTCTCTGCCCCTCCCCTGCTCGCACTATGTCTCTCTCTCTCAAAATATAAATATTTTAAAAAATTAAAAATAAATAAAAATAGAACTACCATATAATCCAGCAATTCCACTTGTGGATATTAATCCAAAGAAAATGAAAACATTAGCTTGAAAAGATATATATATATATATATCTGCATGTTCACTGCAGCATGATTTACAGTAGCCAAGGTATGGAGACAACCTAAGTATTCACTGATGAATTAATAGACATAGAGATTATGATATGTGTGTGTGTCTGTGTGTGTGTGTGTGTGTGTATTTACACAATGGAATATTATTCACCCCTAGAAAAGAATGGAATCTTGCCATTTGCAATGATCTGGTTGGATCTTGAGGACAGTTTGCTGAGTAAGTCAGACAGAGAAAGAGAAACACCATATGATCTCTACATGAAACCTAAAACAAAAACAAAACCCAGCTCACAAATAGATAACAGATTGGTAGTTGCTGGAGGTGGGGTGTGGGGGTGAGAGAAATGGGTGAACTGTTTTCTTGTTTGTTTTAGTTTAAATAAATTGATCTTAAAAACTTTAAGGGGTGCCTGAGTGGCTCAGTTGGCTAAGCATCCAGCTTTGGCTCAGGTCATGATCTTGTGGTTCTTAAGTTTGAGCCCCACATCAGGCTTTCCACTATCAGTGCAGAGCCTGCTTGGAATCCTCTGTCCTCCCCTCCCCGCCCTTCCCCTACACGTGTGCACCTGTGTGCACACTCTCAAAAATAAACATTAAAATATATACTTTAAAAACTTAATTTTTCTTTGAATTTATAAACAGGTGGTAAAGACTTGGAGGAGATCCTAGAGAATAGCAGTACTGAGAATGCTGTATCATCAACACCTGTGATAACAGAGTATGCTAGCATATGGAAAAAACGCAATATCAACAAGTGTGAGAAACTAAATGTGGAGAAATATTAAGAATGCCTTAATCAATTTATTTTGTTTACATGTATTTGTATGTATACACAAGAGTAATACACAATACAACTTTTTTTTATGTTTATTTATTTTTGAGAGACAGAGAGAGTGCGAGCAGGAGAGGGTCAGAGAAAGAGGGAGACACAGAATCTGAAGCAGGCTCCAGGCTCTGAGCTAGCTGTCAGCACAGAGCCCCACGCGGGGCTCCAACCCACAAACCGTGAGATCATGACCTGAGCCGAAGCCGGCCGCTTAACCGACTGAGCCACCCAAGCAACCCAGCAATACAAATATTTTAAATAAACTAAAATTTCTTTCAATAATTGCAAAATAGAAATTCTAAACGATAAAGCATTGTGTGACCACTTAACAACATTTTGTATTTTTTTCTCATGCTACACAAAATAGTATGCATTATATACTTAAATGTATCTTATTTTCAATGAAATAGATTCATCCAATAGAATTGCCAGAGGGACATAATAGATTAGGGAAAGGCAATATGTGAAGCCATAATAGTTGAGAATATTCTAGATTTAATGCAATACAAAAATCTTCTGATTCAGGAACACAAAACTCCCTGGACAGCATAAATAAAACTAAATCTACATCAAGACATGTAGTAGAAAAACTAATTCTACAGACCAAGATAGCAAACACAACTAAAGAGAAATGCTATAAGCAAAGCAAAATGACAAAATGGGGGTGAATATATGTAATGGAAAAATGATTAACATATAAAGTGGTCTCTGTAATCAATAGGAAAAAGAGCTTTTTAAAAAATATTTATATATTTTTTAGAAAGAGAGAGAAAGAGACAAAGAGCACAAGCAGGGTAGGGGCTGGGAGAGAGAGGGAGATGCAGAATCTGGAACAGCTCCAGCTGAGCTGTCAGCACAAAGCTTGGGTGGGGCTCAAACCCACAAACCCTGACATCAAGACCTGACCTAACTTCAGATGCTTAGCCGACTGAGCCATCCAGGTGCCCTAGGAAAAAGAGTTTAACAGAAAACATATAAACATACAAAGGGAAGAAATATATGAAAGATGTCCAATCTGTAGCAAATGTTTAATTTGCAAATTGGAATTTTCACAAAAATGAGCATAGACTTTAAACAAGATTGCTAAAATCCATAGTTAGGAAAATATGGGGAAATGAGCATGCTTAGTCTTTGGTTGGAAGGGAAACTGCAATCTTTCAGTGGTCAGTTTAGTAACATTTATCAAAACTTTAGTGTGGATGCTACTTCAAGGAGTCAATCTCATAAAAATCAACTAAGTGCTCAAAGGTGTTTGTAATTACAAGAAATTGGCAAATTGGGTTACATGCATAGGATATGATGCCATCTTTTTGAGAGATGCTGATGTAAAGAGATTCATGGCATAAAATTAAATATATCTTAGTAAGTACATTGCATAAGGGTTTCCGGTATGAACCCATTTTTGTTATTAAAAATTGTGTATTTGTATAGAGAAAAAAAGTTTAGGAAAGTTGTATACAGTAAATTACACGGGCTTGGGGTGCGTGTGTGCGGGGCTGGGGGAGCGAGATAATTTTGTAATCATAACTGTATACCTCTTTACTGTCTGACTTTTAGGAACCCATCACTTCCATAATAGCAAAAATAAAATGCACATTTAAAACAACTGTATTCCTCAGGCTGCAAGGCGCCCTTTTCCTTCTGGTAGGCTGGACTTGTGTTTTGCTTTCACTTTCGCAGCTAAACTCTTTCTTCCCATAAACGGGAGGTTGAGGAGGCAGCATAAAACTGTAACTCAAATCCCCCATTTTCCGATTTGGGCCCGGCCTTCACAGAGGCCTAGACTAATCAAGCGGGCGGATTTCCTGAACAGGGAAAAAAAAAACTTCAAGCAGTTCTGGAGGAGGCGGAGGCGCGGCGCTCCTGCCCCGCCCCGCACCCAATCCTCCAATGGGTGTTCGGTGAGAGCGGGCTACCTGCAGATTCGGGACACTATTGGCCCTGGAGTCTCTCCGCGCATGCAGTGGGCAGGGCAGCGTGGTGACGTGTCCACACCGGGCGCAGAGGCGGAGAGCGCGCGCTCGCAGACGCGGCGGTATTAAACGGTTGCAGGAGCTGCGGGCTGGTTGTTATCTTCCTGGGTCTCGGGCTTTCGCTTCTGCGTTTGCCGGCTCGCTCTTACCCTGTGACGCCCAAGCAGGCTACAACTTCCTCCTTAGCTTCGCCTGTAGCCGCGTCTTTGCGACTCTGCCACCATGTTCGAGGCGCGCTTGGTCCAGGGCTCCATCCTGAAGAAGGTGCTAGAGGCGCTTAAGGATCTTATCAACGAGGCCTGCTGGGACATAAGCTCGAGCGGCGTAAACTTGCAGAGCATGGACTCCTCCCATGTCTCACTGGTGCAGCTCACCCTCCGTTCCGAGGGCTTCGACACGTACCGCTGCGACCGCAACTTGGCCATGGGTGTGAACCTAACCAGGTGAGCCCCGGGGTAGCAGAGAGCCAGGCTCTCCTGCACCCCCACCTCCTGCTCTTGGCGGGAGTGCCTCCGAGTTGGGCCCTCCTTGGCCCGCGTGGGCCGTCTGCGCCATCTCATTGGCCTGCGACGCTGAGGGGCGGGATCTAGCGGAGCGCGCGGTTCGGAAAGCCCGCGCTGGCAGCAGCGCGAACCGGCTCTTTCCGCGCCAATCTCACAAAGCGGGTGGTGGCGGGAAAATGACGGCTACTCCGCGGTGGCAGGAAGAGACTTGCACAGCTTTTTGGCCACTTAGTGCTGGCGGCCTTGGATGAGAAACCTGTGGCTCGATTGACTTATCAAGTGCCCTAGTTCTGTCACGCTATCTAGGAACCATCGGTTGGTACGGGTTTATTATTACGAAGTTGCAGTGAACACCCTAAGTTTCTGAACTTAACATTTCTCCAGGGCAGTGGCTTTCAACTTTTTGATCACTACCTGTCTCGCACATAACCATTTTAAATCAGGCTTATGAGAAATACCCGGAGTACATGCAGTGTGTTTTAATGGGTATCTTAGATTTTTAATGATCGTCTCGACCCAATAATTTGCTTCACCCACCAAAGGAACTTGCAGATCATAAAGTGCTGCTGTTTTGTTTATATCCAGAATTTAAATTGCTAGTGGTATTGTGTGTGCTTGTTAAAGTATGAATACTGCCAAATTGCACTCCAAAATGGCCGGTCGGCCTAATGGGTCTAAACGGTAACTCCTTGCCCTTGCTTCAATTGCGTCAGAAATCCTAACGATCTTTAGGACGTGAGGTCAATTTTAAATCCTGTGTCTTCTGTGCTCTAGCATGTCTAAAATACTAAAATGTGCTGGCAATGAAGACATCATTACATTAAGGGCTGAAGATAATGCGGACACCCTGGCGCTTGTATTCGAAGCTCCAAGTAAGTCATACCGTTCTTCTAAGTTATATTAGAGGAAATTTAAATGCAGTGGTAAGCCTTCTCACAAGTCGTGAGAAATTTAAGATAATGTTTGTAAAACTTACATCATTTGCTATAAACTTACATGCTTTTCTTCAATCTGCTTTCTTTTGGTAGACCAAGAAAAGGTTTCAGACTATGAAATGAAGTTAATGGATTTAGATGTTGAACAACTTGGAATTCCAGTGAGTATGGTTTTCTGAGTATACTGTACACAGGTCATGATAGTTCTATTATTTAAAGCCTAATTCCCAAACAACTGTATGTCTGCTGATACATGTTCCGAAGTAGGATTTTAGTATTTAGACATTTGTAATTTCATTAAACGACACTACTCTAAAATGGATCATCGGTTGAATTCATTTGCCAAATGAATATTTGCATTAGCTTCCATGCTTTTTTAAGTTTGAGAGAAACAGAAAGCATTAGGGGGTCGGGGACAGAGAGAGGGAGAGAATCCCATGTAAGCTCTGCACTGTCACCACAGAGCCCTATGAGGAACTTGAACCCTTGAACCAGGAGATCATGGCCTGAGCTGAAGTTGAACACTTAACCAACTGACCCCCCAGGCACCCATCCCCCCTTTTTAAAGACTTATTTAGTTTTTGAGCGAGAGAGTCGGGGAGGGGCAGAGAGGTGGGTACCGAGGATCCCAAGAGGTTCCACACTGACTTGGCTGACAGCAGGGAGCCTGATGTGGGGCTCAAGTTCATGACCTAAGCTGAAGTCAGGTTAGCCAAGTGAGCCACCCAGGTGCCCCCACACGTTTTCGTTTTTAAGAGCCTACTTTAAGGCTAGGTTAACAGAAATTCATTAAGATTAGGTTTATCAACATCAAAGGAGAGAAGAGATGTTGGGATGTTTAAAATGCTTAATATCTTATTTGTTTTGGAAACCATTTGGGCCTGCTTGTACACCCATCGTTGTTCATGTGTCATGCCCTAATGCCCTCTTGATTCAGCCTTGAAGCGTGATTAGGGGAGGCTCTTTTCCCTGGATAGTGCATTTATTATTAAAGGCTTAAACCCTAATTTTAGTTTTCTTATTATGCTTAGGACCTACTTCTTTTTTATCTGCATTTATTTTTTGAGTGTTAGTGTGTTAAATCACACAATGAGTGGTACTTCAAAGTAATCAGGAAATCTTAAATTCTGAATTCTTGTCTACATGCTGAGTCTTCAGAAAGTGAAGATGTCAAATCTTTAGTGTCCACCAGTTGACCTTAAAAATTTTTTTTTTAATAGGAACAAGAGTATAGCTGTGTAGTAAAGATGCCTTCTGGTGAATTTGCACGTATATGCCGAGATCTCAGTCATATTGGAGATGCTGTTGTTATTTCCTGTGCAAAAGATGGAGTGAAGTTTTCTGCAAGCGGAGAACTCGGAAATGGAAATATTAAGTTGTCACAAACAAGTAATGTCGATAAAGAGGAGGAAGCTGTAAGTTTTAAGGAAACAAAATACTTTGAAGAAAATTATAACCTTGCTTAACATTAGTCTGTTTGGGCCGCTATAGCAAATACATAGACCATGGCTTATAAAGAACTGAAATTTATTCCTCACAGTTCTGGAGGCTGGGAAGCTGGCAGATTACGTGTCCGGTGAGGACCCACTTCTTGGTTCATGGACAGTGGGTTTCTCACCTGGTAGAAGGGTCAGAGGAGCTCTCTGGGGCCCCCATTTTTTTTTTTTATAAGACGACTAGCACAGAATGTCTTCCAAAGGTCCCACCTCCAAGTACTGAAACATTGGGGATTTGGTTTTAACATGAATGGTTGCAGGGGGTGGGGGGCACACGAATATTTAGTCTATAACAAGGTAATTGTAAATCAACAGGACCTATCTGGAGGTAAAAAAAATCTACCTTTTAAGGGTTCTTATGTGATCTTTATATTAACTTTCTACATGGTAGGCCCAATAGGGGGCCTAGAGAACCCCCCATTTAGCAACAAAATAAAGAACTCTCTAATTACTAAATGTGCTTAGATTAAGGTTTTCCTATAAATTGGGTGGGGTTTTTTTTAGATCTTTAGAGTATTTATAAACTAATATTTTATAATTGTACTAAAAAAAAAAAACCTTGCTAGCCTTTGAACCAAAACCTCAGTTAACTCTGTAAATGAAAGGACCATCGAAGGTTCTAAAAACCTCATGGGATTATTAGGATTAAATATGGTAATATATTCAAAGTGCTTAACACAATATCTGACATTGTGAGTCTATAGTAAATATTAGATACTATTTTCTAGTCCCTTGCATGAGTAGTCAACTCTTAGTTTAAATGAAGGTAAAACTCCAGTTTAAATGAAGATTTAAAGCTATTAGTAACAAAAGTCCAGGGGCTAATTCTGAGTTATCTGTCTCCTAAATTACATTGTAACTCCCCTGCCAATCTGGATTGTGTTGGTTTGTTTGTTTTAATCTCCAACATTAGTTGTCTAAATATTTTTACATCTAAAGTATAAACATCTTACGACATTCTTGATATTAAGGAATTTTTCAGTATTTCCTTGGTTATTTCTGGGTTTTTTGTTTTGTTTTGTTTTTTAATGTTTATTAAAAATAGAATGCCCATGTTCCTGAGAGCTGGCTGCGGGTGGGGGATCCATGTTCAGTACATCAGCTCTGTGTCTTGAACTATGAGATTGTGACCTGAGCAGAAATCAACAGTCGGCCACTTACCCAATTGAGCCACCCAGGTACCCCTAGAAGTTTGTTTGAATCAAGATTTTAATATGTTCTACACATTATAGTTTGTTGATAGGCCCTCAAATTTTTAATCCATTGGTTCTCCAGTCTCTGTACCCTGCATTACAATTTGTTGAAGCAAGTGCTTTGTCATTGGATTTTCCCTAAGTCTGGATTTTGCCCACTGTATCCGTTACATCAATTAATATGTTCCTTTCACCTGTATTTCCTATAAACTAGTTGTTACAGCTCTAGAAGCTTGATGATATTCAAAGAGTGTTAGTTTGGGGAGTAAGAATACTTTATAGATGTGTGTGCCTCTCTCTAGTAGGCATGTGGTGTCTAGATACATTTCTTTTTAGAAACCATAACAGTTTAGAATCATTAGGTCATTAGAGTTGTAATGTATTAAAACATTTCATTCTTTCTTCATTTATTAGAAATATTCCCATAAAGAGCAGCTTTCTCTTAACATGTAACTGGGTTTCCTGAGGTACAGTTCATATGGGAAAGGCAGACTAAGTACTTGATTCTTTATTTACCAGTCGTCAAAATCCGTTTCATATCATTCTCCAAAGTAATCAGTAAAGGTTTTTGTTTTGTTTTGAAATGTATATTTTAAACATGCATTGCAAGTTTCTTGATGTTTTTCAATATGATTTTTTGTTTTCTCTTAGGTTACCATAGAGATGAATGAGCCAGTTCAGCTAACTTTTGCACTGAGATACCTAAACTTCTTTACAAAAGCCACTCCACTCTCTCCTACGGTAACACTCAGTATGTCTGCAGATGTACCCCTTGGTAAGATAATATGTTTTTTAATCTTGTTTTGTAGGTAGTGTATGTGGTACTTCCCAATAATTAACTATGTTCCTGTCTTCTTTCAGTTGTAGAGTATAAAATTGCAGATATGGGACACTTAAAGTACTATTTGGCTCCCAAGATCGAGGATGAAGAAGCATCTTAGGCATTCTTAAAATCCAAGAAAATAAAATTAAGCTCTTTGAGAACTGCTTCTGAGATGCCAGCATGTACTTAAGTCTCTTCTGTCACCAAATTTGTACCTCTCAGTACATATGTAGATATTTTATGTAAATAACCTATTTTTTCCTCCATTCTTTACAATTTGTTTAAAGAATAAAGTCCAAAGTCAAATCTGGTCTTGTTAACGTAGGAATCTCTCTGCCTTAACCTAGAAGTACACATTTTCATAACAAAAGGGTTTTGACTATAAATGCAGTTTTAATTTTGTTCAATTTAAATAAAAGTTATTTGAATTTCAAACATCACAACAGTGCCTTCATTTAGACTATGACTTGCAAATATCCTAGGAAATTCAGTTCAAGCTACTGTTTTATATAAATGTGTTTATTTTTTCAGTCTAGAGGAGCCTGATAAATAATACATTAGATACAGCAATAAAAGTCTTCCAAATACAGTAGGTGACAAGATATTTGGGGGGGGTAATTCATTTGCCAAAATTATTTTGGTATTCTATCTTTGATGCAAGAAATGAACCGAAGTGTAGACCAAATCCTATATGTTTAGTTATTTTGCCAATTTTGTTAGCAAAACTAACACTTTTTTAGGAAGCTTTATGAACCCAAAGCTATGTGGGCTTTAGAAGACTAGCAGTGCTATGGGGCAGTGTTTCTTTAGCCTAGGGAGCCTTTTGAAATCTTGAAAGAGTAGATCTGTTAGGGCAAGTGTGTTTGTGCAAAAATAATTTTTCTAGTATAAGTAGCCTTTTTGGGGACTTAATCCCAGCAGTTGTGAAACAGACTGTTTAAATGTTCCCACTAACCCGTGCCACAAGGCCACAAACTGGCATGTTCAATTGCTTCATTAAAGTCCTTTTTCCCTGGTGTATTTTGGGCTTGGTGGTTTAAATGCCTGGTTTCTTTGGGGTACTACCTGGAAGAACTCACTATCCAGTAGGTTACTGTTCATTACCTTCTTTGTGCCTGGGAGGTGGGGAAGGAGATAGAAAAGGGGCGTAATGGAAGTTTTGGGGAGTGATGTAACTTATCTACAATGTGGTGATGGTTCCAAGACTGCACTTGTCAAACTCCTCCAATTGTACTTTATTGTATGTAAATTATACTCTAATAAATCTGACATTTAAAAAGCTCCATGTGCTTCAAAATGTACCTTGTCGGCGGGCCTCTTATCTGAGCAAGACCTGATGGGCGAGGAGAGGGAGGCTGAAGCACAAGAATATTGGGGCAGGAGTAGTGTTGGGATATGGACTAGCGGAGACCGCGGCGCGCCCTGGAGGAAGGCCTGCAGTCCTGGCCGATGGCTAGGAGACCTAGACCGTTCCCGGCATCCGGAGCCTCACTGGCTCGGCTTTCGCCTCCCGGGGCCGCTGCCACCACAGCCCGAGGGATCACGGAAACACGTAGCCCGCTTCCCCGGGTGTGACTGTGGCCCAGGCGGCCGGTCCCCCTAGGCACCCGCACAACCCCGCGGAGGTGGCCGGCAGCAAACCGAGGCCGCAGCGACCGCCGCAACCCCACGGGCAGGACGCTCCCACTAGCGTAGGGCTAAAACGGGAAGTTCCCGAGCGTAGGACGAGAAGGCGTCGCTCCCGGTGACGCCACTTCCGGCGCGCCGTCCCTCGACACGCCACTTCCGCCGCCGAGCTGGGCGGGTGGCTGTTGGGTGAGCCGTGCCATGAGGCCTCAGGCGCCTTTGCCGCCAACCGTGAGCGAGCTGTCGGCGCGCGGGCGGCCTGGCGCGACGCTCCGGTAAGGCGTGCGTGCGGCGGGCCGGGAGCAGAAGCGCCCCCCTCAGGCGCCCGGCGGGGCCGAGTCTGCGCTCGGCGACACCTAGCTTCGCGACCTGGGCTTGGGGCGTTCTCCCGCGCCGGCCACGGCGGGCCTCTTTCCAGGAACCGGTTTTGTTTGTTTACCGTCTAAGTTCGCATCGGCTTTTATTTCTCTTCCTGCTTAGGTCTGGAGACGGCCAGGAAGGTAGTGGGTGTGGTTGCGCATAGTGCCAGGCCCTGCGCAAAGGGCTTTGCTGATGCTTTTCAAGTCTCGCAGCCTTCGGATGCTGAGGGAGTTTGGGGGTCTCGGTGTTGGGAACTTGGACTGGTACTTTGAACGCCTCGGGTTCCGTTTTTCTTTCCTCACCCTTTGCATCAGTAAGCGTTGGTTTCCCTCGCTCGCGTCTTGCGCTCCTTTGTGTTTCGATGCAGGTGTATGAATAGGTATTGGCAGAGTACGTAAACTGTTTTTAAAGAAGTTAATATACATCAGAGGTGATTAAATGCCCTCAAAACCCCCATAGACCCGTAGTTTGGACTTTAAATTTCATGGAATTAAATTTAGGTAATCGGGATCGCAACACTTAAAGCCTAGTATTTGATGCAGTTCGAGCTAACTTTAAAAAGCATAAAGTAGCATACTTGATTCAGTACTTGATTGCTGCACTGGTATGTAATTGTTAAAAAGTGACGTGTCCAGTTAGCACCAATTCCATCATAATGCTGTTATTTTAGATTGACTGGGCCTCTTTAATTTTTTAAATGTTTTTATTTTTTTTGAGAGAGAGAGAGAGACAGTGTTAACAGGGGAGGGTCAGAGAGAGAGGCAGGCTCTGAGCTAGCTGTCAGCACAGAGCTCTGCGCCGGTTTGGAACCCACAAACCGCGAGATCATGACCTGAGCCGAAGTCGGACCCTCAACCGACTGAGTCACCCAGGCGCCCCGACCGTGGGCCTCTTCAGAGAACACATCAATATATCGGATTAAGTAAGGAGAAAGCACTTAGAATAGTACTTGGCACCTAACCAACACCGGGTAATTATTAATAGATATTATCATAGTCTTTATGGTTTCTGGGTTTTTTTATGCTGCTTTTATTGTGAAATACTTAATTTTCTGTTTTTACAGATATGTCTCACCTTAAGAAATAGTTTCACAGTCAAAATAGATTGACTTGTGTTATTCATATAACTGATTTTTATGGAGGAAAAGTGCACAAATTACGTTTTCCAGTATAAATGTCATTGTTTTTTATCTTATCTACCATCTTTAAACTAGTGACAAAATAGCCATGATTTCATTACTGAAATTGGTTTCGAATATTTTGGAAAAGCAAATTTTTGTTTGTTGAAAGGAGCTAGAGAGGTAGTTTGAAAAATGAAATCACTACTTTCAGTGCTAGGGGTGGGGCAGAAAGACAGGCAAATCAGAAGGCACTGGTACAGTGCTGATAACCAGAACTGCTAGTGCTGAGAGACAAATTTATAAGAAGCTCTACGGATCCTTTGCATTAAAACAATGATACCCGAGGCGCCTGGGTGGCCCATTATGTTAAATGTAGACCTCAGCTCAGGACAGATCACGGTTTGTGAGCTTAGCCCCAAGTCGGCTCTGTGCCAACAAGCGGAGCCTGCTTGGGATTCTCTCTCTCTTCTCTCTCTCTCTCTCTCTCTCTCCCTCTCCCTCTCCCTCTCTCTCCCTCTCCCTC